>OX451207.1:35015602-35615602 GCA_949628255.1 Macrophya alboannulata | reverse complement strand
TAATATTAAGAGATCAAACTTCACACACATTTTTTAAAATATATTTGAAAGGATTCTTGGGGGGGTCTGTACTAAATTTCAAAAATACCCAAAATAAGAACCACCCTAATGTAGGTATGTACAGCTGGGCAATAAAGTTCATCAAGGGTAGAAATTCAGGCCCAAGCATTTCAGTGTCTACGCTGTTGAGCAGGCCCCTTGCTCCACAGACCCCTCTCCCTGAGCCCATCGATGCGTTATTGTGGATATTTCGGAAATAAATTTTTATTTCTTTTTCGGAAGTATTTCGTACTTTACTTCGAGCAGGTAGTCTGCCGGATTTGCCTTCTCGCCTACTGACTCGTCATACGTCGTCGATAAATATACGTATAATAATATATCGTTACCTGATCTCAAATTTCATTATTTTGCTGAAAAACAGTAAAATTTGAACTCAATTTTGATATTATAGAGAATTAACTTATGTCATTAGTTCGGAAAAATTTTATTTAAAAATGTGATGCCCAACTGATCGGAATTCGCATTTCAGATTCAGCAGTGATCTACTAAATTTTTGATAACAGTGAATTCCTAATTTCTTATAGTTATTATTTATTTAAGTTTTCTAAATGTATGTATCTACGTTGAATTAAAAAATGGAGACTTGAGGCAAAGGGAGAAGAATTAAGATAACATACTCAGTTGGTCGTTTATAAATTTGGATAACATAGAAAATTTTTATTAACTAAGAAATCAAAAATCCAAAATCAGAACTCAATAGTAGATAATGAGAAAAAAATAAAATGGACAACAGCAATTAGGAAACTAATTACGTAAGTTAATTCGGTAGAATATCAAAATCGAGTTCAAATTTAACTATTTTTCACTAAAATAAAGAAATTTGAGATCAAGTGACGATATATTATACGTATATTTATCGACGACGTATAACGAGTCGGTAGGCGAGAAGGCAAATCGGGCAGACTACCTGCTCAAAGTAAAGTACGAAATACTTCCGAAAAAGAAATAAAAATTATTTTCTGAAATATCCACAATAACGCATCGATAGGCTCAGGGAGAGGGGTATGCGGAGCGAGGGCCTGCTCAACAGCGTAGACACTGAAATGCTCGAGCCTGAATTTCTACCCTTGATGAACTTTATTGCCCAGCTGTACATACATACATACCTAACCTAACCTAACCTAACCACGAAGTAGGTTGGGAAAATGGGGAGAAACTAGAGACGATTCAAATTAAAATAGCTCCCTCAGCTACCCCTGTATTTATAAACGTCTGTTGAACGTTTGAAGATAACGGCCTATAATGTACTTTCGACAGACGTTTATAAATTCAAAGGTTATAATATAATCATCCTGATTTTTCAGATAATTTTGAGGGGTACGATAACTGCACCCTGCTTAAAATGTCAGATAGAAAACGATCGTATCCTATAGATCCGGACACAAAAACCGGACAACCATCGTCTATATCCGGTTTTTGTGTCCGGATTCTATAGGATTTTATAGGATCCTATCGTGTTTTATCTGACATTTTAAGCAGCAGTATAAAAAGCTTATATTCGAGAAAACAAAACGTTTCTGTAAATCCTGTGCCTCTAAGTAGGCAAATTTAGAATGTTTGACGGATAATCAAGATGGGAAATTCAGGATGCACAACGCTTCCTGTGTCTCGCAGCTATCATATTTTTGCATTGCATTATAGCATATTATCATTTGCCCCGAGTATTCAGGACTGTGTATACACCCTGGGATCGCAAACCAATACGTTATTTACCTTATACTCGGTCATAGTTTCGTCTTCGAGAAACGAAATTTGTGATTGGTTCCCCGGATCATACCACTTACAAAAACTACCAATCAAATATCATTATTCAGCCGTCAGGTCACATGATTTTGTGAACGTTGAAACAACGTCGCAGCAGCAGCACCCCGCGTCCTGTAGCATTTCAGAAGCTACAAGTTTTTCGAGGTGCGTGGTCGTCGGTTGATTGTGGGGTTGCGCGGCGGTCTGCGGCTCTCTGCAGCTTTGCCATTTGCATGGCATCCTTCGGTTAATAGTATATCTTTGATCCTCCTTCTCCCTTTACTTTCATTTTTATAATTGTTCGGGTATATCAAGTGTTTCGTACCAAGTGTGTATTCAACGTGTCTCGCGTGTTCGTGATAATGGCGGAATCCGACACTCAATTGCAATGGGTAGAAGATCAACTATCGTCATGGGGACTAGAAGAACTCCAACCGATCTTTAAGGGTAAGTACATACATACAAAATCTACTTTTATCAGTGTCTCTAGTGACTCAACTAGGTATGCAATCTTCAACAAGAAGATCTTGCTAAGCTCGGGCGACAAATTCGACTCGTGCAGGAGTGATCTGTTTTGCGTAGTAGTTGCGTAATGTACTATTGCCATCCTGTTTGCTCACACGGTTCCGCGTCTCTATTCAGTGTGAGGGGGAAATAACTTAGACCTGGATTGACGGATCAATTTTTTAGTTTTTTGATTAATTCACATTAATCTTTTCGATCTAATTTAATGCTTGTAATTCGAATTAATTCATGTCAGTTCAAGATAATTCATTCAATTCGTGTTAATTCGCATTAATTTCGATAAATTTGTATTAATTCACGGACCATTGGCACGCCAATTCAACGAGTTATTTCCTCGTCGGTTCAGTCACGCAAGAGATGTGACGAATTTCTCACGACAACGAAAGAGGTTAGAATCGTTTCCTCAATGATACGTAATAAATAAGAGCGAAGAATTTTAAAGGTAGATGTCAGCCCTCAAATTGTATGTTTTGTATTCGTTCTTTTTCTTTCGTTAAATAGCGCGTTTTACAATAATAGTGATAATGTCACAAATGAAAACGCATGACAAAGCGAGACTAAAAGCTTTAATTTGCCCGTTTGAACAATTTTTTCGGATAGTTTCTGAAGGAGTTATGCGAACTGGCTCAAATACTTCCGTTTCGAGTAAAGTTATGCGTGCAATCGAAAACTTCCTTTCATGTAATGGATATTCAATTACACACGTTGGAATATACATTGTAGTTAATTTGGTCTAACTATTCCGGTGGATATACGAAAATCGCAAAATTTCTCATAGCTCTTGCGTGATTGTCATACCGGTAGTGAAACGCTTGCCACCCGATTACGTAGTATCCCAAAAAGCTCCGCGGGTAGGGGTGTAGTAGGCAGTGCAATGCGTAGTAGTCCAGTTGACGTACCTGATCATAGATGTGATTTTGCCATAACAGTAAGTGTTAGCACTATTCTTATTCTCGTTTTCGACGTCCTGAATCCGATGGTGCAAGAATTTTTGCGCTAAATTGTGAGGAAGGGGTTAAAAAAATTTTTTGAAAATTGATATTGTGATATTGCGACAACGACAAAAAAATTGGCAAAAAGTTTCAGACAAGAATTGTAGAGAAAAAAAAGTTGCGTAAAAAACAATCAAACTTTTTTTCTCGAAAATTGATAGGTGAGCCAGTGGAATTATATTAAGATTTCTAATAGCGTTAGACATAAATGACGGAGTGGGGCGTCAGCCAAGCGAAGAGAAAACGTTACGGGCCAATGGTGAGAGAGGAGAAGCAGCGCGCGAGGCTCTGGGTCCCCGTACCATTGGCCCACCATACTATCTCCTCGCTTGCCTGTCGCCCCACTCCTTCATTTCTGTCTAACGCTATTAAAAATCTTAATATAATTCCACTGGCTCACCTATCAATTTTCGCGAAAAAAAGTGTGATTGTTTTTTACGCAACTTTTTTTTCTCTACAATTCTTCCCTGAAACTTTTTTCCAATTTTTTTGTCGTTGTCGCAATATCACAATATCAATTTTCAAAAAAAATTTTTAACCCCTTGCTCACAACTCAGCGCAAAAATTCTTGCACCATTGGATTCAGATTCATTGAGCTGAATATCCTGCTATTACTAGATTTTTGTTCGAATGATATTATTTTTCTGTTTATTTTGGAATTTGTATAACTGAAGGCATTGACAAGGAAACACTATTAACTATGCCGTCTGACTTGGTTAAAGAATTAATTCCTAAGGTGGGACCCAGATGTATATTTTTGAGGAATCGAATAGAATTACTTCTTCAAAAAAAGGATGATGGGGTGAGGTTGTTTTATAGTTTATATGCATAAAATCCATGATATGCCACTGTATGTCTATTCCGTTCATGAAATGTTCTAGAATAGACGAGAAAACAGATTTACGATTTGTGTTTATTGAATTTACCTCATCTGTTGTTATTTCTATTTTTTATTGCTCGCGAATTCTTAGATCCACGTTTTTGCGATCTCAAAGCCATTTCAATTGTGGTTATAAGAAATCCCGAATCAATAAGTACTGTTCCTATTATAGTCATCTAGTATAATAATTAGCAAAATTTCAATTGTACACAAGTCGACTAACAAGTAGAGGCCCGTACCTCTGGATCATAGATTTGGCTGAAACTGCTAGGGTCAACTTCTTGGGGCACATGATGAAGACTATGCTATACAATTCAATCTCATAGGCTTTTTTTCTATACGAGCCTCAATAGCTGTGATATTATTGAGCGATTCATTAATTACTTGTGATGATCCAATAAAATCCATCGAGACTGAACCTAACTACTGATTTTGATCTGAAAGCAACTAATTTCCGATAAAAACATGTTTCTGTTTTTAACAAAACATTTATCTCAAGTGCGATCTTCCAAACTCATCATTCCTAGCGAATGACGACCCTATCAAGGCTTTATCGCTACGTCAGACTATCAGGCTCCCTGACCGCCTCGTCCATTATGCCTTTTTGTTGTTGAATATTTATACAACATGCAGCAAGCACATTTGAATACTATTCCTGGCTTATAAATGTTGAATAAGTGTAACGTGATACAGGACCCAGCTGATACTGGCGAGGCAGCGATATCTAACATCAAGTCGAACATCACTTCGTTGACAGCATTTTTGATTCTTCACATCATCAAAAAACATTAATCTTCGTTAAATTATAATATAAATTCGAGGAAAAATTATACGTTTCTGATTCAACAGGTTTTATCAAGTTAGGTTGGGTTTCGCAGCCAATGATTTGTGTTGCATATATGTGAGAAAATCAGTTCCATAAATTTGAGAATGAAAATTGCTAGTGGCATAATAGACGGGCTGGTTACGGAGCTTGATGATCTGATGCAGCGATAAAGCCTTGATAGTGTCGTTAGTCGCTAGGAATTATGAGTTTCCAAGATCGCACTTGTAATATTTGTGTTGTTTAAAATAGAAACATATGTTTTTATTGTAAGTCAGTTGCTTTCAGATTAAAATGAGCAGTTAGGTTTAGTTTTGATGGAATTTATTGAATCATTGCAGTTAATCGGTGAATCGCTGAATAATATCACAGATTGTGGTTCGTATAGAGAAGAAAAGCCTGTGAGATTGAATTGTATAGCAGAGTCTTTATCTTGTGCCCCAAGGAGTTGACCCCAGCAGTTTGAGCCAAATCTGTAATCCAGAGCGGTTCTTTCACCATAAATTGAACAAGTGATTTTTACCGAGTATATAATAGCACATAATAGCTGCTATGCAGGCTCAAAGATGTAGCGGTGAAAATCACCTATTTTTAATTTGCATTCCGTGGAAATACTTCAATCACTTCCAGAGTATCGCATCGTCATCCTCGAGCGACAGTAACATTGACCATTTGTCTGCACCCAGTACGTCGAAGGCAGGTACCTCAAATATTGCACCAGCCAATGCACCCGAAAAAAGTTTAGTCGCACGTTCAGAGGCATCCACAGAAACACAGAAAAGCGGCGAGGTAGTTATACTTTGTCTATACATACAGATGGGAGGTTTAATTAGAAAAGAAAAAAAATATTTTTTCGCTCACTACTTGTGTGCCACACAAAATATAACTTCTGATACCAAGCCAAGCTTAACTACTAGTAAACGTTGAATTGCATTGATATTCATTAATGCACTACCATTTGTAGATATTTTTTGTGCCATTTCTTAGAATGATTTCACAACCCTTCGAACCTCCGAACCCGAATTCTCTTATAGATTTTTTCTTATATTTCATGATAGCGATTAAAGGAGCTGTTGGCCGAAACTGCTACTGGACAAGCCCTCTTAGAAACTTCACGGTTGGAAGACAGTGACAGACACAAACTCTGTGGTATTATCATTGAAAACGCGTTGAAAACAGATCTGAAGTACGTACGGCTTTGTTGTCTATGATCAGTAGTTAAAGATATCTATATGCAATCGTCTGGACTGTCATTGCACACATGAGTGGGTCCCCCAAAAAGCCATTTTTTAATTAAAATCAATCCACTCCCCAGATCTTGCGTATGAATAATTGACAGATCTGTGCCAAATCCTAAATTTTCGTGTCTGACTAAAATAATTTCTGCAGGCACAGAATACTTCCAGTTTGAACAACAATTGTATTTGTGATAGTACCCTGTTTAAGGTCCGCCCTAAATTTTATATGGGTATGCTTTATGTGTGTGTCATCATTATCATATTGTGTATTTTCTTATAGAATAAAGACAGAAACGCTTGTGTTTTGGGCCAACGAAATTCACGGGTACTGGAATCGTGAAAGTGTGAAAGCCTATTTTGTACCATATCAATCTGCAGAAAAACGTTCTGCAACGGGTAAACTCTGGAACAAATACACGAATACAAAAAAGTATTTAAAAAGACATATTCTTCCTGCCAGACAACAACCACCACCAAATCAAATTAACGACGATGACAATCGAAATTTGCTGCAATTGAAGACAATTTCTCCAGACGACCTTGAGTCGGCAAGGACTTTGTGGGAAAGAACATATCGTCTCAGAGATAAGACACAGTCAATTGACACTTACTACCAGGAATATCCGATCCTCACGACACCGATTGGATCTTCATTGGTGAGTTCTTGCATTTCAGTTTCATGCTGAATTGTTTCATTACGCCCGACCCTCAACAAGTGTGTAAGATTCAATAGGATAATAGATTAAAAATTTGATTATCCATGTACGATTCTATCATTACAATTTTTTTATCCTAGTAGTTCTCTATGACAATGTATTTCAACGTCAGTTATTTTACCAACCACGTAATCAACTGCGAAGAATAATAATTATAAAAAATCATTCCTAAGTCTTTCGGTTTATTTTTTTAGTTGCAACTGGACTTCGAGTTGTCCAACGTATGTGCTAACACAGAAAGTTTTCTGAAAAAGTGGCCCCATATAGCAACAACTGTGGTAGATATTGCGAAAAAAAAGAAGCTGCCGTCATTGGATCAAGAAGGTTTGTATTATACGTACACGTACATAATCAATTTTTCCTAGTTCACCAGTTGTAACTGAACAGCATACCTATATACCATATTCTATTTCGTACATGACATCGGATCCACAGTAGACCACACAGCAAATTGCAATTGAAAATACTGTGATTACTAATTATAAGATCAATCAGCAATGTAAAATCAGAATAATTATTCTTTACAATCTTGATCAACCTGATCTAAAGCTTAGTTCGCCTCATAGTACAGTAACCAATTGACTCCGACGTAATAACTGAATAAGATTATTGGACGGTTGTTTTGATTTTTAATTATCAAATCAGACTTGGATAGAACAAATCGATTTTTCTAATTCAGTCCATGATTAGTAATTTCATCATTCAGTACGGGTGTATATTCGTGGGCTTTATTACAATTTCGACTAACTGTTTCAGTCAATATTCCGGTTGAAATTTTGGGACTATTGAAGTTGCCGTACCTGTTCAGACCTAGCTTGGTAAGAACAAGAACTTCAAAAAAAAGGAAGCCGTCATCTCAAGAGCAGGCTGATGGGTTTATATGCAACATTGCTGTGAGTATAGAATTCTAGTTGGTATTTCAAATGTTGAGACTGAAAAAGAATGTCAGCACGATCATTTGTTTCTCTTTGGGTAGAACCAAAAGGGTTTATCACTTCTCAAACTTTGCATTCCACCCATGAAAAGCCATACGGGGATAAGCAGGGAAAGAATGCCTTCCGCGAAAAACTTGAAGATATTTTATGAATAAGTAGGTACTATTAAAATACTAAGATCCTGAAACTTTCAGACTTCAATCTCAATTCGCTTTTGAGAAAAAAATTAATAAAGTAAAGAAAAGAATAGGAAATAATTTTTTTCTCGGGATTAACTCGACTGATTCGTTTGAAAATTTAACATGTTATTGAGGGCGTAAAGAGCTTTTATAGAAACAATGGACAGATTTTTAGCTTAATAAATTCATGATGAAAAAATTATTTCAACTTAAATTCTTGTTTTTCACTGTGATACTCTTCTAGCAAAATTACGAAACTATCATTTTTACATTTCTTATTTATTCCTCAATAACTCGTATTTTTTCAAAATTTTCGTAACAGTACGCGGTAGTTAACAAAAAATGAAAACAATTTTTTCCAGAAAAACTGAGTTCTTGAACAACTCTTAGCCGTATTATTCCAAATTGTACTCCTATTTTTATATAAATAATATACTAAAATAATTTGCTTACATTAGAAGTTGTGTAAAAATCCAACTTCTGATAAAAATCTTAATCTCTAAACGAAAATTTTTTTTTTTCAATTTCTAATGTAAGTGAATTATTTCAGCATATTATTCATATAGAAACAAGAGTACAATTTGCTATAATACGGCTTAAGACTTGTTGAATAACTCAGTCGTTCTGAAAAAAAAAATGGTTTTTACGTTTTGTTTTTACTACGGCGTATCGTTACGAAAATTTTGAAAAAAATACGAGTTATCAAGGAATGAATGAGGAATGTGAGAATGATAGTTTCATAATTTTGCTCGAAAAGTATCGCAGTGGAGAATAAAAATTTGAGTGGAAATAATTTATTTTATCATGAATTTATTGAGCTAAAAATCTGTCCATTGTTTCTATAGAAGCTCTTGACTCCCTCAATAACATATTGAATTTTGAAACAAATCGATCGACTCAACCCTGAAAAAAAATCTTGTCTATTTTTTATTTTCTTATTTTTCTCAAAAACCAATTGAGATTGAGGTCCGAAAGTTTCAGGATTTTATAGTATTTTAATAGTACCTACTTATTCGTAAAATATCTTTAAGATATTCGCGAAAGGCATTCTTTACCCTACTTATCTCTGCATGGCCGTGTGAAGAATTGAAATAACTCACATGTATATCGGAAATCTTAGTACTTTAAGCTTGATTAACTGCACGAGTTCAGCCTTCAGTATGCCTTAGTCAGCATAATTGGCTGTAGGAACTCTGTTTGATCGTGATTTGTTTGAAAAATATTTGTTTCAACAAAATAGAAATGCAAATTTGCATTGGATATGTTGAAATGTATGTTTACATGGAACTTTTATGCCTAGGTGATGTCAGATTTGGAAACTCTCTTAGTCCACCGCAAGGAAAAACTTCTTACATATGGATTGACTTGTCAACCCTTGATCGTAACTGTTGGAGTCCCAACTGCCTTTTCTGCAATCTACGTCATCGTTAACGAAGTTAAGTACGCCGCGAGTAATTTAATTGGTGCAGTCGATTTGTGTTTCAAGATACACTATGCATTGAATGCAAAGTACTCTGCAGAATCCGAAATAGTTTGGATTTTTTTGCAAAAGTTTCTATACGGTATTGAAGGATCGAAGCACTTTGTTAATGCTGAAGTTCTCTGGTCTGATATACTCATGTATCAAGAGTCAAACGAACTTGATAACCGCGAAAAATGATTTGAAGTGTTTCCTAATTGTTGATAGTCTTTCACTTCGATATATGAGATTGTGCTGATTCATTAATGTCACTTTCTTCCTGTTCTCGAGGAATTTGCTGCAGGTAAATTTGTGTATGCACCTCATCCCAAAATTAGTTGGAATAGTACTTGAGTACTATATGTATAATTCTTCTATTACAAGATAATATTAGAGTCTTAGAGCTTTAGAACATTCACTTCAGTATTAAGTAAATGGTAATAGCAACGCCATTCTAGCGTGTAGGGAGGAACTGACGCATCTGGTGATATCCTTATGCCCAGAAATTTAATTTCGGCCCACAATTCAAAAACTGTCAGGTTCAAAGATTTCTCCTAACTACGGTTGAAAAGTCGAATAACTTAGTTAGTCTTTTAAACAAAAGACTGACATATCTTTGGAAATCCACTCTGCGTTAGATCCAATTCACACTTCCATACTACAAAATAGTTAAAATATTCTTGCTAAAGTTGGTATATCTTACTGGAAGATCCGAGTAGTTGTAGAGTTATTTTATGGTAGCGATTTGCTCATCAGTTCATTCGAACTCATCCGTTTGATCGTACCTCAGAAATCTCAGGGACGAGATGTGTTTTTTCTTCTGACAAAGATACTTTATCGTTCAATCCACTTTTAGTTTTCAATAATTTTCATGTGCCAAGATACCAGTTGAGTTGTCGTTGAGTCGTGATCTTTGTCTCTCTTTCTCTGTTTCTTTCTTTCTTTGCATATTCATTACTGTTGAAACTGTCCAGTTTGATGTGCTCATACATCAAAAGTCAAACGAATAAGAAAGACAACGAATAATTTGAATAATTTCGTAATCGTCATCGGTGCCCTACCTCGGTACATCAATTGCTACTATTCATTCCCTAAAATGCTACTCCAATGTACAGTCTGTTCGGAACAAATTGAAATAAAGCGCATGCTGACGCATATGAAGTAGACTGAATCCAAATGAAATCATGCAGGCCAGCGGACGTGATGTTCCAGAATCGATCGGCGTTCAAATATGTTGTTCCTCATACAAAATGAGCCGACACGTATTTTGTTGTTTACCCCAAAAAAATTATCCAAGCCCGATATCGATTTTTTAAGATTTAAAGGCGAAAAACTTTCTTCGCCAATTTGAGGAACCAAATATTCGAAAAATAGCCGCCAAATCCGTAATTCTCGAGCTTTTTCGACGATTCTTGTTTTATGTGATTCGGAATTTCGTACTCCATCGAGAAAAACAAAAAAATCCGAAAAAATTTGAAAATTGCCGAAAATATCGATGTTTTTTGGAAAACATAAGAATTCACTTTTCTCAAAAACCCCATTTTTTTTTTCCTGAAAATTTGATATGTTTTTCGGGGTGATATTGACTACTTACCCTATTGATGGCGACTGGTATTTTTTCTTGCTTTCCGAGTCATTGACTATTCTATTTTCTGAATTCCTGCAGGGCCGTATTTTCACTGTTTTCATGCTATATACTCGCGAGCTTGTATTTTCTGTAGAATCCCATTTGTATATTGTTCGGGCTACCGAATATCTTGTTGTTCAATTTTCTACTCGGTGTTTCGCTTACACAATACTTCAAATTACTTGTATCATGAACAAAAAGTAATGAAATCCCCCCCAAAAAGCACCTCTGGTGCAAAAACCTTTCGCCAAGTACATTGATGCGATATTTCCCACAAAAATAGTTTTGCAGCCATTTAATCTTCAAAAGTATTGAAATTAATGGACGTTACCAAGTACAAATAAATTTGCTCCCAATTAATTTCTTAACGTGATCCAGTTTTAGATTTTGGTAGCAATTTACATTTCGATGTATACCTATAATGTGGGTAACATGTAATAACATGCGACATACGAACTCATAAGAAAAGATCAATCAAAATTAAAATTAGGAATAAAACAAAGAAAAGAAAAAAAAATTTGGAGGTAGTGGTACTTGGCGGGCATTTATATTTTCTTGTAATTTTTACAAAAATGCCCGCCAAGTACCACTACCTCCAATTTTTTTTTCTTTTCTTTGTTTTTTCCTCATTTTAATTTCAACTGATCTTCTCTTATGAGTTCGTATGTCGCATGTTATTACGTGTTACGCACATTATAGGTATACATCGAAATGTAAACTGCTACCAAAATCTAAAACTGGATCACATTAGGCAATTAATTGGGAGCAAATTTATTTGTACTTGGTAACGTCCATTAATTTCAATACTTTTGTAGATTAAATGGCTGCAAATCTATTTTTGTGGAAAATATCGCATTAATGTACCTACTTGGCGAAAGGTTTTTGCACCAGAAGTGCTTTTTTGGGGGGGATTTCATTACTTTTTGTTCATGATACAAGTAATTTGAAGTATTGTGTAAGAGAAACACCGCGTAGAAAATTAAACAACAAGATATTCGGTAGCCCGAACAATATACAAATGGGATTCTACAGAAAATACAAGCTCGCGAGTATATAGCATGAAAACAGTGAAAATACGGCCCTGCAGGAATTCAGAAAATAAAATAGTCAATTACTCGGAAAGCAAGAAAAAATACCAGTCGCCATCAATAGGGTAAGTAGTCAATATCACCCCGAAAAACATATCAAATTTTCAGGAAAAAAAAAAAAATGGGTTTTTTGAGAAAAGTGAATTCTTATGTTTTCCAAAAAACATCGATATTGTTGGCAATTTTCAAAATTTTAGGGATTTCTTTGTTTTTCGCGATGGAGTACGAAATTCCGGATCACATAAAACAAGAATCGTCGAAAAAGCTCGAGAATTACGGATTCGGCGGCTATTTTTCGAATATTTGGTTCCTCAAATTGGCGAAGAAAGTTTTTCGCCTTTAAATCTTAAAAAATCGATATCGGGCTTGGATAATTTTTTTGGGGTAAACAACAAAATACGTGTCGGCTCATTTTGTATGAGAAATAACATATTTGAACGCCGATCGATTCTGGAACATCACGTCCGCTGGCCTGCATGATTTCATTCGGATTCAGTCAGTATGTGCATAACTCGCGTGGGATCATTAAAGTATACAAGTGTACAAATATTTCATGTAATAGATCTTTCGATAATCAAAGATCGTTTCGGAGGCATATTCTGACTCACAAACAAGTTACACAAAGTATTGAACAATCAATAGTTGATGATATTGAACTGCAGCTAAATATTAATTCCACACTTGATGTTGCCCAAGCTACCACCAAACATGATGTAGTTCCAGACCTTCCTCCGGCAGATGAATTAATGAAGAGCGTGGTGGTTATTGTTTCTAAGTTTTATGCCGACTCAAGAATGTCTCGTATTCAAACCCAGCGCGTTATTGATGCAATTCGTGAATTCTTCAATAATCAGTATTTCAATGCACTCACACACTTCATTCTGAATTCCATGCCATTCCAGGAATCAAAAGATCTTGTATCCGCAGCAATTAAAACCATTCAACAAGTCTTCTCACACATTGATACTGAGTATAAACGATTGAAACAGTTTCAGAAGTACGGAATTTTCATAGAACCTAAAAAGATTCTGCTAGGTTACATGGAAAGCAAAAACAGAGCTGGTGTATTGCAGAATAAAGCAATTTTCTCTCAATTCATATCATTAGGTGATACTTTGAAAATGTTTTTAGAGCTGCCAAATTGTTATGAAACGATTCAACAATATCGCTCCGATTTACAAAAAAATGATAGTATAATTGTCAATGTCGTCCAAACTCAGTTTTGGAAAGAAAGAACGTCGCAATCTGATAGTCACAACATATTTCCTTTAATTTTATATCAAGATGACTTTGAAACTGGCAATCCTTTAGGTTCACATAGTGGAATTTACAGAGTTTCTGCACTTTATGCCACTTTGCCCTGCTTACCGCAAGAATTTAGATCTCAAGTCGAGAAGATATTTTTAGTTCAGCTGTGTCATTCCGACGATGTAAAACTTTTTGGTAAAGATGTAGTTTACCGAGAAGTGATCAAAGAACTCAATTTACTTTTATCCAGAGGAATAGAAATCAAGGTCAAAGATGAAACTCTCACGGTTTATTTCCAGTTGATACTGATAACCGGAGATAATTTGGCTCTCAATAGCATGCTAGGTTTCGTTGAAAATTTCAGTGCGTCTCACTTCTGTAGAATGTGCAAAGTCAGTAAGCAAAGGTCGATGTCATTATGCACTGAAGACAAGTCAATCCTGAGGACAAAGGATAATTATGAGGCTGATGTGGCGAAAAATAACGTAACTCTCACTGGCATCAAAACGAGATGCATTTGGAATTCCGTAGACAATTTCCACTGCGCTGAGTGTTGGTCGGTAGATGCCATGCATGATGAACTGGAAGGATGTTGTAAATACGAAACGGCAGCGATGCTGCGTCATTTCATATTATTCGAAAAGTATTTTACTTTGGATGAATTAAATTTCAGACTTAAATATTTTAGATTTCCCGCAAATTCAAATGTACCTCCTTTGATTACGCACGACAACTTAAAGGCAAAACAGTTAAGAATGTCAGCGTCCGAGATGAAGTGTTTCATCATGCACCTCGGATTACTCATTGGTGATTTGATTCCTCAAGAAAATAATCCACATTGGAGATTACATAAACTGCTTAGGCAAATCGTTTCCATAAGTCTGCAAACATTCACTTCTCCTGATTACACCGAGTTGCTTACTTCATTAATTGAAGAACACCACTTACTGTATCTGTCAATATTTGGTAATACGTTGAAACCGAAACATCACATTATGCTGCATTACCCAACTGTAATGAAAAGAATTGGTCCATTACGTCATGTTTGGTCGATGCGCTGCGAAGCTAAACATCAAGTACTGAAACAAATTGCTAGTGTGTCAGCCAGTCGTGTGAATATATGTCGTACCATAGCTATCAAAAGTCAACTAAAGTTCGGTAACATGCTGTTGCAAGGAGACCCTTTCACTGAAAATATAAAGTATAGACCATTAAAAGCACATTTACCTATCTCTACTGAAGTAACAAAATGTTCATCTGGCAATCTGTCATCATACACACAAGTCAAGTTGGCAAGTTTAGCCAGTTGTACGTTTAAGCGTGGAATTATTCTTGAAATTGATTTTGATGAATTTCCTATATTTGGGGAAATCGAGCATGTATTCTGCAAATCAGAAAGCCTGACAAAGCTAGCTAAAACTGACTTGGCGATTATTGTGAAAATTTTCATTGTAGTTTGTCAAAACGATCACAAGCAGTCTCACGAAGTAGAAGACAGTCTAACATATAGATTCATAAAAATAGATTCGACCACATTACTGAAGCATACAATCATGGTCACTGGATCTAATGGCGAATTATACATACCGTTTGACTAATAAATATCCGTCAAAAGCTAGATAGGTCACTTGTTTGTTAATATTTTTATTTTTTATTCATATTCTCTATGTAAGTATAGTGTTTGTCTGAGTATCAATCTTTGTGATTTATCTTTATTAGAACCCTTTTTATAACAATATGCAACATTTCTTAATTGTCATGGTGCTTCACCTCGTTACATTGATTAAAGCTACTTTTTGACGGAACATTACACTGGTGTACATTCTTACGACATGCACTCATAGATCAGTACACTCTACGTTTAACGTTATGTGCCAAAGTTTATATTCCTGTGATTTATCTTAATCTGATACCTCGTATTATAGTCGATTTCTGAGACTACGAGCAAAGTATGAAACTTTATTTTAAAAAGTTATATATGCATTTTATTTTCTATTAAAAGCAACGAGTAGCAAAACTCGAGTTATATCTAGTATTATCTATCTGTGACATAATCTCTATATCAAGTTGTGTGCCAAAGTTTCTATTCCTGTGATTTATCCTAATCTAATATCTCGTATTATAGTCGATTTCTGAGACTACCAGTAAAATATGAGACTTTATTTTAAAAGGTTATCTATGCATTTTATTTTATATTAAAAGCAACGAGTAGCAGAATTTGAGTTATTCAGTATTATCGGTCTTTGAAGTAATGTGCCACCGAACGTGAAAAAACATTCATTCAAAAAATCTGTATTCTTCACAATACTGTAATAGAACTTAAGTGTTCCTGTACACACATCTATAGGTTTATTGCGTGTCAATGTATGTAATATGTTTTAAATAAAAATGACATGTGTATTATAAGTATGAATATTTATGTGTACAAATTTTATTCGTGCCCTGCCTGACACTATGCAAGAATATTTTTCTTTGAAACTGACTATTCAATCTCGTTACAGTATTTTTTAGTGTGCACGTTCATATTGCCCACGAATATCACAGGTACCTGCAAGTTGCGTAATCATAACTAAAATCGTCCGTACCGGTTATCAAATAATGAAGTCAGATGAATAATTATGTTTTGTGTACATAACTAGCACAAAAAGCACAATTTACTCCGGAAAAAGTTGAGTAAACTACGTATAACTTCTATATCAAAGCCGGTTTAGTAGTGAGCATAACTATTTCAAATAGCTGTCTTGATTTTTCTCCTGATTGTGAATACCACATGATATATGATGAGACACTATTCCACGTGGTTAGCACACCGATCCAGAACAGTTTGTACTACTGATAAAAATTGCGCAGGTAATTATGAACTACTGTAAGCAGAATCATATAATGCAGTTGCGAAAACGAGGATATGTTGTTGTAAAAACTTTTTTTTTTTAATCGGATACTGTAACAAATTATGGTATACAAACTTTGGGGTAGAGTACCAGCAACTTTCATGTGTTTAGAAATACCAATTTGGTTAGTTTGCACGCCAATCCTATACAGTCAGTATCGCTGTTTGCCCTGATACGATCAGTTATATGCATTGTTGGACGAAACAGGGCGATAATGTCGTGGAAACTATTATAAATAGTTCGCAATGCTTACAGTGATGAATTTGGAACACCATATTGGGTAGTTGGTACGTCAATTTTACACAGTCATTACAACTGTTGAGCCTGGTGTAAGGGATTATATGCATTGTTGGACGAAACAGTGCGATATTGTCGTGGAAACTATAAAAAATAGTCATGCACGCCCATCCTATACAGTCAGTACCGGTGTTTGGCCTGATACGATCAATTATATGCATTGTTGGACGAAACAGTGAGGTATTGTCGTGGAAACCATAAAAAATAGTCATGTATGCTAGTCATATATTTGGAAATACCACGTTGGTTATTTGGCTTGCCAATCTCACACAGTCTGTACAATTATTGAGCCTGGTGCGAGCAATTATATGCCTTACTGGACGAGCCATATGATATTGTCGTAAAAACTATGAAGAATAGTCATGCCTACTAATTTAGCCATTTACTTATGTAGTGCGACAATAGTTCGTTCAACTTTTTTTTTAGTCGATATAGGGTAATAGTAGTCTTTACTATGTCCAAATAGTTGAGCAAATAGTAATTGGAACTAGCGATTTTAGTTGCGATAACTCAACTTCGTTGAGGTTGTGTATACTATAAATCGGTTTAAGTCCGTTTAATTACTACTTTTCATGGTCAAATTATAGTTACCACAACTACAATTTTTTCTCAGTGTATATGGTCGAAAACGGAGCTGATATCAATCCTCAAGATGAGAACGGCATGACTCCGCTCCGCGCCGCTGCTTTCGGAGGTAAACTGGAAGTAGTAAAGTATTTGGTCGACAGGGGAGCCGATATCAATTCCCAAGATAAGAATGGCATCACGCCGCTAAGCCTCGCTGCTCAGGAAGGTCATTTTGACATAGTAAAGTATTTGGTCGATATGGAAGCCGATATCAACCCTCAAAATAAAAATCTCTCGATACCGCTACACAGGGCTGCTCAGGGAGGTCATTTGGACATAGTAAAATATTTGGTCGACGAGGGAGCTGATATCAATTTTGAAGATAAGAATGGCTCGACACTGCTACACGTTGCTGCTTTCCAAGGTCAATTGCGCGTAGTACAGTATTTCGTTAACATGGGCGCTGATATCAATTATCAAGTTAATGATGGCTTTACGCCGCTATACGCTGCTGCTCAGGAAGGTAAACTGGATGTCGTAAAGTATTTAGTCGGAAAGGGAGCCCACGTCAATTTTGAAGATAGCGATGGCTCGACACCACTTCGCGCGGCTGTTTTTAGCGGTCAATTGCACGTGGTTGAGTATTTGATCAACCAAGGAGCCGATTTCACTTTCAAAAATAAGAATGGCTACACGCTGCTGCACGTTGCTGCTCAGGAAGTCAATTTAGACGTAGTAGAGTATTTAGTCGACAAGGGGGCCGACATCAATTCTCAAGATACGAATGGCTCGACGCCGATACGCACGGCTGCTTTCCAAGGTCAATTGCACGTAGTAAAGTATTTGGTTTACAAAGGAGCCGATATCGATTCTGAAGATAAGCACGGATCGACGTTACTACACGCTGCGACTTTCCAAGGTCATTTGCACGTAGTCAAATATTTGGTTGACAAGGAAGCCAATATCCATTCCCAAGACAACGATGGCATGACATCGCTACATGCTGCTGCTCAGGAGGGTAGACTGGATATAGTAGAGTATTTAGTCGTCAAGGGAGCCGATGTCAATTCTCAAGACAACGATGACTCAACGCCGCTACACACCGCTGCTCAAGAAGATCAATTGGATATAGTAAAATATTTGATCGACAAGGGAGCCGATATCAATTCTCCAGACAACGATGGCTTGACGCCGCTACACGCCGCTGCTCAGGCAGGCAACTTGGATATAGTAGAAAATTTTGTCGAAAAAGAAGCCAATATTACTTCTCGGGATAAAAATGGCTCGACACTGCTACACGCCGCTGCTTTCCAAGGTCAATTGCACGTGGTGAAGTACTTGGTCAACAAGGAAATCGATATCAATTCTCAAGATAACGATGGCTCGACGCCACTGCGCTTAGCAATAGAGGCAGATAAACAAGATGTTATACAGCATCTGCTTGGCAAGGGGGCTGAGGGTTAATATGTGTCAGCGATCTTATAATATTTCGTACTAGAGAAGAGTTAATGGGCTAGCCGGTAAATCCGACAACCTTATACAGCCACCAGCATAATCGTAGGGTAGACTCGGTACGGTTGTGACAATTTTCATCTGATCGCCCATAACTTGTTAGGTATACCAGTTAGCTCGATGAAAGGTTTTTTTTATAGTAAAGTATACATTCGTTTGCATATAAATCCTAAAATTTTGTCCCTAAGTACCATGGTTAACTCATAGAAGCCAATTAGAAAAAAAGGAAAAAATGTCACAACCGACCACACCCTAGGGGCGGTTGTGACAGTACCTGGGGTCAATAGTGACAGGTTCAAAAATACACCAAAATGGTCTGAAATCACTTTTATTGCACGTAATATGTAACACAATGCAATATAATCTTCTTTTGGGTAAATTTAACATTTAAGTAACAAAATAAATAAAATATGGGAACACTTCAATCGCTTATAACTAATAAGGCACTGTAGCATCTATAATTATTATAACAGTCTTCATGTGACAATCAGTCAAAAAGTTGACCAGAAAATAATGCTAATCCTAATTATACAGACCCGTAACAAAATACAAAACAAATATTAATAAACGTTCTATCAAAATCAGTGAAACAAAAACCTAAAATGGTCTTCTCGAGGAGAAAATAAACATTTACGTAAGATTCAACATACAACAACGAAAAACAGAAGAAATCTCAGGTGGATTCTTAGTATTAAGAACTCAAATGTAAGATACTGAGATCTAATCAGACTCATCACAGTTATGACAAATATAATGGCGACTACCACCTGCGCACTCTAAGTGGGACCCCACATTTTCCTTGGCATTTAATCCATTTTTCACCGGCTCTACTTCCAGAATTTGCGCCTACACAAACCAGACAGAAAGACTCTTCTTCGTCCGATGACGGTGGTGATGTTTTCATTTTTTTTGCTTTGTTTTTTTCCTTTTCCTTTGGTGCTTCCTTTTGGTTCAGTAAGATTTTTCTTTGCCTGTTCAGCCTTTACACGTTCTACTTTTTTTCATATTCTTGCCTGATTGCCTCTTTTTCAGGCGTATCTGTATAAATGGTCGACTTTTTGGTTCTGGAACCCCTTGTTTTCCTTTGGGAAGCCTTCGGAAAAGGCCGAACAATTTCAGGCGAAAAAACAGGTGGCATGGCTGAGGATGACGCAGTTGGCTGAACATGCTGGGATTTGGAATTGAAGATTCGCCAAATGAGGGAGTTAAAAGTGGCGGTATTTCATCGTTAGGTCCAGGATTGATCTCTCCAGTGTCAGGGTTTGGTCTGTCCATTACAAAAGATGGTGCTGCCGGATTATTCTCTTCCGTGTTAGGGTTCGGTTTATCCGTTACAAACGATGGTGCAAAGTCGATTTCTTGGAATATATTATGATTATACGGATGAATACCAGTTTTGCGAAAACCAGCCTGAATGTTCGTTTGTGTGAAACCCAGCGGCATAGCAGTTTTAATAATACCTGGTATATCGTAAATGGTTATTGTTTTTCCAGGATGACTCCGCATCCATCCATCACAAGCAGTTATAGCTTTTTTTTAGGGTCCGACGACAGATCGATCCAAGGGCTGCAGTTTATGCGAGCAGTGTGGAGGAAATGAAAGCAAAGTGATTCCATTTTCTATACAAAAATCCAATGTATTGATATGAATATATGCGATGAATGGTTATCCAGCACTAGCAAGACTCTATGCGTTGAAGAAGCATTGGAGAATTTCTTGAAATGTTCGAGAAATACTAGGAACGATGCATCTTGCATCCAGCCTGAAGGATTTGCAGTCCCAATCGATCCTACTGGCCCGTCCCTAACAAACTGATAGTGATAACGAACCCGTGGAAATATAAATAGAGGAGGAATAGTATTGCCCACGGCATTTACTGCAAAAGTAACCGTGACTAAGGTGCCTCGTTCAGCTGAAGTGAGAGCTCCCACTTGCCGTATGCCACGTCTTGCTACAACTTTATCGGGTTTTTGGACGGTAGTGACGCCTGTTTCATCAACATTGTATATATCCTGTGGCTCATAGGTATGTCTGTCCATAACAATTTGCAAATTGTCATGAAAAGCTTCCACATTTGTTTTGCTGAAGCTTGTTGCTTTTGAAAGGCTGGTAGCTTGAGCTACACGAAAAGACAGTGTAGGATTTCTACTCATGAATGAACGAAACCATTCCTTACCAGCTATCTCATTTTCAAGCCAAGTAGCAGGTCGTTTCAGATTGTATTTAGTAGTAAGCTCAAAAGCTAACTTCCGTACCTCTTTCGGACGAAGGCCAAAATAAATCCGCGCAACGTGTTAGATATTTTGACAACTGCTGTTCTTGCTCCTCAGAGAACACTTTATTATAAGCGGCATACCCCATCCTGACGCTGCCTTCATTATGGCCTGCGCCGATTACATCGCGTTTACAAATGTATCGTAACAAAGACATGCAATTGACTGCGTGCATTTCTGCAGCTTTTCGTAAAGAAGTCCCGCGTTTTACTTCTATATAAGCGTCTTCAAATTTTCTTATGTCACACTTCCCTCTTTCGGTCTTCCTCAAGCGTTTTCTGGGCATCTAAAAGCAAAGAAAAAAAATTTTACTTGTGTCGCAACCGTACCCAGAAAATATGTCACAACCGTACCCAACGCACTCCTTCGCAAAGAAAAAATCGCCATGACAACACAAAATAATCTACGTAAAAGTTAAACACTGGTATTTAACCACAAATGTTCAACTTATAACGAGGAAAAACACTCATTACTCTATCTGTACACGTAGAACAACAATCATTACAAGAAAACGAATAAAAATACTTACTTTTGACTGTTAAGGCCCATCCCTAGTCGCCCACCTCCTTTTTGCCGTGAAAGGGGTGGGGGAGACAGATTCCGATTATTATCCAGGCCCAGGCGTCGAAGACGCAGAAATAAAATGCAGAGCGGCGATTCTATTTCAATTCTGAACACATACGTCCGGAAATATGTTTGTTTCATGCGAAAATAGAGCTGCAATACCGTTTTTAGATGTTTCAAATGTCAATTTCCTCGGCGACCATTAGACCCTATTATATGCACACTGTTGAAAAAAGCATTAATTAGAACGATCATTCAAAAAATATTCGTGACAAAAAATCATGAAATACAAATTGCTTTATCAATAATCATTAATTCGATAACGCTCATGATCGATATATTTTAATATGAGGTACATTCAATAGTACGTGACTGAATGAAAGTAGTAAGTTATAATATAATTTAACTCAATTGTCTTGTACCTCATTTTCATATATCATTTTTCATATAACATTTCAAAACATAATCAATTTTATCTGTCATTTTAGAGATCAATTACACATTTGCCACTTTACGGACACAAGGTCGTAAAATCTAACTTTACGGACTCAAAACGGTCCCTAAAGTGCGTACTTTACGGACACGTATGACAAAAAAATAGTTTTGTAGCCATTTAAACTACAAAAGTATGGAAATCATCGGATGTTACCAAGTACAAATCAATTTGCTCCCAATTAATTTCTGAATGTGATCTAGTCT
Source organism: Macrophya alboannulata (assembly GCA_949628255.1). Taxonomy (NCBI): domain Eukaryota; kingdom Metazoa; phylum Arthropoda; class Insecta; order Hymenoptera; family Tenthredinidae; genus Macrophya; species Macrophya alboannulata. Next base: position 35,593,286 of record OX451207.1, on the reverse strand, counting down.
TAGTTTTCAGTGGAAATTTACATTTCGATATGTATAATGTGCGTAACACGTAATAACATGGAACATACGAACTCATAAGAAAACATCAATTAAAATTAAAGTTAGGATAAAACAAAGACAGAAACAAAAAATTTGGAAGTAGTGGTAGGGTAGACTGGGTACGGTTGTGCCAGGCTACAGTTGTGACAGTCGTCATATTAGCGAAACTATAGGGAATATCGTGGGGAGGCAAGAGCAGAGAGGCGCGGTGTGCCCGTCTGAACGTGTTTTACCGTATTACGTTAGCTATCGCGCGACATTGACGCCAGTGGAGGCCCACATTACTTTTTGAGGCCCATCCCTAGTCGCCCACCTCCTTTTTGCCGAAAAAGGGGTCGCGGAGACACATTTCGATTATAATCCGGGCCCAGGCGTCAAAGACGCAAAAACAAAATGCAGAGCGGCGATTCTATTTCAATTTTGAACACATACGTCCGAAAATATGTTCGTTTCATGTGAAAATAGAGCTGCAATACCGTTTTTAGATTTTTCAAATGTCAATTTCCTCGGCGGCCATTATTATGTAGCTATCCGCCGAGTTTAGGGTAAGTGGCGCCACGAATATCAAGCATATCACTCTCTTAGTGTACCATCCTTGCGTCGGAGCATTATAGTCATTGGACCCCCCTGGACCCCCATTGGACGCGTAACCACCGGATACGTTGCAGTGATTTATATTATCTTATTATTATTTCTGTTATTCGTATGTATTACAAAGTACTAACTGGTACCGCCTTAGTTGCGCACTTTACGGACTGTATGACAAAAAATAGTGTTCGCTCCACGGCCGTGAGAATTTATGGCCTCGTGGCAATTGGGCGCAGCCGGTCCGAGGATGCACAATTCCCACTCGGTCCGTAAAATCCAACTTTACGGCCTAGGACCGAAAAGTACTATTGTGGGAAATATCACATTAATGTACTTGGCGAAAGGTTTCTGCACCAGAGGTGCCTTTGGGGGGATTCCATTACTTTTTGTACTATCTCGATTCGTACTAAGTCTTGTTCATAATAAATTGTACGAAGAATTGTATAATTTATACGTACAAAGAAAATTATACATTTTGAATTTAAAAATGGCAAATGGTCGTATGATGGCGCTGAGGACCTTATGCCAGCTGACAAACCTGGGCTTGTTGATTTCATTGCTATGCGTTTTAATAAGCCATGTGTAAATATGAACAAGAAAATCACCATATTGACAGCTATAATGGGGTACTGGCTAACACAGTAGCTTCTATTTACAACAAATATGCACTATACTTCTGAACTCTGTGGATTCGAATTCCAGGTAGAGTCAATTACTCTGTAACTGTGACGCAGGGAATATATGGAGATCAGCCTTACATGAATGTAGAATTGAAACGAAATTTGACCGGAAATTAGTTTTGACATGAAGAAACTACAGCGACGATTCTATTAAATCAGATATTATAATGTGGTACAGAACGTTTATAAATTCACTCATGAATCTTAGTCTACTGATAACAATGGAAATTTATCCATATTTTCAATATTCATTACGTCAAAAAATTAAAGACAAAAGACAGTTGGATGTTGATCGCTGGCTACAATGGAAATAAATAGCACTCAGGTAGCCCCTAGAACCTTATACCTTGTCATACTATCAGTCATAATTCACATTTTTCGATTCCTATAAACGATTCTTGTCACTGGATATGAGCGGTTCGCCTAGCACGGTGATATTAAAATAACCTGAACGCAGCAGTCAATCACCCTTCAACTGTACGCAGAAGATGTTTGAGAATGAATTTTGCATGAGTTTAGAAAATTTAACATTTTGATTATAGCTCATTGTACTGAATTAAAATTTGAGCCAAAAGTATTAGTTTCCACATGAAAACAATACTGCGGTAATTCTATAAAAACAAAAATTATAATATAGCAGATAGTATTTGTAGTCTCCGAATGAAGATATCTATAAGTTTACTCATGGATCCTGGTCTACTAGTGACGATAGAAATTGTCTCTATCTTTCATATTTATTGTATTGAATGTTAGAGATAAAATGATATTCATCAATGACTTAAGGGAGTATACCCACCTGGAGAATAATTTTTTTTCAAATTACTGCTACGGTCTGAGAAAACATTTTTTTGACTCAGTTTTTTTTACAGTTGATTAGCACTATTCTGATACATAGTACATGATATTTCAAAAATTTGTGGTCTTCGCTGCACATAGATTTAGTCCATCAAAGAAAAATTGGTTCTCGTAAGGTACAGGTTGCTGTGTTGAATGAAATTTCTTCAAATTTGCAGAGAATATTACATACGATAATGTACTTTAGGGCCAACCAAATAATAATTCATAAATTTAATTTTTGGACACAAAAATTTGTGATTGTAAGACTTTTTTTTCCATTGTTTTTGAAAAAGTGTCTTATATTAAAAAAATTCTCATGTTCCAAAGTTAAATTTATGAAATATTATTGGCTTGGCCTTAAATTCCATTCATATAGAACATCCCATCGAAATTTGAAGAAATTTCATGCAACGCAGCAACCTGTACCCTACGACAACCACTTTTTCTTCGATGAACTAAATTTATTTCAGCGAAGACTAGAAAATTTCAAAAAATCATGAACTATGTATCAAAATTCTAGACACTCAAGTTGATTAAACTTTTTTTGAAGTATATTGAACTTTTTAATTAGTAGATTGAACTTTATTCAAAGATCTATTTAAACTAGATTTACATATGATCGTAAGCCTGATTGAGATAAAATACTTTATGACATATAAAATGAACTAAATATGCATAAGTTTTAGATGCCAGTCTCTAATGACTATTCCATTGCTCCTGATGCAATATGTTTTCGAAATACTTCTCGAGAATTTTTACCTCACGTGATTCTGCGTAGGGGATATCATTACTTTAATAACATTTACTACAGTTTATATAGTTCATATAGTTGTAAGTAATGTGACCGCACAAAATATAGCAATTTTATCTCCTGCTTCCTCATTTTCTTATGCTAGCCAAGAGGAAATATTATTACACACCCAGAAAAGGGATTTGTTGAATCAAAAAAATATCGTACAAGTCAAAAAAATGTGCAGTTACGGGTGGCGAAATGAGTTTTTGCTTGGTGCAACCAAATACTTTCTCAAAACGGAGAAGTTACGTTTTCAACAACTAATTCTCGCTTAGGCGAAATGCGCAACCGATTATTACAACAGATTTTCTTGTTTGGAAATATTTAGTCAAGCTAACAAATTATTTTTCTCAGTGCAGGTATTGACATAACCTCAAAGACTCGAGCTCGTGAGGTAAACGATAAATCACATAGGTTTCATTGTTGTTTAACAGATATCGGGTCCATATTCGAACATGTTTACCTCCTACCCTGTGGAAAGTTTTCAATCAAACATTAGTTTTTGAATTTTGCACAGTTGAGTCTTTTACATGGGGGCTGACTTTAACTGTCAGTTTGACAGATTGACGCGCATGCGCAATGGTCTGAAGCGATGAATTGTGCTGGAAAGGGAGAAAAACTGAGAACGTGAAACGAGCCACCTCGAAATTAAAAATAATCATATCTCAGCTATACGAGGTGCACAGATTCTATTGATGTTAGGCTTGAGTGAAAGCTCTTTCGATCCTCATTCTCACAATTAGTCGTAGATCCGCATGATGTCACCAAATACGGTGGGACAGAGAAAACATTATTCCCCCACTCCGCGGAAAATTGCCGCAGATGTAAAGAGACTCGGAGAGTCGCTACGTACGGGAAAAAAAATTTTTTAAATGTACTTGGCGCGAGACTCTACCGAGTCGGTTGATAATTAATAATTTTCACTTTTTGAAGTATGGATGACCTCCAGTACAAATTAGACAAAAACATACTCACCACCTAGACAAACTCGTCTTTCTATTTTAGGGATTTATCGTACTTTGAAGAAATCGGGGTGCCAGAGGAATGATAGCGAAGGCAGAGGAAAGATGCAAACCATTTGCCACAACGTTCTTCATTAGTTTATTTTAGTATTTTCAGTTTTAATAAAATAGTCAATATCTCAACACTCACACACAGTTATGATAAAATATGAAACGCAACTATACAAACTCACAATCTTATTATAATCTAATTTATAATATACTATATATCTTACTTTATTTTTGCTCAAAAACATGGACTGACTCAAACTTTTGGTTATAATGCTATATTTAAAAAGTTTAAATCTTCAGTACTTTCACGTACGATAAATTGTTCAATGGTATATAATGTATAGATGATTATAATAGAAAATATGAAACGCATAAAAAAAAACTAACAAGCTCACTGGCCTAATATATTGCTTCATCCTTGCTCAAAAACATCTATCTCTTTCTCAAACTTGAAATACTTTTTACGGCGCGAAAAAATCGTGGTTGGAAATGACAATATAGCTAGTATATCTTCATATTTTACATATGAAATGTGCTTCTCATCTGCTTTGAAGACTTGTTCATTATTTAGTTCGAATACCCTCAGATACATCATTTTGATTCCGCCATCTTCTTCTACATCGTCTTGTGCAACTGCAACGTACCTGTACCTAGCTTTTCTCATTTTCAGTTGAATCAATAGATGCTTCCCAGTTTTAATATTTTTCAAACTCAACTCTTCACCAGCTTCGTCGTCATCTGAATAAACATCGTCAAAATGCAACCTTGTTTTGGGGATATTTTGTTGAGCCGAATCACTTGGAGTTGTTAATATATCTTCATCACTTGATAGATCTGGAACTTCTTCCACAGGTGAACTTGTCGATTTATAAATAAGTGAACCCAGATGATATGCGACATCATTTCAACCCCCTAGTGGAAAAACATCCTACCCGAGAATTCGCTTGGAAAAGATCCTACCCGAGAATAAGCTTGGAAAACATCCTACCCGAGAATAAGCTCAGAAAACATCCTACCCGAAAATTTGTTCCAAAAAAATCCTACCCGAGAATCCGCTTGGAAAAGATCCTACCCGAGAATAAGCTTGGAAAACATCCTACCCGAGAATTCGCTTGGAAAAGATCCTACTCGAGAATAACTTTCAGAAACATCCTATCTCACGTTTTTAAATTTTTGAATGGAAATTAGGTTGGTAACAGTGTTGCGCGAATAAGTTTGAAAAGTAAAACGATCTTCATTTTCATTTCTATACAGAAATATATTTAGTCGCAACGGAAATATTTCCAGAATTACATTATTCTCGTTATTGTCAGTCATAAAAAAAAAAAAAAAATGAACTGTTTTAAAAACATTTAAGATTCTGATTATTTTTCCATTATTAGGCATGGAACATTTCGTAAATTGCCTTTACGCAAGTCTCTTACAGAAAGTATTATCATACTTGGGAAATCAAATCAATCAAAAATTGAAAACAAAACTGTTTTTGTAACAACCAAAACACTTTGAAAAATGATACAATTACGTTTAATCTGGAGTAATACTCATACAAGAATTTCATTATAACATTCTGGGTTTTCGTGTGGAATCAGCCTAGATCGCATAATGTTTGCAGATCTTTCTTTTTGTTGGCATCCATGATCAGTTTACCATTGTATGCCTTACTCAATGTGGCGCAAATGAACATGTCATTCGTGTGTTGAAAATCATTTTCAAATCCGTATTTGAACTTAATACACCCATTTGGATCAAATGTGATTTCCCTTATTCGTGAGATTCGTATGTTCTTCCACTTCTGCTGTTTTGAAATGGCCTGGAAGTCGAGAAAATCATCTTGCCTCATTTGTACTACTTTATAAGGGTTTTTCACTCTTGATTCCTCCATTATTGTACACCACTCTTCTTGTGTGAAAATATTTTGCTTCCTAGATTCTACTTCAATCCTGGCATAAATGGAGTCTCCATCTGATTGCGTATGCCCAACCTCGAGGTACCTGGTTATATACACATGATATACATATTTTGAAACGATTTTATTTATGTTCCTTTGTGTGGAATCAGTATAACAATATACTATTACGAAAGGAATGTTCTATCTTAGCCATCAGAGAAAAAAATATATTTTTCTTGTAATTTTTACAAAAATGCCCGCCAAGTACCACTACCTCCAAATTTTTTTTTCTTTTCTTTGTTTTTTCCTAATTTTAATTTTAATTGATCTTTTCTTGTGAGTTCGTATGTCGCATATTATTACGTGTTACGCACATTATATGTATATATCGAAACGTAAATTCGTACCGAAAAGTAAGACTGGATCACATTCAGAAATTAATTGGGAGCAAATTTATTTGTACTTGGTAACGTCCATTGATTTCAATACTTTTGTAGATTAAATGGCTGAAAACTATTTTTGTGGGAAGTATCACATTAATGAACTTGGCGAAAAGTTTTTGCACCAGAGGTGCTTTTGGGGGGGGATTTCATTACTTTTTGTACCACCTCGATTCGTACTTAGTCTTGTTCATGATGAATTGTATAAATTTTGACCCTCTAAAAATTGGTTCAAGCTTTAAGAAATGTTTGTGGCATTTAATAAGAGTACGTATGAATTTTTGTAGAATTTTATCAAAAAACGTTCAGACGTTATAGACCGGGAGCCCGTGACACATTTTTTGAGGATCATCGGTGCGTTTTGACCATTGTGCGAACCCCCTCAATTCAACTACACGGAAGTGACTTCGCCGAACAAAAATCGTGGACCAAAGGGTGGGGGCCGCGTAGGTGAAGTTGTTTTGAAAAACCGGGATTTAGAATTATCGTTGCGCGTTCGGCGTATGTCGCAAATGATTGGAAATTGAAAAAAAGTTTAGACGGACGGCATTGCCGAACGTGTAGGGTGGACCATTCGCGAGATGGCCATTTTTTTATTGTAAAGTATTAATTAATAAAAAATTATCATTGGTGCATGTTCGGCAATTTGTTGAATCATGTATTTATTCACTAAAACTCGAGATAATATGATCGCCGAATATTTGGTTGGGTCGGGCGCCAGCCACCCCCGCGTACTTTTGTCGTAAGGGTGTATAGTATGCATGTATCATTAGTGCGCCTTTGGAATTTTTATAGCAATTCAATAAAATGCCAAATATCAAAAAGTACGTATTGCCGAATAATTTAAATGGATCTGCAGGGTGTGAAAAACAGTTGTAAATTGTCGAGTAAATGCTTATGTCTCATAATAATTAGTGTGCGCATAGATATAAGGTACTAGATTGGACAAGTTAAAAAAACTCAGTGGCATACGGTAGTATGTCACTAAAGAATAGCGACATCCCGTGCTGCCACCTATAATTGATGGTAAAACAGAGCATTCATCGATATCGGAAAAGTATTTACCCGGAGGCTGAAACTCAATAAATTTTCTGTCGGTCAAAACATTCAAATCTTTTACCAAACGCATATACCACGTGGTTTAATTTTGAATCCTGACATTCAGATTTATGAAAAGGTCACGCATGTTCCATGTTATACTCATTATACTACATGGCTGTGCGGCACTGTACAGTTTAACAACCTGGATGATATTGGCTACATTCCGAGAAGAGATAAGCCCAAGGATCACTAATAATAATAACCTATATGCGGGGAACAGTTAATACTTTATCGGTAGCCGTGTCAGCAGCGAACGTTTGATTATAAACCACGTTTCCGTGTTAACCGTGATGTGCAGAAATTGTTATCAAACAAGACAGAATAACTATTCACGATGATATCTACGACAAATGTGATATCTATCTTCCGATTAAATCCAGGACATGTGGACACGTGGTTTTTTGAAACAATCTTGCAGTAGAACTACGATATTATCAATACCAAAGGTAAGTGGAGAATTGCAAAGTAAATACGAAAAACTTTAGCTGCGTTCATAAAATCTTGCAACTTTCTTACGCAAGTTGACCAGTAACTTGTTTTACTAACAGTGTGAACGAATTTGCAAATAAGCTTTCGAATTAGAAAAGAATCGCGAATTTGTTTCCCAACTTTCTGAATTACTACATTTCTCTTGCAGGGCTATTCACAGATTGTAATGTACAAGGAGTCTATGAAAACATGATGCGAAGCATTTCAGGTAAAAATGATATTATATGAGAAATTGGTACATTATTTTTGTAGTTTTTAATAGTAAAATCATTTACTGTATTATGGTGGTGGTATAGATATAAGGTACTATCCATGATGGTGGGTAATAAGACGCACTTTTTTTTTTTTATTTCCTTGTTTTTATTTAAAAATTTAAAATTATTGTTATAAAATATTAATTAAAATCTATATAAAAAAAAAAGAAAAATAAAAGTAAAAACATAAATGCCCGTCATCTACCACTTTTGTTATTGATAGTAGTGGTAGATGACGGGTGCATAGCCGCCACGACGTCTATGGTAGCGGCGGCGGTGCCCACCGCGCCGCCCTCTTCTGCCACCGCCTCGCTGTTGCTGCGGCTGTTGCTGCTGCTGCTGTTGCTGCTGCTGCTGTGCCTGCTGCCCTGCAACCTGCGCTTGCAGGGCAGCGATTTCAGCTCTTAGCTCAGCAATCAAGTTCTATAAATAATCAAAAAAATCATGGCTGAGAATATGTATAATACTGTACATATAACAATGACTAAGAATTGGAAACCACGTACGTTTTCTGGAGGCGGTGGCTCGTCAAGATCGTAGGGCAGCGGGTGGCGGACCGCCGCCGCTACCCCAGCCGCAGCATTATTATGAGGAGCATCCTGCTCCTCATTACTATAAACACTGATGTTATCGTCTGAAACAATGAAATGCAAGATTAATTCACACCCAAAAACCTTCGGTTGGCACTGAAATGTTATGCCAGGATAATTGTTTTACGTAAAAATTATCACTTCCGAATAGAATTCCAATATTATACAGGGGAGACTTTGGTGAAATTTCGACAAAAACAATTTTTCATTTTCAAAATCATTGAAAAGAATCTAATCGAAAATTCTTTCCAGCAAGATTGAGATTATGGTAGTATGTATTTAAAAAAAGTTCAATCTTCTGCGATGAAAGTGTAAGTGCGAGGAATTTTTGATAGCGGTGCGTAGGAAATTTTCTGCAAAAGGTTCTTGGTACATACACTTTCATCGCAGAAGATTGAACTTTTTTTCAAATACACATACTGCCATAATCTAAATAATCTAAATTTTGCTGGGTGGAATTTTTTGATTAAATTTTGCTTACTGATTGTAAAAACGAATAAATCGTTTTTATCAAAATTTCATAAAAGTCCCCCTTAATTAGGTGTAAGATCGAAATTTTGAGAAAAAAAAAAATTAAATAAAAAAAAGCTTTTGATAAATAATTTTATAATTGATTGCCTCAATTTGGCATTTTTATTAATCTGATAGAATGATTATTGTATACTAATCATGAAATTATTGCAACTTTATATTTAATTTTTCGATTTTGATCAGAAATAGTAAGTCTCATTTCGAATATTCACTTGAACAGAATTATGAATAAACGTGGGTCCTATTTTAGGTTAGGATTTGAAGACGGTATACAGCACTTGCGAGACTGAATTGACATTCTGAAAATATAACGTCGCGTCCGTGACATTTGACTGATAGAGCTTTATAAAAGTAATAGACGTTCCATCACTTTCTGCGATGACAAAAGTCTTACATACATAGGATAAGCATACTTACTAATTGACATGCTGCGGCTGTGACGCGTCGGCGTGGAGTGGCGGTATCGCTCGCAGGGGTACTAACTTAACTCGTTCGGTCGGCCGTACCATGGCCGTACCAAGCAAGGGCTCGACCGACGAAAATCGGTTGGGAACCACTGTGAACGCATGATCGACAGCTCATTCGATTCGGGATGACGTCTAGAAAAAGGTTCAAAGATTTGACACTCGCCCAGAAACAATTGCAAAAGTTATAGACAAATTGAGATTCGTAAAAGACGGGGTCTATTTTTTTTTGCTGCTAACTCGAAAACTATTAGTGATACCGTAAATTTGAAAAAAGATTCTTAAAGAGCAAGAAATTTCGAATCAGAAAGTTACAGCTTCCGGAACTTTATCTTGATTATTAATACCTTTAATTTAATGTTGAAAGTCGAGCTTCGCGCGGCGAACGCTTCGCTTCACACGGGCGACCAACCACGTGGTTTGTGAATCGTATTCGGCACTTGTTTCGTCGTTTTATACTATTGAATATGAATTCAAATATTTAACAACAATATGGTATTATCTAGACACTTCAGAGAACAAAATTCTGTCTCGCAAAACTAATTTCATCGATTTTTCGAGAACTAAACACATCGTTCATTAAGCAATTATCTCAGAATCTTCGTCTACATTTAAAATCGTGTAATTGTTCAAGTAAAGCTGCTACAATTATTTCGCTTCGTGAAGACCTTTGGACAACTATACTTAATGAGATTATAGTATTGCGTTATCTTTCATTTTTTTTTTTTCAGAATTATATTGTTACTACTGTTTTTATTCTAGAAAAGGTATTAAAAAACATTTGGTTGGAATTTTTGGAGCCATGTGTTTCAAATAATTTGATAACTTTTCTTTTGTTCTTAAATCATAATATTCTGTAATGAATCAAATGACAAAAGAATTTTTTTTTTTTTTGTTAATATATAACTACTTCGTTCCTTTATAAAATGTTTTCATACAAATGGCTCTAAAAATTCAGAACAGATGTTTTTGAATACCTTTTCATTAATAAAATAATTCAATAAAGAAAATTTAACTCCTCTTTTTAATTTGCTGAATTTTTGTCAGCTTTGATAACAGTTAAAGAAAACGGAACATTATAATCTTATTAAGTATAGTTGTCAGAAGGTGTACATGGGGCGAAATAATTTTAGCAGCTTTCTTTGAACAACTACACGACTTCGAATATAGATGACAATTTCTAAAACAAAATTGCTTAACGAACAATACGTTCAATTTTTGAAAAATCGACGAAATTTTTTTTTGTCGACGGAGATTTGTTCTCCCGTGTCTACATAATACCATAATTCTGTGAATATTTTCGAATTTACGCTCTCACTCATAGTTTTCGAGTTATCAGCGAAAAACTAGACCCCGTCTTTTTAGAATCTCGATTTGTCTATAATTTTTGCAATTTTTTATGCGCGGATAATAAACCATTTATATGCGATTCATTCTTTGCAGACGTTTTTGTTGGCTCTGACAAGGGCCTTTTTTGATGCTCAGTGGTCCCGAACCTCAGGAACGATGTACAAGCGTAGAACTTGAAGATGTCGAACTGAAAAACTATACAAAATTATCGTGCATTACGTTTGTCTACGATATGTGAGGAGGTTGCAGGATGTGAGATATCTGCTCGAGAATCAAAATACCAAGATCTATTTAATGAATTGTCGTATAATAACAACAGAAAAGGTATGCGTCGAATGTGCGTCAGTTGATTATTGTAATGCTCTAATCCTTCATGAGAGTTCAGGGAGAACTATTCCTAGCAGAACAGTCATATTACAGGGTGATAGTGTCACATTTGAGTCGAGTCAAATGGATCATTATCTGTGAAATTATCATTATTATTTATTTATTCATTTATTTATTGAGGTTCAATAATTTTCCTTACTACTTTGGTAATTAATGCTGAGTGTGTGTGTAGATAAGGTTAGCGTTATACTTTTGAAATCTTTGGTGTGAAAAAGTTTCACTCAACTGACTTTTTTCATATTGTGGAGTCGTACGAGAACTTCAGCCAAACTCATAGTTTCAAGTTCGTATGTGATATATGTAATCCCTGCAATACGACTGTTGCTAGGTTAGTCCACCCTGAACTCTCAAGAGGATTAGAGCAGCTATGAGTTTAACGTTCCCTTTTTGCATATATTCAGCTAATATAATACAAAAAATAGACGACTCCACAATACTTTTTTTTATAGATTGACACGTTCGACCCACTGTTTGTCTAAAATTATTTTCATATTTGAAAATATTTCATATTTGGATTATTAATAGCAATGCTCAATACGTATTTATGTTACATCTATGGTATTGGTCAATCTCTTATCACGTCATCTGACATATGTGTAAGTACTAATGCATGCTTATACTTACTAAATAGTGACATGAGCTGATGCGTGCTCTGAAAATATTACCCTCTCGCATTACAGCGACAGAGTTGTGTATAACATACAACTTACCGCTATGTATGAAGTATGTTCCTCATTTTTCTGCTTGGCTTATTATTGTTCCGCTTTGCTGCATTTTCTGTACGCTTCTTAACTTTTTCCAGTTTGGAAGCTCGGTTTTCAAACGTGCAATGACGTTGCAGCTTGACTCTCAGCATAAAGCGTACAGCGAATACTCGATGGCTATGACACGGATCTGACTCGTCAAACCACTGGACATCAATTTTTTTAGTCGCCTCCACTGCATGGGCGACAAGTTTTTTCAGTATATCAACCTTGTGCTTCCGCCGAAAGAAAACATTGTGAAAAGACTGGAGCTGAGCTTTCACAATGTTATAAAACTTATCCGTTGGCCTTTTTAAACTTATGACTGCATGTTCGTCATCGCCAATATATTCTCGGCATTCGGTGTACGTTTCATTTGTATTGCCAGCATCACAATTTTTTTTTGCCATAATATCTCGACAGCGTTCACAGGTGTGTACTTTCAATACCTTGCTTATCGCATATCCGGCAAAAAACGTTATAGCATTTGCTTCATATGATCCTTCATTCACAGGAGGTGCTGCAGTTTCAAATAGGCGGACACGCGTAGCCAAATCCAGGTCATCGGTGTCGACTTCGTCACTGTCGCTGTCGCTGTCTGTATCTGTGTCGCTGTCAATCTGTGCAACGGTCTCAGACACATCAGCTTGGGCAAACTCCCCATCCTCAAAAAATTCGACAGCACTAACAGCAGCTTCGTAGTTCTGGTTTGTCAAATCCCCCACCAGACTTGTCTCTTCATCCGTTAACGTAAGAGGCAGGTACGGTAGGTCGTCGCACACAACATTACCTCGTTTCGACGAAATAATGTTGCGGACTGAAATGAGATGCCGTGCAATGAATCGGAACATCCTACAGGTCGGATTTGGATTGAATCCTCCACGTCCTCGAAACCGTGAAAACAGCTGTTCCACGGAGTCTTGGTTGCACAATGCAGTGCATAATTTGAAGTCAGGGAATTCGTTGCGTAGTTCGTAATAAAGATGAAGGATACCACGAACGGTTTGTACAATTCCGACAAACGATACAGGTCGTTTCCATCTCCCTTTGGCACGCACTTTCATGTCCGGTGCCCAGGAGAGAAAATCAATCAATTCCTGCTCGACGCCGGGATTCTCCACGCACAATGGTCGCCTTACTGGATTCGGACTGTATAAGCTTGAGCTATTGCAAGCATCGATTATTTTGTCCATACTCCGGCAAAACTGAGCTGTAGAGACAATGGTGTCAGAGTGGACAGCTCCTGAAGAGTGTGCCACCTCCATCGCAGACGCAAACCGTTTACTGAAAACCTGGAAGGCTCGAGATACATTCATGCGTGCGAATTTATCAGGCCACATGTGAGTCTCTGTGATGTGACCAAGAAGGTTTGATGTTCCACATCGCATATCCGTGTAGAATGTAGTTGTGAAGTCTGAATAATTCACAACTTCATCCAGTACACTGACGGTACCCCACTTTCTGAGCATGCCCAGCACGTTTTTTACTGCATGTGGAAAATCGTACAGAGCAATAATCTTCTTATCCTGGTGTAAAAAAAAAGGTTGGTGCTCGTTTACTTTTAAAATTGAATATGCCTTACCATTAGTGGTACCCTGATCACACACTGTCATTTTCAGGTCAGCTCCAGTATCAATTATCCTGTCGATGCATATTTTAAGCAATTTTACAATATCTGCACCAGAGACGCTGTTGCACGGCAGGAAGTACGCCAGCATTGTTCTCCACTGGTTGTGCGGATTCAGTCCATTCAAGCAGAACACAAAAACATGATTCGCACGTCGTTGTGTCCTGCCAAGAGGTCCAAGATCTTCAAAACCTTCGATGATATCTGTTTTCATGTCATATTCTTCACGTTCCATAAGAGACATTTCATCCCATTTCAACGCACAGCACCTTTCAGCAGGTGGTATGTCTCTCATGGCCTGTTTTAGCGCTGTGAATATATGATCACAAAAGCCAACGTTAACTTCGGTTTCAGCAACCCATCTTCGAACCGTCCTGTCTGCTGGCAACTTCAGCCCCATGTCACGCAACTTCTCATAAGCCGATGCTGAATAGTAGTGCATTCTCATTGCCAGATCACGTTGATCCTCAGGGAATGGCATCGTGGTGTTATCAGGACGCAGCTGCATTTGAATCATGGTACGACTGACTTCTGACTTTACCTCATTGATATCGACATAATGAGGTGACTTTTGCTTCTCGGAGTCTACAGATGTACTCTGATCTTCAGTTTTCGGATGACATGGATCTGAAGCTATGGAGGTGGATTGATGGATCTGAAGTTCCAACTTCTGAATGACGCTTCGTAATCTATCGTTATCAGATCGCAGCTGCTCAGCATCGTCATCATTAAATTTTCCACATTGCGTGTCTTGACTGTCAGGTTCCCAGTCATATGCCTCATCACGAATGGCAGGATCTTCGACTGTTGTAAACAGCGGAGTACCATAAGTCCTACTTACCTGCGTCCTATCGAACGACTGCATATCACAGTAGCTTAATGTAGTGCGATAATCTACAGGAATGGCCCGCCTAGTCAACTTGTCACGCTGAGGTGTTAAAAAGCTATCCGCTGTGAAGTGTAGTGAACACAGTCGATGTTGATTCAAGTTGACGTAGTGCGAAGCCTCCTGCTCTCGTCCTTTAGAATTAAACAAAAAGTGTTATAGATTAGTAATACTATAGATTTAGTATTACAATCCATCGAAAATAAAAAAATAACAAACTTCACTTATTCAATGCATAATTTTCTCTGTCTCCAATGCTTCCCCTACATTTGTACCAAACCTTACGGTTTTCGAAGGTCACTCAAATTTTTAAAATTTTTTTACAATTTTAGGTGTCGATAATTATCTACTCTACTAAATTTTCGGAATTGTCTTCCCAAATTTTAATAGACACCCTGGTAGAGTTAGTAGTCAGTCGAAAAATCCGTTGTCACTATATCGTACTTTTATGTACCTATCGTGTGAGTAGTGATAATCAGAAAATAAAACAACATTGAAAAAAAAATACCTGCATGTCGTATCCACAGTGCATATCTCGACTCTTTCGTTTTTGGGAAACAAAAGAGAGATATGCCCTCACTATTCCGCGTCGAAGCGCAATCTTTGTAAAAACACACATCTCTGGTGGTCGATGCCATGGCACAAAATCACTTTATTTCTTCGTATATAATTGCACAATATTTATTTACTTATTTATTTTTTTATTTATTCATTCAGAGCTCAGAGCCCAACAGGCAATACGACTTACCTCAGCTATGCCTCGGCGAGACTGCTAGATTTTCACGAGGTATCAAACGCGATGAAACAGGCTCGAAAACAGCGGACGACAATGCAACGCGTAAACATGCGGGAACGCGAGATATATTGTATGTCACAAGAATCGTAAATCGGACCGTTTAAAGTTTGATGATTTCTTGTCAGAGTTTTTGTCGCGATTTTGAAAATGACTAACTGAAGGCTTTGAGCGTTTCAAATACTAATGATACCATTATAGATTATATGAAACACATAGTGAAAAACATTTTCGCCAAATATGAGCTCTATACAGTGTGGGTCATTTTAATCTCCCCAGGCGAATATCTCAAAAACTAAAAGAGATACGAAAAAAAGTTTGATACACAACTTGAAAGGTTTCGAGGGGGAAAGATAATGATGATATCGGTTTACTTGTGGATCTTGCCACTTCCGAGATTTTTTAAGTGACTCCGAATTTTAGATAGGGAGCACATATTTTGGGTATAAGATATCGATTGCGCGATCGAAGACAAATTCGAAACCACAAAAAAAAAATAAAAATTTGAAAAGTATTTTGGATTTTTTTTTTTTTTTTGAATTTTTTTTTTTTTTTTAAATTTTATCCAAATTGATTTTCGATTTACATATTTTCGAAAATTTTCGATTCCTGACGATTGTCGAATGATTGAACGCCTATATTTCTGGATCTATCAGTCGGATTTCAAAATATGACTGTATGAAATTGATTGGAAAGAAGTGTACTTTTCTAAAAAAAAGTATGTCTGGATAAACATGCCTCGGCCTTCATAGTGAATTTTTCGTTTAAACATGTAAAATCGATTTTTCTCAAAGTATGACATGATTCATAATTTTCAAAAAATTCTCAAAAATACTTCGAGAAAAAACAAACATTTTCAGCTACGCCCGATAGTGGCTTTATCTTTCCTTTCAGACTTTTTTTCGGATGTAAAAAATTGGCAACGCCTAAAACCACTCGTTCGAGACCGCTAAGTTTGTTTTCAATTACAGGATCTCATAAGTAAACTTTTTTAGTAAGTGTGGAACTACGTCACTCATAAAATTGAATCGATCGATAAAATAAAAATTCATTGTTCTTCTCATTTTGGTGCTTTTGAATATTTTTTTTCCACATCAAAAAATAACTTTCTTAGAAACTAGATCCATATATGAAGCTGTCAGTTGGATATTCGTGAAATTCCAAAAAAATAATGTTCAGCGATCGAACTTGGCATTGTGTTTTATTCATTGTTTTCTACAAAACTAGAAATAAGTTTTTGACACTTCGACATTGTTAAAAATTTTTGTTTTTCAAGTTACAAATAAAAGAATGTCACTTTAAGAAGATTTTCTTTTACCTTATATCTATGATACATGTAAGAAAATTTTTCTGAAAAAAAAAACAAATTTCCACGGATGTCAAAATTTCTCCTTCGAGAGAAACCATCTGATAAAGCAAATCATCAATAATTCGTTGGATAGCTGATATAATGACTGAGAACAAAAATAATTTCCAAGAAACGAAAAAATGCCATGTTAAATGAATGGGAGAAGTGAAGTGATTGGGGCATGGTTTAACGGAATTGCATTTTTTTTTTTATTACTGAACTTCCGTTTTGGAGTAGAAACTTATTATGTAGGGAGCGTCACCGAAAGAAAAATATTTTAGGAAATAACGGACACCCTAATACCGTATGTACCTGGCAAAATATGACAGATATCCAAGGGTCGGTGGAAAAAATGGCTTAGTTGAACCATATAAAATGTATAATTCAAAGAAATTTATGAACGTACCCTATATCATAGATATAATATCTATGTATATCATTAAAAACATTTTACGTCGATAAAATAACATGAGATAATGCGCGATCATTAATAATCTGTAGGTCGCATCGAATATCTAGATTATCGATCAATTTATGCAGAACTCATACCAAGACGCAATACTGTTGGTAAAAAAGAGTACTGAAGCGAAATCCACGAAAATGCCTTTTTCGATGGCCATGCCGCCTACATTCATAGTGCGACACTAATGTCAGCCGCCATCTTGTCCAATCTAGTACATTATATCTATGGTGTGCGTTCGGCATGCATAGCATTTCACAGATGTTGATTATGGTAAGGAATTTGTGAATTTTGGGCGCAAAATGATGGATATAACGGAAGTTATTCAGACGCCGTGGCGGCTATGTGTGAGTGAACGCAGCATCACAATTTTTTTTGTATTCTGCTGCTTCCATGCCCGCCTCAAAGTGGAATCATATTGCCTGAAAGGTAAGTCAAATTTGGATTTTCTACTTCATTGTACTATTCTTTTTCTTGCAAGTAATCATTTCGTGCGGCATCAACATTTTTATATATTATTCAATATCATGAAAAATAATCAACTTCGCCGAACAGTAAGGTATTAATGATCAAGAGACTCGGTAGAGTCTCGCGCCAAGTACATTAAAAAAAATTCATCTCATGACTCTACCACTCTCGTTTACCGGAACGGGAGTTCAGCGCAGGAGTGGGGGAAACCATATTATTTCATTAAGCGTATATAGGCAATATCCCAGGGCTCGCCGATTTATTGCAGAAATAAGATGCGAAAGAGATTTCATTTGAGCCTCATATCAATACAATCGGTGTACGGATAGCTGAGATATGATTATTTATAAAATGGAGAGGGTCGGTTTCACGATCAGAATTTCTCCGTCTCCGGCTCACGCCAGATTTGCACATTTGCCCGGCTACCTAACAACATAGAAGGTACCTTCAAGAGACGAAAGTTACACATAGAAAAAATTAAATAAAAGCAAAGCGAGTTTGTCGGTCTATGACACAATAACGCTCTCTATGGCCCACGAGAGGCAGCATAATCGCGTATGCCGTATGGTGGAACGTATATTTTATTCTCGATGACAGTTGCGGGGAACGAGTGTAACGTCCGACCGGACATATATTCCCTATTTTGCTTATAACTATATAATATTACTAGATCTAACTAACTCCATAGAATATGAGAACTTCGTTATGATGTACACTCTGAGCATTTTGTCCAACCTCTAACTCACTAGGAGTTGCCCAACTAAAAGATTCCTATCTTACCAACATCAGAGAACTCAGACCTTACCGACATTACCCAACGAAATTCTCTTATCCTGAATAAATATTACCTTAAGAACTAATATGATCCATCTTACCATACAAGTATTACATACCAAGAATCATACCATATTATTCACTCTTGAGATATGAATCATTATAAACTAACATTAAAAATTTATAACCATTATATTATCCACTATATCATGTACTCATTATTACCTTTCTTCCAGAATTACCAACTACGAAGTTAGCACATCAATTACTACATTTATACAAAATTATTGTCTTTAACAGTAATTAAGTCATAAATATTATATGTTATAATACAGCTTTGGATTCAGCTTTAAAACACCCGATGTACACCTATTCAAACTCACACAGAAGATAGCCTTCTAAGAAACACACACACACGCATACGTACACTCTACTCGCCTGCACACTTAGGCTACGCCCCGACCTTATTTTACGATACGTAAAAACCCAAAAATTACAATGCACACTAATAATGAGTTCATTCCCTTACTAGATTATAACCATTAAAATAACTAATTACACCATATTGATATGTACTACCTCAATATGTACACGTACACACCAAACTAGTACCATATCAACACCATGTCCTAGCTTCTAAGCTATTCTAGATATAAGATATATATATATATATATATATATATATATATATATATATATATATATATATATATATATATATATATATATATATAACCCATTATGAAAAATATTATACTTAACCTACACGTATCATATTCATATCTCAAGCTATCCCCCATAAAATTTTATATGTTAAAGATATTATTAATCACAAGTACTCTATATTATGATCAACCTTTGAATATTCATGTTATTAACTATCTTTATTAATCTTCAAATATTAATCCCTCATATAAATTCCTTTTATACTATTTAACCAATTTCTACATTATGACATTATAATGAATTATTAATTATTCTTATAAAATATGTACTCAGAATTTATCATCAATACTATAATCAATATATATATTCAAATTTTAGCAACTATCTTTTTAACAAATTGCAACCGTGAGATTGAACACCTTATAAATAATTAATATGGGATTGCATATTTCAAATATTTAAACATTCGAATTATTAAGGTGTTGAATATCACGATGCCCACTGATCGAGCAATGACCGTAAACCAACGATAGTTTATAAGACTAAGACCGATAACTAACGAAAAACAATCATTCAACAATCGATAAAAACAACGAAGCTAGGCGATACCTAGAAATCGCCTTGTAAAATAAACACTCTCGCGAGTGTCAGACTCTCAAAATACGGTCCGTAGATAACGACTTGCGATCAGCCATCTTGCCGGCTGAACAAAGGCTCTCAGTCTAATCCATTATTTGACATATAATTAAAATAACTAAATTAGGTAAAATAATATAACTCATGTAACCGCATCTATACCTGTATACCTATGTTCAAACTCTCACTTGGAATCTTTAAAATCAAACCCTTAGAAGTAAAAATCGTAAAAGAGTTGTAAAAACAGTTTGCAACAATGACAGGAATAACGAACAATACCCGAGAAACGCAGGCATGAAATACAGAGCAAATCCGAACCAGATTTTTTACGACAACAACAAACATATTTTACCCAAAAAGTCAAATGGGTAATAAAGGAAAACGGTAACCAAATGTCAAATTCCGAGAACCTATTTCAACACTGCACGCGCCAACGTGCTGGACAGCCAAGGACAAAAAGGTAGCTACGGAAGAAAAGGATGGGTGCAGTCCCAGGAAACGCACGGACGCACCACTACAGGCACAAAGGAGGAGGGCCCTAGAGCACCTACTACCTTGCCACACCTTCGGGACTCTTGCCGATCATAAGCGGAGAAGACTACCCCTACTTCCCTGCTCCGTTTTGGGACCCCTCGCACCCCTGATCGTCCTATTTAAGCCTCACCAAGCTGAATCTCGTCCTCACTTCGTTACCATCGGAAAACCACTCGCCATTGCAATTATTCTACTACGTCTCGACGATATTAAAACTTAGACCCCTTTTTTCTTGATTTTAAAAACTTAGAATAATTTTTAACTTCACTTGTACCACGACGGACTTAGACGATTTCATTACTCATTATATTTTCACTTCTTTCATTTCTACTAAATTCAATTAACGATTTCTTCTATTTCAACTCAATTTCAATTTTTAACATAAATTTCTTATTGGTGAAAAGTGAGAGGTTGAATACAATACATTGTGAATTTGAATAAATACTGTGAAACTTATCAAAGAACTATATTAAAGTCTTATTTTACTTATTTTAAATATACTACATCTGCAACCAGCATCAGCCGCCGTTAGCAGAGCCACACTCGACAACAGCAAGCAAGGTAAGAAGATTACGATTAATTATCAAGTTAATAATCCTTTCTCTATCTTCAATCCTTTCCAAGAGTTCATTTCCGATATTAATACGAAGGTAACGACGAAATTCCAACACTTCAATTTTATTCAAGCAATTCAATTTAATTCAATCAATTTAATTCGACTCAACCAATTCAATTTTAGTCGAACGATTCAATCAATTCAAGCGTGATTCAATTCAATCAATTCAAACAATTCAAACACGATTCAATTCAATTAATTCAAACAATTCAAGCGTGATTCAATTTACTTAATTCAAACAATTTAAGTGCGATTCCATGAATTCAAATATTTCAAGTGATTCCAATAATACGAGCGATTGTTAGACGAGAGCCAACAGAGTTAGACGAGATCCAGAAAGATAGACGACGACGACGAGAATATTCTCTCCAAAAACCACTAGATTGATACCTTCCATTGTACTTTAGTACTTAATCGATATTGGTAACCCACTAAACTACTGAGTGTACGTCTAGGATCGTTCGGAAAGACAAGTTTATTTGCTAGTCTCTAGATTTGTCCACGAACGACCGTCCCGACGTCACATAAAAATTATTCTGGTGCATCGGCCGGGAAACTACCAAACGTTTAGATCGCGAATAGCTTAACTTGTGACGCGTGTAACGATCGATGGATAGGTGAAGATCAAGTGTTAAAATTCGAAAAAATTTTCTTTCCGTGTTTCGAGAAATAGATTATTGATACAATACGTGGCATATTTTGTATCGAATGATCGACGTTACAGGAAAATCAAACATCGAACTTACCAGAAATTCATTTCTTAGGACGAAATCAGATTCAAGCGAGCTATTCAGACCCTCTCATTTATAAAATCATCGAAATTAAGCGCCTTGGCATTATTTTAAGAAAGTAAGCATTCGTTTCATTCGCCTCAGATCCCGAGTTCCTCTCAAACTTACGTATATTAATTAATATTAAGTGCATGGTCGACAGAAGGTGCCAAACCCAACCGGATTTTCACGAATCCAACAGTGGCAAATGGTACAGTTCCTGACGACATAATATTAAGTGCATGGTTGACAGAAGGTGCCAAACCCAACCGGATTTTCACGAATCCAACAGTGGCAAATGGTATAGTTCCTGACGACATAATATTAAGTGCATGGTTGACAGAAGGTGCCAAACCCAACCGGATTTTCACGAATCAAACAGTGGCAAAGGGTACAGCTCCTGACGACATAAATTAATTAAAAATTAAGAGAGCAAAAATCGAGCTATACCAATTACCCTAATTCTACCGACTACAGATGGAAAGGGTGCGCTTACTGCTTCTTTAGAGAGAAGTCGTGGAGCTAGTAGCACTGGCTATCTGAATGTCGGGAACAAGGAGTAAAAAGAGTTTACTCGATGTTATATTAATTAAATTAAGGGCATGAAAAATTGAGCCACGCCAACTACCTGAGTTTTATCAATCTCGGATGGAAAGGGCGCGCTTACTGCTTCTTTGGAGAGAAGTCGTGGAGCTAATAGCACTGGCTATCCGAATTTTGGAAACAAAGAATAGAAGGGGCTGGCTCGATATTATGATTTAGGTGTACGAACATGCCAAATAAGTTTACACCACGGCATCTGAAACGATCGAAACGACTTGCAAAGAAATCATTAGAACGAATCATTTTCAAAATCGCTACTCGGGTAGTTCACGACAAGACCTCAACCGATCTTGACCCTAGAATCAAGAAACCATCGGTCCAAATTACCACCGAAGTAGTTAATAACGAAAATTCCAATAACTCTTCCCTGGTAGAAATTTCCTGGTTGTTTCCTCGATAACAAAAAGGCCCCGACCGGGCTGAGTCTGGGCGTTCCCGATGAGGGAAGCCTAGCCAGTACCTAGTTGGGCGCGTACCAGTACGCGAGAATACTGTAATGCTACTTTTACACTCGACAAAGGCCTAGCGCGGACCGACCGTGGCCCGCTCCCGTATTTCCTTACGTCACTTGCTCGCACTACCAGTCTAGAGCCCCGCAATGTCCAGGGCAGGTTATGTTAACATGTTCGTGAAACGTTTTGATTGCTAAAGATTATTATTGCACAGTTTGAATGCAGTAGTAAAAATTTATCCAAAAGTACTACATAGTGCAAATATCTTGTGTCAGTATCAGTGCCCTGTGTACTTTATATTTTTCAACAATTATAACAACTAATGCTGTATATATGCATAATTGTTTCGATTTTTCTATGTCATTGGCCCTATACACCCAGAGAAATGGTTTATTATTTAATAAAAAAAAAATCTTTATTTGAAATGCATTTATTTGAATGAAAGAAATTTTTATTCCGACCAACCAAATGGTTCTTCTCTCCGAATAGACACATCTATTTGTTATGATTAAAAAACGCTATAGACTACAAATATTTCAGTATTCACAAATTCTAAAATTGTTTATTTGAAATGCTTTTATTAGAATCAAAAAAATATGTCTTTCGGTCAACTTCGAGCTCAAGATTTTCTCTTCGGATTAAATAAACGGTGTGATGTCTCAAATAACGGTAACCTTTTGTACCGAATGAAAACTGTTTTCCAAACAATAATTAATTATTTGAAACGCGAACCATCGCTTCGAAATACGTTTATTCGAGCAAAAGATTCCTTCCTTCGGATTAACTAAGTGATATTTTCCTGGGTTTTTAAGCGCTTCACGCAATTACCACTAGGTGGCGACCAGATCGAATTACTCTCGCAACAAGATTTCTTCCACGATTTGATAACCCCGAGCCAAGAGCTATTCAAAATACGTTAACCGCAACCATACATTGTATTGCGCTGAATACTAAAACTATTCGGTGGACTGGTAGCTATATGATATACATACCTATATGTATAGTTAACCCTAATACGACTACATGTTTATTCACGTTGAATAAACTAAGTCCAATAAGTAAATTAGGTTTGGATAATTAAACAGATAGTATACGAATAATTTTTTTCTTTGTTTTGAATAAAATTTCGTTGAGTTCACGAAATTTTTCTCTGGGTGTATGCTATTATGAAAACTACAGTTATATACTCGCCTAATTGGGTACCCTATATTGACCATGCCCAGCTCATCAATGCAGGGTTCTGGTGGGGAAAACTGACCAGGGCCAGGTCAGTTTGACACGACTAGTAACTAGACGGGACGAGCGTTACGACCCCGGCCGGGTACTAGTCAGTTTTCCTAGCTAGTGCCTGGATACAATTAGGAAATACTGGCGAGTGTCTGGCTAGTGCCCGGTCGCAATTTCTACCAGGGTTATGCCTTAACTCAATCAGAAATCAAAGAGGCACCAGTTCAAGTCAATAGCGAAATAATTCGCAACGAAACCTCAAATAATTCTTATCCAGATTTTCATACTTTAA
Source organism: Macrophya alboannulata (assembly GCA_949628255.1). Lineage (NCBI taxonomy): Eukaryota > Metazoa > Arthropoda > Insecta > Hymenoptera > Tenthredinidae > Macrophya > Macrophya alboannulata. Next base: position 35,568,947 of record OX451207.1, on the reverse strand, counting down.
TTCAACTAGAGATCGAGGAACCACCGGCTCGGACCATTACCAAGCTGGTTTGCGGCGAAACCCCAACCGACTTTTTACTTGATTTCCACATTTTATTCCCCGTTGCTAGCGATACATTGCCGGTATTAACCAATTCAGATTTCTCATGTTCAAAATTGGACGAACTAGATCATTACGAGTTTACTAAATTAACGAAGGAAATATTAGACGGACTCGACGAAATCGATTTCGGTACTATTGCTCTCTAGGACTAGAGGAAAAAAATTTTTTTTTATTATTTTTATTCTCTCTGGAAAAATACAATTCAGAAATCGAAAAAAAAAAAAAAAAAAAAAATATTTTATAATCCCCACGAAAACGCGAAGTTGAGAATAAATAGTGACGAACGAAACTACAACTATAACCCCTTTCGAGTGATCAATGTCCAGCGAGCAACAAATGCCCAAGGTGGTTCACAGTCCGCCCTGCACGAAGGAAAATTTGCAAGTAATAGATATTCCATTAGACGACATCGACACTCTTATAAACCTCGATTCTGAGCAAAATCTAGACTCAAATCCAGATCTAAAGCCAAATCTAAACCCAACCGCAGAACCAGACGTGCGAATTACTAGGTCGAAAGCTAAGGGAACACAGCTATTCGCGGTAGATCTTGAGGAAAATCCCAGAGAATCTAAAAAACTGAAACGAACAGAGGTTAAAAACCCCCCTTTGGAAAATCCTGTCAGAAAAAACAGGAGAATGCCGGATCAGGAAGGTGGTGGACCTTCGGGTCAAAGCCCGCAAAGTTTCATTTCAATAAAAGATGCGTTAGCAGCAGTCCCGAATTTCGACGGAAAGCCGTCGGACGTACGTAGTTTTATACAAGGTTGCAAAGATGCGCGAGATATGGTACCGCCACAGATAGAACTCAGTCTTACGAGAATAATAAGAAATAAAATAAAAGGAGAAGCTAGACGCGTACTTGAGGACGAACGATTTGATACGATAGATGAATTAACTGCACGAATCAGTAAACCTATGTCAGGGAGAATTAGGAAATTTATTTCAGAAAAAAGACGAATCCGTAGTAACCTACGCGGCTAGGGTTCGCGAAGCGATTTCAAACGTAATTCAGGCATTTGTACAAGAACGCAGAACAGACGATTTCGAAATATTTAAAAGAAATACAGAAGTCGACGGTAAGGCAGCATTTTTACGAGGATTAAAATCAGAGATAGAAGCCAAAATTCGTAAAATTCCGAACACATTCAAAGAGTTAGTAGATACGGCTCGAAAAATAGAGCAACAAGAAGAAACTAAAAGAAGCCTTAGACGCAAAGACCCTGGTAGAAATTGCGACCGGGCACTAGCCAGACACTCGCCAGTATTTCCTAATTGTATCCAGGCACTAGCTAGGAAAACTGACTAGTACCCGGCCGGGGTCGTAACGCTCGTCCCGTCTAGTTACTAGTCGTGTCAAACTGACCTGGCCCTGGTCAGTTTTCCCCACCAGAACCCTGCATTGATGAGCTGGGCATGGTCAATATAGGGTACCCAATTAGGCGAGTATATAACTGTAGTTTTCATAATAGCATACACCCAGAGAAAAATTTCGTGAACTCAACGAAATTTTATTCAAAACAAAGAAAAAAATTATTCGTATACTATCTGTTTAATTATCCAAACCTAATTTACTTATTGGACTTAGTTTATTCAACGTGAATAAACATGTAGTCGTATTAGGGTTAACTATACATATAGGTATGTATATCATATAGCTACCAGTCCACCGAATAGTTTTAGTATTCAGCGCAATACAATGTATGGTTGCGGTTAACGTATTTTGAATAGCTCTTGGCTCGGGGTTATCAAATCGTGGAAGAAATCTTGTTGCGAGAGTAATTCGATCTGGTCGCCACCTAGTGGTAATTGCGTGAAGCGCTTAAAAACCCAGGAAAATATCACTTAGTTAATCCGAAGGAAGGAATCTTTTGCTCGAATAAACGTATTTCGAAGCGATGGTTCGCGTTTCAAATAATTAATTATTGTTTGGAAAACAGTTTTCATTCGGTACAAAAGGTTACCGTTATTTGAGACATCACACCGTTTATTTAATCCGAAGAGAAAATCTTGAGCTCGAAGTTGACCGAAAGACATATTTTTTTGATTCTAATAAAAGCATTTCAAATAAACAATTTTAGAATTTGTGAATACTGAAATATTTGTAGTCTATAGCGTTTTTTAATCATAACAAATAGATGTGTCTATTCGGAGAGAAGAACCATTTGGTTGGTCGGAATAAAAATTTCTTTCATTCAAATAAATGCATTTCAAATAAAGATTTTTTTTTTATTAAATAATAAACCATTTCTCTGGGTGTATAGGGCCAATGACATAGAAAAATCGAAACAATTATGCATATATACAGCATTAGTTGTTATAATTGTTGAAAAATATAAAGTACACAGGGCACTGATACTGACACAAGATATTTGCACTATGTAGTACTTTTGGATAAATTTTTACTACTGCATTCAAACTGTGCAATAATAATCTTTAGCAATCAAAACGTTTCACGAACATGTTAACATAACCTGCCCTGGACATTGCGGGGCTCTAGACTGGTAGTGCGAGCAAGTGACGTAAGGAAATACGGGAGCGGGCCACGGTCGGTCCGCGCTAGGCCTTTGTCGAGTGTAAAAGTAGCATTACAGTATTCTCGCGTACTGGTACGCGCCCAACTAGGTACTGGCTAGGCTTCCCTCATCGGGAACGCCCAGACTCAGCCCGGTCGGGGCCTTTTTGTTATCGAGGAAACAACCAGGAAATTTCTACCAGGGGAGGAATCCGAAAAAATTCAAGACGCTAAGGTAAATTACGCGCAAAGTAAGCCGCCCAAATGCACAATCTGCGGGAGACAAGGTCATGAAACCCGAGATTGTCAAATTGACAAAGACGGGAATAACCGCGATCAAAGAAATATTTACAATTCGAGAAGTCAAGTTCCAAATCGGCAGCAAAGCCTGCAGCCCAGTTATCGAAATAATTCAAGGGATCAATTTTCAAATCGCCAATATGGGCAACCAACCTTTCAAGGTAATTATAATCAACGAAACCAGGGAAATTATCAACCGCGCAATAACGATTTTAACCCGCGAAGTCGGTATTCGAGCCCTCAACGGAATCAGGGAAATTTTCAATCACGCGACAATGATTTTAGTCCGCAGAGCCAATACTCAAGTCCTCAACGGAATCACGGAACTTATCAATCACGCTACAATGATTTTAGTCCGCGAAGTCAATACCCAAGTCCTCAAAGGAATCAGGGAAATTATCAATCACGCTACGATGATTTTAATACGCGAAGTCAATATTCAAACCCTCAACGGAGTCAGGGAAATTATCAATCACGCAACGACGACTTTAATTCACGAAATTCATATTCAAATCAACAACGAAATCAAAGAAATTATCAATCGCGAAGCAACGATTTTGATCCGCGAGAGCAATACTCTAGTCAACGACGAGATCAAAATTTTAATCCAAGAAATCAATACAATTCTGACCAGGAACGGTCCAGGGAACGCGAATCATGCCGATATTGCAAAAATTTCGGTCATTCAATAAACGAATGCCGCAAAAGAGAACGAAACGAGCAGTACAAACAAGAAATGCGTAACATTCAAACACCGGTATCGGAAAACTGGGAGGGCCCCTCGAGCAAAGGCGTGAGTTCGGAGGCCACCAGCAAACCCAATCGCGCCGTAACAATGATACAGAGTTACCCATTGGAAGACGAATAAATTTAATTGAAAGCGAATCTTATGAGAAAAACGGATCTGTAGGGATAAAAGAATCTAAAGAAAATACTTCCAGTTTTACTTCTATTGATAATAAAAAAGACGAAGTGACGAAAATAAATAATAATGAGACGAGTACTTTTAATGAAGAGATGATTAGTCAGACGAATACTACTGAACCAAATATTTCAAACGATAGCTTCGAGAATGACGAAGACGATTATGCCGTGAGCTTATTTAATAATATTTATAAAAACGACGAGATTTATTATCAGACGAGTGACCCTAAGACAGAAATTTCAAGTGTTTATGAGAGCGAAGACGATGAAGACGATCTCCCTAACAATACATTTTTTCAAGATGAGTACACTATCCAAACAAATAATCCCAAAGAGAATATTTCTAATATTACTAATTCAATTTTACGCGAAGATAATGATTTCAAAGGTACGTTAAATCAAAACGATACTATTCAAGCGATTAACTCCAAAGAGAATATTCCTAATTCAATTCTACGCAAAGATAATGATTTCAAAGGTACGTTAAATCAAAACGATACTATTCAAGCAATTAATTCCAAAGAGAATATTTCTAACTCAATTTCACGCAAAGATGATAAAGACAATCTTATAATTCAAGAAAACAATTCCGAAGAGAATATTTCTAATGTTTCATTACTTGAAGACGACAAAAACAATAATTATGCTACGCGCACATTTTCACAAGTAACTAAAGAAAAATACGTGACTACGATTCCGTCGGTAGAAATAGAGGCCGACGAGTTACAGCACACAGGCACTTTTATGTTGGATACAGGATCCGATTTAAATCTCATCCGGAAGGATTGCATAAACCCCACTAATGAAGTAAATAAAGATAAAAAATATTGTTTAAAGGGAATTTCCGCAGTAGACGTCGTAACACTAGGGGAAGTCATTTTAGACATAGCAGGTACCCGGGGTAACTTCCAAGTAATCCCAGGGAATATACCCATACAACAGCACGGTGTGCTAGGTTCCGAATTTTTCCGCGAAAATAATGCGAAAATAAATTTTGAAAAGGGACGTTTAGAATACGGAAACACCCGCATCCCGTTCTTGAAAAGGGGTTTGTTATATGATAATTGTTACGAAAAAATTATAGAAACTAATACTAACAAAGGAATCTTACCATTTCCGAGCAGGGAACCTACCGTTTGTTTCGGACACGTTAACCCAAGCTTAAACTCAGCTTCTTCGGTTGACAAGACTTTCAAAGAAAACTCGAAGATAGGAATAATCCAGGTTCCACCAAGAACGCGAAAAACCATTTGTATTAATCTCGAAGAAACTGATTTACGAGAAGGATATTTACCCCTTTTGATGCCAGGCCCCAAAGTTTACCTAGGTAACGCGATAGTTAAAAATCGAAATAATAAAGCCTATCTTTACGTAGTAAACGCAGCAGACGAACAAGCAATCCTAACGATACCTCCGCAAGAACTGCAAGAAATAGAAGAAATGATTGATAATTCGAAACAGGCCAAAGAGTTCAGGACAAACGAAGGGAAAATTAAAACGAAGCAAGATAACGAACTCGGTAAATTCAAAATGAGAGCTGAAAATAGAAAAGGGCGCGAAAATCGGGATAATATATTATTACAACTATTCAACTAATTTCGAAGATATAGGTCTAAGCGTTAGGGAAAATATTTGGGACCCTTTCGGAGAATTACTCATCGTTCGAGACAAACCCAACAGTATTTTTGTCGAGATTAACGGCACCGAGCACAATAACATATGGGAACACCTCGACGTGATCCACGATCAGATAACCCAATAACCAATCAATAAATTTACTCTCATCAGCCACTAGAACAGGTACCCACCCTATAGACGAATTTCACTACAACATGCGGTTCCCATCAGCAGAGACGATTCACTTTCGGCTAGTGCCAACCGAAGGAACGGCACCCTTCTTCAAGATAAAAATAACCCTTCATGAGGTAGAATGCGATGGACCAATCGAGGAAATTGTTAAACAAGCAATACTTCGACAAATAATAGAAGGAGATCTGCTGTGTAAGGAATATACACTATTTCTACTCAAAGCAACCACAGAAGAGGGTTTCCTGGAAGCACGAAACCAACTTGGTAAAGAGTTTAGACCTCCGATCGGAGATTTTATAATATTCATAATAGGAGAATTCACTCCAGGTGAAGCACACACCTATATGAAAATCGTCGATGACGATTTAGACCCTGAGGAAATAGAAGACCTAGATCGGTAAAAAGTAACTATACACATAACAAAACACACCCATAAGAACCACCAAGAACTCATCCCAAGCCATCCTAAGATCACTCCAGAATCCAACTGCACCTGACTCCAAGACTATCCGTGTCCCAATGTCCAACCTAAGAACCAACAAATGGAAAATTTAAAGAGGGAAAATTTTATTACAGATGAAATTCATCATTGACATTCAAGGGTTCCGAGGGAACGCTAATAAATTCCTGATTAAGGAAATAGCGGTCCGATGCAGCGACCCAACGGAAAACCAGCATCTAATTTCAAGAATGGAGGGAAAAATAGGAGCACTCGCATTAAGTGCTCAGCGAACAAACAGGTGGCTAACGAAAGAATTCCACGGTCTCGAGTAGGAAGAGGGAGAAGCAGACATCGCTTCCGTAGAAAATTTGCTGCGCGGGATTGGTGCAAAATCGACCGCCGACGTCTTCGTAAAGGGAGATGAAAAGATGCAGATCTTAAAAACGTTCTGCCCGAACGTTTATAACCTGGAGGACTTTGGATGCCCCCAAGTCTCGACCCTAGTAAAGGTGGTGGAAGAAACTCACCCAAAAAATTGTGCTCATTATTTGAGGCCCTGCCCACGCCATTCACAAATGGCAAGCAAGTTCCATTGCGCGTTCCGCAATGCCAGGGCTTTAGAGCTTTGGACCACGGAATTTTTTGCAAATACCACTTTCCATAATTATATATTATATATTCATTAATTACTTGAAAGATTTAGAAAAAGGAAGAGAACTACAAAAACATAAAACATTAAACTTTTATATTACTATACCTTTAAACATTAGGATAGAATAGACATGGAAGAAGAGCTGAGTAGGACTGGAGACATAGGAGGAGTAAAGCTGGGAGGGAAAAGGGTGTATACGCTTGCATACGCAGATGATGTGGCGGTATTGGCGGAGGAGGAGGAGGGGATGAAAGCAATGATAAGAAGACTGGAGAGATATCTGGATGAGAAGAGGCTAACGCTGAACGCGAAGAAAACAAAGATAATGAGATGTAGAAAGGGAGGAGGAAGAAGCAAGAAAGTAGAATGGAAATGGAAAGGGGAGGCGATAGAAGAAGTGAAGGAATTTAAATACCTAGGGTATACGATAACAAAAAACGGGGGGCAAGAGGCGCACGTCAAAGACAGAGTAAGAAAAGCAGGGGTCGTAATGAAGCAGGTCTGGGGGATAGGAAAAAGAAGATTCGGAAAGGACTGGAAAAGAAGAATGTGGATGTTCGACAGACTGGTATGGACAGTGGTGGAATACGCAGCGGAAGTATGGGGATGGAGAGAATGGAAGAACGTCGAGGCGTTGCAAGAAAGATACATCAGATGGGTACTGGGGGTAGATTGGAGAACGCCAGGGTACATGGTGAGGGAAGAGTTTATGAGAATGAAACTGAGAACAAGGGCAGCGAAAAGAGCATGGAATTTTGAAAGGAGGCTGGAGGAAGGCAGAGGAAGCGAGCTGGCGAGAAGCTGTTGGGAGGAAGTGAAAAGAAGGGAAACGAAAAGAGTACCAACACTAGCGAGTTGGGAGAGAGACAGAAAAAAATTCAAGGAGGAGTGGGCAGAAGAGCAGGAAGGACAAGAGGAAGAGGCAGAGAGACGGGAGATGGAATACGAGGAAATTGAAAGAAAGGATGGTGAGAAGCAGAAAGAAGAAAGATGGGAAAAAATAAGAAACTCCAGATACAATAAGTGGTACAAGCTCATAAAGCACGACGGAGTACCAGCGTACTTGGAAAAGGGGTGGGGTGAAAGTAGGTGGGCAAGAGTAGCGAGATTCAGACTAGGGGGAGAGGTAAAAGAATCGAAGTACTGGGAAAAAGAGGAGAAAAAGAAGTGCAGGATATGTGAATGGGAAGAGGAGACATGGGAGCACGTATGGGGTGGGTGCATAAGGGGGGAAGATAAAAAAGAAAGTTGGCAGGAGAAGGTGGGACAGGTACTAGGAGAGGAGGGAGAAGGAGAGGCGTGGATGAGAGAGATTGAGCGCAGGAGAGAGGAGAGAGAGAAGAATGAGAGGGACGAGCAGGAAACGGAAGGTGAAAGAGAGTGAGCGAGAATGAGGAGCGAGAGAGGAGAACGGGGAAGCAAAAAGGTGTAAGAGAGGAGAGCGAGAATAGAATAGGGACGTAGGATAAGTAGAATAAGTAATGTAAGTAGTATAAGAAAAGTGTAATGCAAAAAGGAAATGTAACCCCAAGGGGAATCATTAAATAAACATACATACATACATTAGGATAGAATATATTACTCAAATTACAAATATTCATTAATTACTTGAAAGAATTAGAAAAAGGAAAAAAACCACAAAAACATAAAACATTAAACTTTCATATTATTATACCTTTAAAACATTAGGATAGAATATATTACTCAAATTACTAATATTCATTAATCACTTGTAAAATTTAGGAAAAGGAAGAAATTCCTAGGATGAGGCAAAACTAGTCACTAATCCATACTAAAATAATTTACACACATATTCCACTTAAAAGGGATGCAGAAAAAGGAAGGAAAAATACAAAAACATGAAAGCATCAACTTAAATGCCAAAATCTTTAAAATAAGGTATATTACAAGGATCAAATTTAGTTTACATGTGTTAGTCAACTTTAAAAATATCTATATAATCGTACGAGTTTAGATTAAGCAAAGTATCTACACCCTATTCTTAAGAATTTAACTCTCGGCATAGTCAACTCACTAATCAACACTATAAATTAAGTCCAATATAAAATACATATATATTTTTTATTCGTTGAGTCCAATAATTCTCGGCATGGCACATATAATAATCACTATATAATCAACTTATTAATTAAAATATGCTAATCAAGATACATTATATTAATCAAATTCCAACATTACGAATATAAGGCGAGGCAAATACTATACTCAACCTATTAATCAATATGTATTTCAAGTAAGATTTATTATTAATTAAGTTCAATATTACATTAATCATACACGTTTAGCAAAACATATATACTTATACTTTATTCTTAAGAGATAAAACCTTCAAAATACGTCAATCAATTCAAATTAGGAAGTAAAATTTTAGTTAAAATGTATTTCTCAAAAGCAACGTTCATGAACTCTAGATTAAGTAAAACATATACGCACTATATATAAAAAAAAAAAAAATGGAAACTTGGCACAAGCGACTATAATCAATTCGAATTAAGGTACATTATAAGCAATTCAAGTATTTTAATCAATACATTTAATAATATCATCAATTTAACTCTAGAATTGAGTCAATTACGTACACTTCGTTCTTAAATTTTCAAAATAAGCTACCATATTAATCAAAAATCAATTCACATGCTACTACAAAATATGTTAATCAGCTAATCTCACTTTACTCATAAACTTTCAAGATAAGCTATCATGTTAGTCAAAACTTTAATCCATGTACTACTACAAACAAAATATGTTAATCAACTCATTAACTCACATACAAATATTTATACTTATAAGCAAAATGTTGATCAATATCGAACATTATATATGTATATATACATGTACTCATCAACGAATAATCCAGTAAACTTAGAATCAAATCCTATGTACAATAATTCAGGGTGCATACTTAAATCACCATATAACACGAAACAATAGAATACTGGATATGCCTGTGCATACTTTATGTATACATATATGATGTATAGGTTGACATACCATACCTTACGATACCAAATAATGCAAACACTAGTATACATATACATTTTTATATGCAAAATATACATATATTTTATAAATTACCCATAAAACTATACACTTATTTTTCTCAAAAACATTAATCCAAATCAAAGCATTCCTACACATCCATCCGATTCCAACTTCATTATCAAAACTAGAGACTTAAGAGAAAGGATTATTACTGAACTAATGATCGCACTAAAATTAAATTCGATCGAATTTTTTTTTGTTTAAATAGGAACCATCCGGGATGGATCTCAAAATAATTATCATATTGCGACTCGTTTGGATGACGAACGCCTTGATTGGATACGACTGCGGATCAAATATGATGAATCTAACAACCGTATCTCTGTTAAAAGTAGGATCTTGCGACTTACAAAATATTGAACCAATAGCAACTAGCCTTGATATTCAGTTATTACAATTATCAGATTATTCCGATGTAAAAGTTACTCAATGTAAGGTAGAAATCCACCGAACCATATTTTACTGCGGGATGCATTCCCACGTTTCAATAGTAACAAATGGTCAAACAGAATATATTCACTCAGTCTCGAAAGATGAATGCATATCAATGCATCTTTATAGATCATGGAAATTTGGAACTTACGGTGTCATAAGCTCATTAGTACCAAACAACACAATTACTCAGCCAATAGACCTAGGAGGAACAACCAGCATAGACGGTTCTTGCGAAGGAACAACCTATAAAGACGAGTACGGAAGTTGGAACAATGTAGTCGTACAGGGAATAATACAAATAACGTTAACTGATTATATGGCGCAAACAAACTTAAATTCAAATAAAATCGTACTTAGATCAGGAACTACGAGCGACTTTAGCGTGGGACATGTCTTAGATATCGAGGGAGGAAACACATTTTGGGAAACAGTACCAAAGGATTCATGTCACTTAAATCGATACGACGTTTTATACGAAGGAAAAGCTACTAAAATTCAAGACCATAACGAAATACGAGAAGAACTCTACACGCTGACTACACAAGACGTTACATTTGCACTGACCAAACGCGGACATATACAGATATGTGGACATACAATAGTTAAAACAGAACACCCGAAATTGTTAATCGTGGAAAATGCAAAGAACAACGCATTCATCACCAAAAAACCTATATCTACAAACAACCTGGACATCTTCACTTACGTAAATTCAAAATTCGTTTACGTAGAAAGACACTTGAGATCACAAATTACAACATTGTATCGAGACGTACTAACACAAAGATGTGAACTAGAACAAAGGGTCCTACGAAATGCATTATCACTCGCAGCAATTACGCCGGATGAATTCGCCTATCATTTGATGAAGGGACCAGGATACATGGCAGTAGTCGCAGGAGAAGTCATTCACATCATCAAATGCATACCAGTAGAAGTTAAAATCAGGAAAACTGAAGAATGTTATCAACAACTACCAATTTATAGAAGCAATGCCAGCCTATTCTTATCACCTAAAAGCCATATGCTATACAAAACAGGAACGCAAGTAGATTGCAACCCTTTTATACCTACAATGTATTATTTAAACGAAAAATTGTACAAGATGTTACCATTACCGACGGAAACCGTTGAACCAGCAGCAATCCAACCGTTAACCGCACCAACCTGGAAATATGTGAACCCCAACGAATTAGCAACAAGTGGAATTTACTCATCGGAGGATTTGGAACGATTACGCGACCATATAATGTTCCCAGCAGAAAGACCGGGACTACTCAACGACATGGCCAGAGGAATGACAGGACAATCAATAGCTAATCAAAAGATGTCAATCATGAGTTTCTTAGACGAAGAGGCTATGCAAAAAATAGTCGATAGCACATGGACGAAGATGTGGGGTTGGTACACTAGTTTCGGGACAGCCAGCGCAGGAATAATAGGATTATGGATCACCTTTAAAACAGCTAAATTTCTTATTGACACATTAATACATGGATACGCCCTACAAGACGCTTATGGATGGAGCCTTCACATACTAGGCGCCATATGGGACTCATTGACAAATCTATTATTGCATTTAGCGAAGCAGGAGAAGAAGGAAACAACGAAACCACAACCATCAGAACAATCACCACCATTACTCCGACCACCACGAGTACCCCAAATACCACAAGCACCGCCTTTGGAACAAACCCATCGAAATCCGAATCTATACCCAGGGTTGAATATGCAAATGGGACACATAAACTTCAATAGCCCTGTACCAATTCACGCCACACCTGTAACCAGAACGGTATCAACAACAGCCAACTTACTAACAGCAACCAGCTTACCTACAACGACTAACGCACCTACAGGCATTTTAAAAAATGCATCATTCAGAAATAATGACGACGATAGCGAATGATCGAGCAACAGGCTCGACATTCTCAATTAAGGGGGGAGGTGTAACGTCCGACCGGACGTATATTCCCTATTTTGCTTATAACTATATAATATTACTAGATCTAACTAACTCCATAGAATATGAGAACTTCGTTATGATGTACACTCTGAGCATTTTGTCCAACCTCTAACTCACTAGGAGTTGCCCAACTAAAAGATTCCTATCTTACCAACATCAGAGAACTCAGACCTTACCGACATTACCCAACGAAATTCTCTTATCCTGAATAAATATTACCTTAAGAACTAATATGATCCATCTTACCATACAAGTATTACATACCAAGAATCATACCATATTATTCACTCTTGAGATATGAATCATTATAAACTAACATTAAAAATTTATAACCATTATATTATCCACTATATCATGTACTCATTATTACCTTTCTTCCAGAATTACCAACTACGAAGTTAGCACATCAATTACTACATTTATACAAAATTATTGTCTTTAACAGTAATTAAGTCATAAATATTATATGTTATAATACAGCTTTGGATTCAGCTTTAAAACACCCGATGTACACCTATTCAAACTCACACAGAAGATAGCCTTCTAAGAAACACACACACACGCATACGTACACTCTACTCGCCTGCACACTTAGGCTACGCCCCGACCTTATTTTACGATACGTAAAAACCCAAAAATTACAATGCACACTAATAATGAGTTCATTCCCTTACTAGATTATAACCATTAAAATAACTAATTACACCATATTGATATGTACTACCTCAATATGTACACGTACACACCAAACTAGTACCATATCAACACCATGTCCTAGCTTCTAAGCTATTCTAGATATAAGATATATATATATATATATATATATATATATATATATATATATATATATATATATATATATATATATAACCCATTATGAAAAATATTATACTTAACCTACACGTATCATATTCATATCTCAAGCTATCCCCCATAAAATTTTATATGTTAAAGATATTATTAATCACAAGTACTCTATATTATGATCAACCTTTGAATATTCATGTTATTAACTATCTTTATTAATCTTCAAATATTAATCCCTCATATAAATTCCTTTTATACTATTTAACCAATTTCTACATTATGACATTATAATGAATTATTAATTATTCTTATAAAATATGTACTCAGAATTTATCATCAATACTATAATCAATATATATATTCAAATTTTAGCAACTATCTTTTTAACAAATTGCAACCGTGAGATTGAACACCTTATAAATAATTAATATGGGATTGCATATTTCAAATATTTAAACATTCGAATTATTAAGGTGTTGAATATCACGATGCCCACTGATCGAGCAATGACCGTAAACCAACGATAGTTTATAAGACTAAGACCGATAACTAACGAAAAACAATCATTCAACAATCGATAAAAACAACGAAGCTAGGCGATACCTAGAAATCGCCTTGTAAAATAAACACTCTCGCGAGTGTCAGACTCTCAAAATACGGTCCGTAGATAACGACTTGCGATCAGCCATCTTGCCGGCTGAACAAAGGCTCTCAGTCTAATCCATTATTTGACATATAATTAAAATAACTAAATTAGGTAAAATAATATAACTCATGTAACCGCATCTATACCTGTATACCTATGTTCAAACTCTCACTTGGAATCTTTAAAATCAAACCCTTAGAAGTAAAAATCGTAAAAGAGTTGTAAAAACAGTTTGCAACAATGACAGGAATAACGAACAATACCCGAGAAACGCAGGCATGAAATACAGAGCAAATCCGAACCAGATTTTTTACGACAACAACAAACATATTTTACCCAAAAAGTCAAATGGGTAATAAAGGAAAACGGTAACCAAATGTCAAATTCCGAGAACCTATTTCAACACTGCACGCGCCAACGTGCTGGACAGCCAAGGACAAAAAGGTAGCTACGGAAGAAAAGGATGGGTGCAGTCCCAGGAAACGCACGGACGCACCACTACAGGCACAAAGGAGGAGGGCCCTAGAGCACCTACTACCTTGCCACACCTTCGGGACTCTTGCCGATCATAAGCGGAGAAGACTACCCCTACTTCCCTGCTCCGTTTTGGGACCCCTCGCACCCCTGATCGTCCTATTTAAGCCTCACCAAGCTGAATCTCGTCCTCACTTCGTTACCATCGGAAAACCACTCGCCATTGCAATTATTCTACTACGTCTCGACGATATTAAAACTTAGACCCCTTTTTTCTTGATTTTAAAAACTTAGAATAATTTTTAACTTCACTTGTACCACGACGGACTTAGACGATTTCATTACTCATTATATTTTCACTTCTTTCATTTCTACTAAATTCAATTAACGATTTCTTCTATTTCAACTCAATTTCAATTTTTAACATAAATTTCTTATTGGTGAAAAGTGAGAGGTTGAATACAATACATTGTGAATTTGAATAAATACTGTGAAACTTATCAAAGAACTATATTAAAGTCTTATTTTACTTATTTTAAATATACTACATCTGCAACCAGCATCAGCCGCCGTTAGCAGAGCCACACTCGACAACAGCAAGCAAGGTAAGAAGATTACGATTAATTATCAAGTTAATAATCCTTTCTCTATCTTCAATCCTTTCCAAGAGTTCATTTCCGATATTAATACGAAGGTAACGACGAAATTCCAACACTTCAATTTTATTCAAGCAATTCAATTTAATTCAATCAATTTAATTCGACTCAACCAATTCAATTTTAGTCGAACGATTCAATTAAACAATTTAAGTGCGATTCCATGAATTCAAATATTTCAAGTGATTCCAATAATACGAGCGATTGTTAGACGAGAGCCAACAGAGTTAGACGAGATCCAGAAAGATAGACGACGACGACGAGAATATTCTCTCCAAAAACCACTAGATTGATACCTTCCATTGTACTTTGTACTTAATCGATATTGGTAACCCACTAAACTAC
Organism: Macrophya alboannulata; assembly: GCA_949628255.1. NCBI lineage: Eukaryota > Metazoa > Arthropoda > Insecta > Hymenoptera > Tenthredinidae > Macrophya > Macrophya alboannulata. The sequence goes on along the minus strand of OX451207.1, from coordinate 35,553,811 downwards.
TGAGTGTACGTCTAGGATCGTTCGGAAAGACAAGTTTATTTGCTAGTCTCTAGATTTGTCCACGAACGACCGTCCCGACGTCACACGAGGATGAAAATAATGTAAAATATGGAGTAATAATTAAACGTGCTCAAAAAAACTGGAAAGCGATAGTTGTTCATTACATTACAGTTAATACAGGAGTCCTATGAAATAATAATAATATCTATCTTCTCATTTATTTCACAAGATCGAGCCTTTGAGGTTATGAGAATTATCTGTCATGATTGATCGCGATTTATACATAACAAAGGTTCGGCAGTAATTTACCTATATTTATTCGAATAGTTGCTTCTCTGATAACAGAAAGTAGCTCACATGAAATTTGTATATTGTCAAAAAATTGTTTGCCGCTATAGGATAAAAATAACCCCATCTGCATATTAACCTATCTGCAGATAAATAAATTGGTTACGAAGCTTACTACAGCCTTTGAGGAAATGTGTCTGAACGTGATCAAAATGAAGAAAAATATGTGATCGATTAGTTATTGAGGCTAAAGAGATGTTGTATGGTTCAAATATCGTGTATGAAGTACTGACATATTTTATAACAATACCTAGGCAGATAACATTGTTACCGAAGATTCAACGAGGTATTTGTAATTAAATGCCAAATATAATGAATAATATGAATTGAGTCACCGTGCCGTGGGAAACGTTTTTTGCACTGAGAGCTATCAATGCATGCAATGTGGCTGATCATAATGAAATGAGCAAGATAAAGGACTAAAGACTAAAAATAAATAAAAATAAAAATTAATAAGAATGTCATTTTGCTATGTCATTGTGATTATTTTGCTAGTTCAAGATAATTTGATCAGTATTCGAGCCTCCAATAATGAAATCATAGTCCTAAGTAGCCTATGATTTTGTCTTCGACAGTTGACTGCAGAGTATAAACTTGACAGTACCAATTATAAATGATGTTTAAAAGGCATCAACATAGCGTAATCTGAAGAAGAGTTTCCACTTTTATTTTTCGATTATTCAGCAACAAAAAATTACACTAAATTGTTGTAAATTTTTTTTAAATTTATTAGACAAATTCAGGAAATGCTCAGTAGTACCAGAACTTTGAGCTCAAGGAGGGGACACAAGCTCATTGGAATGAATGGAACAGCATGGTTTTAATGTTTTTATCTGAAGAAGAACCTCTAGAAGTTTGATCCAAATCTACGACCACGAGATCTGACACTCTCCTTGTTAGTCTATCAATTACATAATTACATTAACATGACGTTACATTTTTATCGAAAGCAAGTCTACGATATCTACGATAGAACCTAATGCTAACGGGGGTCGAGGCTTCTCATCACAGTTCATTTTTCAGTTATCGATAACAACACAACTTTGTCAGTAAAACACTTTCAATAGAACTAACAGTTAGATTTATAGAAATGAATCGTTTCGTGGAAAATACCATTTAACAGAAACGGTTAAGAAAATCAAGACTGGTTCAAAAAGTTATGAAATCCCCCAAAAGCACCTCGGGTGCAAAAACCTTGCGCCGAGTACATTAAAACGTTGTAGCTATCAACAAAAATTTAATGAAGAAAAATAATCAAAGAAGAAGCATTTGATTATACATTTGATCTACAAAAGAATTGAAATCAATGGCCGTTGCCAAGAACAATTTGGTTGATATTTACATCTCAATATACATAATATGCGTAACACATAATGAGATGCAACATACATACTCACAAGAAAAGATCAATTAAAATTAAAATTGAGAAAAAAAGAAACGAAAAAAAAAATTTGGAGGTAGTGGTACTTGGCGGGCATTTTTGTAGAAATTACAAGAAAATATATATTGAACTATTAATATATTCTTATAATAATTTGAACATCAGCCCGCCAAGTACCACGTACTCCAAATTTTTTTTTTTCGTTTCTTTTTTTCTTAATTTTAATTTTAATTGATCTTTTCTTGTGAGTATGTATGTTGCATCTCATTATGTGTTACGCATATTATGTATATTGAGATGTAAATATCAACCAAATTGTTCTTGGCAACGGCCATTGATTTCAATTCTTTTGTAGATCAAATGTATAATCAAATGCTTCTTCTTTGATTATTTTTTTTATTAAATTTTTGTTGATAGCTACTACGTTTTAATGTACTCGGCGCAAGGTTTTTGCACCCGAGGTGCTTTTGGGGGTAGAATATATAGTGTACAAAATATATGGGGCATTCCACGCCAACTCGGACACCATTTGGCTTTTGCATCTCCGATTTTTTACATAATTTTTTATGTTATAGTATCGGTTAAGAGAGGCCTCCCTGATTTTTTCCCTTTTTTTCGTCGAGCCGTTTCTGAGATGTCGATTTTTCAAAAAAAAGTTACTTTTTTTTTAAATACCCATAACTTTGCGAAAAATGGGCCGATTGGGTAGTTTTTTCTTTGAAATTTCTCTCTCTAAACACACGTTTGGAAAATGAAATTGAAACATTTTTCAAAACCGTATTTCTTCAAAATTTTCATATTTTTTGATTAAAATGTTGATTTCCAAAAAACACGTATCGATCGATTTTCTTGAAATTTTTTTCGAAAAAAATGTCACTCATTCCGCAACTTTTGAGTCTAGTTTGATAATGGGATAATGATAGGATCTATTTTTTTCTCGATTTTTAAAATTTTCATGTTTCCGTCATCAGTACCTAAAGTAAATAATAACTTTTTTTCCAGGCCCCCCACACTGAGAAAAAAGTAGAGTACACTCAACGAAATATTTTTTTCGATAGTCGCAACTGAATATTTAATTTATTAATTAATTTATTTATTTAATTAATTAATAAAACTGAATTTCAATTGGTGTGACTTAAAAATGGTGGAGATTATATGATACTCGATTAGACCAATAGATATTCAGTTGTATTGATCAAATATTCAGTGGCGACTATAGAAAAAAATATTTTGTTGAATAAACTATTTTTTTTTTTCAGTGCAGTAATAGTTATTGTCATCTATGAAATTAAACTGATATAACTTAATCATTTAACGGATAATTACCGTTAATTTTTAGTTAAATATATTAATGTGCCAACTTTTGAACATCATTCAAATAGAGTTTTGTCTTGTACTTATCGATTAAAAAAAAAAAAAAAAAAACCAAATAAGAATTAATACAGTGATCATATGTTGTAATATATTTAACTAAAAATTAACGGTAATTATCCGTTAAATGGTTAAGTTATATCAGTTTAATTTTATAGATGACAATAACTATTACTAGGGGGCTTGGAAAAAAGTTATTATTTACTTTAGGTACTGATGACTGAAACATGAAAATTTAAAAATTCGAAAAAAAATAGATCCCATCATTATCCCATTATCAGGCTAGACTCAAAAGTTGCGGAATGAGTGACAGTTTTTTCGAAAAAAATTTCGTGAAAATTGATCGTTACGTGTTTTTTGGAAATCAACATTTTAATGAAAAAATTTGAAAATTTTGAAGAAATACGGTTTTGAAAAATCTTTCAATTTCATTTTCCAAAAGTGTATTTAAAGAGAGAAATTTCAAAAAAAAAAAAACTACCCAATCGGCCGATTTTTCGCAAAGTTATGGGTATTCAAAAAAAAAGTAACGTTTTTTTTGAAAAATCGACATCTCGGAAACGGCTCGACGAAAAAAATTGAAAAAAATCAGGGAGGCCTCTCTCAACCGATAATTTAACATAAAAAATTATGTAAAAAATCAAAGATGCAAAAGCCAAATGGTGTCCGAGTTGGCGTGGAATGCCCCATATGTACATTAGGGTGATTTTTTTTTTTCGACTATTTTTATTTTTTCACTCCCCACCTAATATTTTGTTGGACATGTCGAACAAGAAATTCCCTGAAAGTTATAGCCCTTAATATTAATATTAAGTACTTCCCCAGAGCGTGAAAAGATTTTCCATCTAAAATAGACGTAAGGCAAAAATTTTTTTTTTCAAAGTTCTATAACTCAGCGGCATTTTATGCTATCACATTGGTCTTGATCTCAATTTACGCAGAATTGAACGATCTTCAAAAGTGTCTATGACAGCGTAAGTGCAACTTACACTGGTGAGATGGTACGGGTCACTAAAGTTGATTTTTACCCAAAATTCTCGTTTTTTCGCTGTTATCTCCGAAATGATTAACTTTACCGAAAAAATGTACAGGGTAATTTGGTTGGAAATTTGATTTTCTACAAAAAAGGTCCTCTAGACCTAAATGCTCGGATCAATATTTCTTGAGATATTGAACTTTGACTTACTTGTGGTAAATAAAATTTTTATGGTTTATTGAATCAAACGTTTCAAATTGTTGATATTCCATATCATAATTTATGATATATCATATTTATGATATTAATCATAATTATGTAAACAATAAACCATACAAATTTTATACCAAGTTAAGGTAAAATTTTATATCAAGTAAGTCAAAGTTCAATATCTCAAGAAATATTAATCTGAGCATTTAGGTCTAGAGGACCTTTTTTGTAGGAAATTAAATTTCCAACAAAATTATCCTGTAAATTTTTTCGGTAAAGTTAATCATTTCGGAGATAACAGCGAAGAAACGAGAATTTTGGGTAAAAATCAACTTTAGTGACCCGTACCATCTCACCAGTGTAAGTTGCACTTACGCCGTCATAGACACTTTTGAAGATCGTTCAATTATGCGTAAATTGAGACCAAGACCAATGTGATAGCATAAAATGCCACTGAGTTATAGTTTTGAAAAAAAAAATTTTTGTTTACGTGTATTTTAGATGGAAAATCTTTTCACGCTCTGGGGAAGTACTCAATATTATTATTAAGGGCTATAACTTTCAGGGAATTTCTTGTTCGACATGTCCAACAAAATTTTAGGTGGGGAGTGAAAAGATAAAAATAGTCGAAAAAAAAATCACCCTAATGTACATATTGAAAAACAAGTGTCAGATACTAATATTAATATTTTGTAAGTGGTAGGTGTATGTACACAGAAAAAAAAGTAAACTTGAACCAAGAAAGTGATTAGGAAAATCGAAATTATCCATGACGAAGTAAGTATTTTCTTGAACCAAGGAATTTTCTTAATTCATGAAAATTTTTTACATTGTCAGGGATGATTTCGATCTTTCTAACTATTTTCTTGAATCAAGAATAATTATCTCCAGCGAAAACAATTTTTTTTTTGTCCGACCCCCCATGAAAACTTGACTTTCGGCCCGCTTTACCGGGTGGAAAGTGGCACTTTTCAGACCGATGATGTGAGCGGGCGAACATGAACTTTCCGCCTGCTATAGCGGGCACACATGAACTTTCCGCCCGCTTCGCCTGACGAGCATGTATTTCTTGAATAATAATTAATTAAAAAAAAAAAAAAAATTTAATTTTTTTTTTATTAAAAAAAAAAATAAATTATCAAACTCTATTCACTTATTAGTCATGAATTTATGAGTTGATGATTCTCATTTTGAGGTAATATTCATTAGATCTTTGATATAAATTTGTAATTAAAATTTATATTCAAGTTATATCAAGAGACGCGGTAGAGTCTCGCGGCAAGTAAATTAAAAAAAAAAAAAAAAAAATTAAAAAAAATAATTATCATCATGACTCTACCACTCTCTTTTACCGGAACGGGAGCTCGGCGAGGGAGTGGGGGTAACCATATTTTTTCATTACAGCGTACAGGCAATATCTCATGGCTCTCCGATTTAATATAGGAATAAGACGCGAAAAAGATTTCATTTAAGCCTAATATCAATGCAATCGGTGCACGGATAGCTGAGATATGATTATTTATAAAATCAAGAGGGTCAGTTTCATCTCAGCAATTTCAACGTCTTCGTCGTACCAGATTCTCGCCGAAAAACCGTGCGGATATAAACATATAGAGAGTACCCCGACGAGACGAAAGTTAACACTAATTTATATACTAATGGATCGGAATAAAAATCGGGCGATTTCGTCGGTCTATCATGCGAGGCAGCGCGTCCGAACATATGATATGATCTTTTGATTGTTGATTGTTTTTTATTTTCTATTCATTTTGTGCAATATAACACAACTGACATGAAGTCGGAATATCTTACACGAAGTCGGCAGAATTAAGACTTACTTATCGAAAACCGATTAATTCCCATCTACTTTTTATATACACTAGCTCATGACGCGCGCTTCGCGCGCGTCTGCAACTATTTCTCAGCATCTTTAACACAAATGGAATTGAATTCTAAAATTGATGAAGTTAGTAAGAACATTATACGTAGTAGCCCTCCTGCAAATTTCGCAATTACACAGATAGAAAGACATAGGATGGTGCGGAAAGCCGCATAGGAACGGATAGCTCAAATCGTCAATAATACGAACGGACGATTAGTAATAATAATTATTCAATTGATTAAAAGTTACATAGGTAGGTATGCGTTACAGCGCGAAATGGCCCTCTACGCGAGTGATGACTGATAATTGAATACACTCCTTCTATGATTTGATTGATGGCTCGGTAGAAATTTTCAAATGTTGTTTCTGTACGTTGTTATTGATATCTCATATCGATCTGACTTCAGGATCCAGCGTAAGCGGAGACAACTTTCTATTTTTTTTTTTTTTTTATGAAGTTGAATTTTTATCGCTAAAAATTGAAAGATATACCGTGTGTTTGCTTGGAGGCTTCGCAGTAACTCCAGTTGCGGAACGTTACACAGGTACAGTCATCCACGGCGTGGGTAGCCACGCTGCGCTGTATTATCGGTATGGCGCGCCATTGAACGACACCGTTGAAGTATTGAACTCCACAGCTTATGATCACGTGTGGCGAACCTAGACTGTGATCTACTATACCATACATAATAGTCGAGCAGTGAGCCATACCGATAATACAGCGTAATGTGGTTACCCAGGCCGTGGATGACTGTACCCGTATGGCGTTTTGCAACTGGAGTTACTGCGAAGCCTCCAAGCAAACACACGGTATATCTCGACTTCGACTCCTTGGTATGCGTAGGACGTATTGCTGATAAGTTCAAGGTAAATGAATTGCCACTTGTTTTCTCATGACGACAGTATTGTTAAAAGTTTGTTTAGTTTTTGTTCATATTCTAATTAAATTTTTGAAGTGTGAGCATTAATTATTTTCCTACGTATCCATAAAAGGTATTTAAACTGAAATGGCTGAATATGCGCATCTGAATGAAGGTCTTGATGCTTCATTCACCTGAAAGAAAATGACAAGATGTGATAAATCATTTCAGTTTTAAATTTTGCTGATTCATATTTTGTCGTAGTAAAATTAACTACATTTGTAGTTAAATAAAATTAAATTAAATTCATCAAAAAATTCACTACATTTGTTTAGTGAATTCATCAATTTTATCAGCCTCGACTTTTAAAATGTTAAAAATCGTTGAAAAAAGTACCTGTATTCAATTAAGTTTTCACACGTCTTCGTCCGTAGACTTCGAGTATTCAACAACAGCTCGAATCCGAATGAATGCGTAACTTATTAGTCCGAATGAATGCGTAACTTATTAGTCAGCTTCTCTTCTCTGCGTCTGTGACAAATTCCAATAATGTAGTAAGCCGCTATGAATTTTTGTCAGAAGAAGCCGTGATATTTACCTGTTATTTGTAAATTGTAACCTCCAACAAATTCTGACACTTTAGAGTTTGAATTCAGAGTTTGAATTCCGGAAATGCGATACAACGGCACAGTTCACACGGTGTACGACACATAAACCCGAGAACCAATGAGCATTTCGTAAAAGCGATGACGGAAGTGCGAGAATTGCGATAAATTCGAGATTTTTCGAGGTCATGACTTCTTTAATATTGGGATATACGGATTCTCGATGACAGTTGCGGAGACTGCAGGGATGGAATTAATATAATTCGGAGCAGCAATTACATAATTATTAGATGAACTAATTTTGGGAATTGATTGTGAAGTGATAGTTGTTCATTAAAATTATTAACGGAGTTTTATGGAATAAGGAGGAAGTTTTATGGAGGAAGAAACGAAAAAAAAAATTTGGAGTACGTGGTACTTGGCGGGCTGATGTTCAAATTATTATAAGAATATATTAATAGTTCAATATATATTTTCTTGTAATTTCTACAAAAATGCCCGCCAAGTACCACTACCTCCAAATTTTTTTTTTCGTTTCTTTTTTTCTCAATTTTAATTTTAATTGATCTTTTCTTGTGAGTATGTATGTTGCATCTCATTATGTGTTACGCATATTATGTATATTGAGATGTAAATATCAACCAAATTGTTCTTGGCAACGGCCATTGATTTCAATTCTTTTGTAGATCAAATGTATAATCAAATGCTTCTTCTTTGATTATTTTTCTTCATTAAATTTTTGTTGATAGCTACAACGTTTTAATGTACTCGGCGCAAGGTTTTTGCACCCGAGGTGCTTTTGGGGGATTTCATAACTTTTTGAACCAGTCTTGATTTTCTTAACCGTTTCTGTTAAATGGTATTTTCCACGAAACGATTCATTTCTATAAATCTAACTGTTAGTTCTATTGAAAGTGTTTTACTGACAAAGTTGTGTTGTTATCGATAACTGAAAAATGAACTGTGATGAGAAACCTCGACCCCCGTTAGCATTAGGTTCTATCGTAGATATCGTAGACTTGCTTTCGATAAAAATGTAACGTCATGTTAATGTAATTATGTAATTGATAGACTAACAAGGAGAGTGTCAGATCTCGTGGTCGTAGATTTGGATCAAACTTCTAGAGGTTCTTCTTCAGATAAAAACATTAAAACCATGCTGTTCCATTCATTCCAATGAGCTTGTGTCCCCTCCTTGAGCTCAAAGTTCTGGTACTACTGAGCATTTCCTGAATTTGTCTAATAAATTTAAAAAAAATTTACAACAATTTAGTGTAATTTTTTGTTGCTGAATAATCGAAAAATAAAAGTGGAAACTCTTCTTCAGATTACGCTATGTTGATGCCTTTTAAACATCATTTATAATTGGTACTGTCAAGTTTATACTCTGCAGTCAACTGTCGAAGACAAAATCATAGGCTACTTAGGACTATGATTTCATTATTGGAGGCTCGAATACTGATCAAATTATCTTGAACTAGCAAAATAATCACAATGACATAGCAAAATGACATTCTTATTAATTTTTATTTTTATTTATTTTTAGTCTTTAGTCCTTTATCTTGCTCATTTCATTATGATCAGCCACATTGCATGCATTGATAGCTCTCAGTGCAAAAAACGTTTCCCACGGCACGGTGACTCAATTCATATTATTCATTATATTTGGCATTTAATTACAAATACCTCGTTGAATCTTCGGTAACAATGTTATCTGCCTAGGTATTGTTATAAAATATGTCAGTACTTCATACACGATATTTGAACCATACAACATCTCTTTAGCCTCAATAACTAATCGATCACATATTTTTCTTCATTTTGATCACGTTCAGACACATTTCCTCAAAGGCTGTAGTAAGCTTCGTAACCAATTTATTTATCTGCAGATAGGTTAATATGCAGATGGGGTTATTTTTATCCTATAGCGGCAAACAATTTTTTGACAATATACAAATTTCATGTGAGCTACTTTCTGTTATCAGAGAAGCAACTATTCGAATAAATATAGGTAAATTACTGCCGAACCTTTGTTATGTATAAATCGCGATCAATCATGACAGATAATTCTCATAACCTCAAAGGCTCGATCTTGTGAAATAAATGAGAAGATAGATATTATTATTATTTCATAGGACTCCTGTATTAACTGTAATGTAATGAACAACTATCGCTTCCCAGTTTTTTTGAGCACGTTTAATTATTACTCCATATTTTACATTATTTTCATCCTCGTTCCCCGCAGCTGTCATCGAGAATAAAATATACGTTCCACCATACGGCATACGCGATTATGCTGCCTCTCGTGGGCCATAGAGAGCGTTATTGTGTCATAGACCGACAAACTCGCTTTGCTTTTTTTTAATTTTTTCTATGTGTAACTTTCGTCTCTTGAAGGTACCTTCTATGTTGTTAGGTAGCCGGGCAAATGTGCAAATCTGGCGTGAGCCGGAGACGGAGAAATTCTGATCGTGAAACTGACCCTCTCCATTTTATAAATAATCATATCTCAGCTATCCGTACACCGATTGCATTGATATGAGGCTCAAATGAAATCTCTTTCGCATCTTATTTCTGCAATAAATCGGCGAGCCCTGGGATATTGCCTATATACGCTTAATGAAATAATATGATTACCCCCACTCCTGCGCTGAACTCCCGTTCCGGTAAACGAGAGTGGTAGAGTCATGAGATGAATTTTTTTTAATGTACTTGGCGCGAGACTACCGAGTCTCTTGATTACGTAAGCGTTATAAGTGTTAACCAAAAGTACTATGTATCGGATAAGAAGATAGTTCATGTGTTTGAAATACATACGTATATGTATATATGATGTTGAAAAAGTAGCTGTACTAACATTCGTACCTGCATACTTCGTAACCATAATTTTAAGAATATGCAACAACAGTTACTGTACGTACAGTATCCAAAATACCTCTAGTTTTTAACGTTTTCATTGTCAAACCGGTAGAAGGAATGAAAAGAAATCTATTTAGTTCTTGTAGTGCCACAGTATTTCATGATTTTCATTCTTACATATTATACCTACTATGCATATACAATATACATACATATGTATAGGGGGCAGTCCAGCTCAACTCAACCAATCATCGACACTCATGTCCTTGATTTTTTTTGGAAAAAAAAATTCATCTATAGTAGCAGGTATAGTCACATCAGGTAATAATATTTGTATCAATTCTTGAAATTCGAGGTCGATGAGTTCAGGTAAAACACTGTAATTATTTGAACATATGTTGATATCACGCTGCTCAACCTTTTTTCTATATAATCTCTTGCACCATACTTTTCTAGACAGTAAAATAAACAATCAGGTTTGCCCCGGCAGTACTTCACGCGATTTCTGTTTTCGTATCCGGTGTTGATTCCATTGTTTACGAGTTACTTCCAAGTCATACTTTATAAGAGAACCAAAGCAATACCCTAAACAATGTACGTAAATTTTATCGGAGTCGTTGAAAAGATTACTATCACGCATATCTTTGAATAATTTTATCCAAGAATCAGTGATTTTACGGTGATTTGCGACCAATAACATTATATCCGTTGATTCGAAGTACTCTTCCCTTTTATAAAACTCTTATTTCCTGGTAAATTATCATTATGGTGCATTCTGAAACATATTTGCAGGCATTCGATTATCGAATTCTTGGTTCCGTGATCAGATCTTATGATAGTTGGAAGAACTTTGAGTTTTTTTATTGTTTTTAAATAATAATGAGCAATAATTTCTGGCTTGTTGTTTGATGAAGCAACTTCCAACCATAAAATTTTCCGAGAAAATCCATCGATGCAGCAATGAATCGCGAAGCCGAAAGGTTTCAATTTAGCATACCCATCAACGTGCCAGAGGAAGTTAGGTCCTGATACTTTATATTTCCTTCTTTTCAGTCGATATCGGGACCTTGCTGCGATACCGTCCGGATCTGCCAAGCGTAATATTCTCAGAATTGTGCTTCTTTTGACATTCACGCCGTGAATTTGTTGTAATCTGCGCCATAGGCTTTTATATCCAAATTGGAACCACTGGCCTCTGATTCGTTAAGTACAGCGGCACAAATTATCCTTAAATCATCTTCTTTATTTTTTTTCTTTGCAAGCCAAGATCCTGCAGAGTTCTTTGTAGAGTCCTCATGGAGATGTGGAGATGGTGTTTGCAAAGAAAATTAAGAATTTCTTCATACTTAAAGCCTCGACGAAAGTACCTTTGGATCCAATATTCTAATGACATGCCTGAAACCTGTAAAAAAAAGATAGCAGAATTTATTACCTCAAAATTATCGAGAGTAGTTTCATGAATTCAAGATTGATTAAGTTACAAATCGAAAATTAAATAGACATATGCCGCACCCGTCTTCGATTACGCCGCTTTTTTCAGTTGGTCTCTCGAATGTTTTTTTTTTTTTTCCAAAAATTTATCAATTTGTAATTCTATTTTTAAAAGAGCATTGTGTTTTTCTTCAGATTCCGAAACGCAAACGTTTCGGAGATGAATGTTTTTGCTCGTGCCCGTACATCTCAGGAACTAGTAGTCCCAAGAAAAATTCATGCATATAACAAAGTGCCCAAGTGACAATGAATATCATAACTCTATTATTATATGTATCAAGAGACTCGGTAGAGTCTCGCGCCAAGTACATTAAAAAGAATTTTTAAACGCGCGGCGCGAGACTCTGCCGAGTTCAAGAGACTCGGTAGAGTCTCGCGCCAAGTACATTAAAAAGAATTTTTAAACGCGCGGCGCGAGACTCTGCCGAGTTCAAGAGACTCGGTAGAGTCTCGCGCCAAGTACATTAAAAAGAATTTTTAAACGCGCGGCGCGAGACTCTGCCGAGTCTATATACCCGAACGGGAACTAACCGCTGTAGTGGGGGGGACAATATTTTCCTAATTTCTTACGCCTCGCGATATCTACGGATTTGCAATATTTATTGTAGAATGTAGCCATGAAAAGCTTCAATTTAAGCCCTATCTCGATGAAATCGATGAACGGAGACCTGAGATATGATTAATCAACGCTTTGAGAATACCCGTTTTCATCACGAATTTTTCACCGTCTCCTTCTTCAGTCAGATCGCTTAGACCAAAACCTATGCGCAAAAAATTAGTAGAGTCGCCTTCGCTAGGCTACAGCGAGAGCAGAGACCTACCACGTACGGGAGTCAGTTGCTAGATGGCGCATCGGTTAGCGCCAGCGTTGATTGAAGCGTTGACTGAAGAATTTAAAGACAGCTCACCGTGGGCATTTTCGTGAGCCGAGAAAGTGGGCCTGAAGTAGGCTTGGGGTCTAAACAGCGTCGGAACTTACCGACAGAAATAACATTGTAGTATATCTATAGTGTGCGAATATATAGATATACAGTAATGCTATTTCGGTCGGTAAATTCAGACACTATTCATATCCCCGAGCCCATTTTCCCGGCTCACACTTCCCCGTTAGGTGAGCTGTCTTTATAGATCTTCAGTCAACGATTGAAGATATTCGAACATAGATCAAAAATCATAAAAATTTACAGACTTTTTTTAAAGTGCGGCGCGAGATTAGACAATCTTTTTTACCGCAAAGGCTATAAGGAGTGGAGAGATAATGTTTCCCACAGCTAGACGAAAGTTATACACATAGAAATAATTAAATAAAATCAAAGCGAGTTCGTCGGTCTACGATACAATAACGCTCTCCATGGCCCACAAGAGGCAGCATAATCGTGCTTTATTTGTCGTATTTTTGATGACAGTTGTGGGGAATGAGGACGAGAATCATATCAAATATAGAGTAATAACTAAATGTACAGTAATGTTCAATGATGGGGTCCCAGTGGCTCACTATTTTTTCTGGACCAAAACTAAAACGAGTTTCTATCTTCGCGAATTTTAGGAGCTATCAATGCTATTTTAGGAGCTATCAATGCATGCAATGTCCCTGATGATAATTAAATGAGCAAGATAAAGGACTAAGGACTAGAAATGTAACAAACAAAGTTAATACAGATGTAATTTTGCTATGTAATTGTGATCATTTTGCTAGTTCAAGATAATTTGATCAGTATTCGAGCCTTTGATAATGAGATTATAGTCCTACGTAGCCCATGATATTGTCTTTGAAAGTTGACCGAAGAGTATAAGCTTGAGAGTGCTAATTTGAAATGATGTTCAAAACACATCAACACAGCACAATCTCAAGAAGAGTTTTCACTTTTATTTTCTGATTATTCAGCAACAGAAAATTACAGTAAATTGTTATAAAAATTTTTTTCAATAGAATGCTTCAAAATTTTCTTTCAACATTCTTTCAACTTTGTTCTGTCAGTTTAAAGCTTTTTGGACAACCCTTGCTACACAGCGAATTTTTCAGAGCCAAAATCATAAGCTAAGAAAGTATAATTTCATCATCGGTGCGAGGCTTAAATGCTTATTAAAATTGAATCACTAAGATAATCACAATTACATATAGCCAAACTACATTTTTAACTCTCAAAGTGCTGGAATTTGTTTATTTTTTAACATTATCAGAAAAAAATCAGGAATTGATCGGTAGTACCAGAACTTTGAGTTCACGAAAAAGACACGAGCTCGTTAGAATTAAAAGAACGGCATGAGTTTCATGTTTTTATCTGACAAAATACCTAACTCTAGAAGTTTGATCCAAATCTATGACTCCCAGGTCTGATACTCTCCTTGTTAGTCTATCGATTACATAATCACATTAACGTGACATTCAATTTTTATCGAAAGTAAGTCTACGATATCCACGATGGAACCTAAAGCTAACGGGGGTTGAGGCTTGTCATTACAGTTCATTTTTCAGTTATCAACAACAACACCACTTTATCACTGAAACACTTTCAATAGAACTCATAACAGTTAGATCTATAGGAATGAATCATGTTCTGAAAAATACCATTTGACAGAAACGGTTAAGAAAATCAAATGGGTACAAAAAGTTATGAAATCCCCCAAAAGCACCTCGGGTGCAAAAACCTTGCGCCAAGTACATTAAAACGTAATAGTTATCAACAAAAGCTTCTTAAAAAAATTATCGCAGAAGTAGCATTTGATCTACAAAAGAATTGAAATCAATGGACGTTGCCAAGTACAATTAAATTTGGTTACAATTAATTTCGGACATCTCAATATAAACAACATGCGTAACACATAATGACATGCAGCATACGTACTCATAAGAACAGATCAATTAAAATTAAACTTGAGAAAAAAAAGAAACGAAAAAAAAATTTGGAGGTAGTGGTACTTGGCGGGCATTTTTGTAAAAATTACAAGAAAATATAAATTGAATTATTTCACAGCCAAAAACGCCCGCCAAGTACCACTACCTCCAAATTTTTTTTTCGTTTCTTTTTTTTCTCAAGTTTAATTTTAATTGATCTGTTCTTATGAGTACGTATGCTGCATGTCATTATGTGTTACGCATGTTGTTTATATTGAGATGTCCGAAATTAATTGTAACCAAATTTAATTGTACTTGGCAACGTCCATTGATTTCAATTCTTTTGTAGATCAAATGCTACTTCTGCGATAATTTTTTTAAGAAGCTTTTGTTGATAACTATTACGTTTTAATGTACTTGGCGCAAGGTTTTTGCACCCGAGGTGCTTTTGGGGGTACGTACTTACGGCACCACTTATGAAAAGGCCCAATTTCCTTCGGATACCGGCACGATTTGCCCAGGGTCAGTGAATTTCAAGAATCGCAGATCGGTAAATCCGTAAATGGCGGAAATCGTAATTTTTGACGACAACGTATGTCGATAAATCGTGACATTACCTCAATGTATGTCGATAAATTGTAATTTTTGCGACCGTGTATGTCTGCATGGGATATGTTTCGGAACGCGACACAGTTGCACTCTATTGGCCGGACCGGGCTTTCGTACTCATCGACACATTTCAGTGTTATCGACACACACTGTCAACAAGATTATCATTTACCGAATGGAATGACGTGGAAATCATTTATTACATAAAACATGTTGTTTATACATAATTATATCTTTCAAAAATCTAAGATTAGTGTAAAAGTGTACGAAGTATACTATCTAGACAAATTGGACGGCAATTATTATTATACCCGTCAATGAACCCGAGGATAAAAAATTTTTGTCACCATTAAGAATTGTGACCAGGTGACAGGAGAAATTGAACATAATATTACCCTGTAGGTAAATAAATGGATAAACTCCTAGGGTTATTAAAATTTCGTCAAATCTATTCCATGTGATTTTATCGACAGTGTATGTCTGTAAAGGATGCGTTTAGGACCGCGACACAGTAATGGTTAGCGATCAGTAAGGCTTCCGTACTATTGCGACTCGATTGTCAACGGTGAAAATAGTCAAGTGGAAGTGTTGTGACTGCTTCACGGCATCTGTCAATCACGGAATTAACTTTTCTTTAATTGATCAAGTGTGCGTAATTGCTGGATGAAACTCCGGTTAAAAATATCTAGAGCAGTAAGAAATTTTATCCGTAGATATCATTCAGAATATTTCCTTGTCTGATCGGCCAGAGCCGAAGGTGAGGCTCGTCGATGCTTGGTTATTGGCTTTTTCTTTAATTATATACATACATATGAATACATAGTATGTGTACGTATGATGTTTCTTTGCAATAAAAACAGCGTTGCTATTTCACTATAGATTCAATGACTCCTGGAAATATATCATCAGCAAAACCTGACGGAAATAATAATCAAAAATAATCATTGAACGTTTGAAACTAATTTAATTTATTTATTTAATTTTTTCTACAGAATAGAGTATTAGTTTTAAATTTATGTATGTAACACATTCATTGAATGTATGTATACTGTTTTCAAACAAAATCATTCTGATTCTGAAATTTCGTATATTTATTTATTGCTTCTGTATTCCTCAAAATTATTTCCAAGCTCATGTCAGAATCTTAGAAATTTTCATATATCTTATGCACTAGGTGTCCCAGAAAAAGGTTGACATGTCATCTAAAAATACAGTTTAAATTAATCTCAAGATTAAATATTTTTCCAACATACTGGAATGTCGGATGGATGCGCCTCATGGAGAAATGAAACAAAACAAAGCTAACTCTTCCAACAATATGTCAGAGAGAAAAAGGAATGGCACAAAATATCGCTTTCTTTTTCTCAAACATTGATGCAAGAGTTAGCATTGTTTTGTTTCATTCCTCCATGGGGCGCATCCACGCAACCTCCCTGTATCTATCCTTGACGAGTTTAATTATGACTGGTATGAAGTTGCAGCTACATTCTTCTGTCCGTTACCTTATTGATATAACCATGAATGAAAGAAGAAGACACAAAAATATGAGTGCAATTGGGAAGCAAAAAACCAGGATTCTTGTCTTAATTCAGAGATTTATTTAGTCATTTTATGAACAAGCAATATGAGAAAAAGAACCACATTTTCGAAATCATACATACAATTCTTATTGTAAAACTTGTTATAGAAAGGTTGTAGATTTGGAAGATTTATAGGATACTGGTGCCTAGTTTTTGTAATCATCCTAGTTTGACAAATAGAATTGAATATTTACATTATATATTTGTTACCACATGGGTGCCAGTTTTTTACTGTTGACTCCTGTAACTCGATCACCTTGAATAGTGATGCTATTGTAAAGTTATTTTCATGACGTTAAGCACATCTGATTATGTATATTAAGTGGTATCACTAAAACCAGTCAATACACTGTTACGAAGCTCTGGCGTTTAATAAGTTGTTGTAGAATTTTTGTTTTTTGATAAGTAAGTTACTTGAAATACCCTTCTCGTTTTCGTTTACCAAACAGTTCTGCTATGTAAGAAGTCGGGACAGAGTTTCTAGTCTGGATCACGTGTTAATCTAACATTAGGATATCACTGCATCTATCATATTGCAAATAGCTATGGCTTCCACACAGCATGATCAGCTGATCAAGCTAATGAATTACTTTATCTTCAGGGGGATTGGTCTTCTCATATTATTATACATTTCTAGGTAAAACTAAAAGATGTCGTCATCGGAGCAGCTGGCAATTATTCAATCAAAATTCACCTCCGGTGAAACTGTGGTTATTGTATCCTTTAGATTAACTGATACTAAAAGTCTCTTTCCAAAGTACCGTAGAATCAAGCCCCAAACTTTGACCCTTACTGAAATTTTCAAGGGAACTAAAATCTTAATTGTAATAAAAACGGAATCGCTATTTTTAATTTCCATAAAACTGGAGCAATTGAAAAGCAATAAGCAGTATAAATAAATACTAGCAAAGGTTATTTTCGATGAAATAGCAGCAAGTGCACGAGTTCTGATGAACAATAATGTAAGCAAATGCTAATATTTGAAGTATGAAGCCTTGCTTAAAAGTGGGTACTGTGATCTCTCCACAAATCCCTGATTATTCTGTACTTTTTTCTCTCAATGTGGATAAAGTTCAGCAAGTACTGGAAAATGATAGAATTTACCTAAGAATTTTCAAGTTGCCTTTGGATATGCTAAAACTATATCGAGCTGCCAATATTGCTTGATTTAACATGAGTGATGCTTTTTTCTAACAACCATTTAGCAACTATTTGGTTTCCCGAAGAACAAAAACTACGAGTCACTTTTCCCGTTCGAGATTATCATAGTTCAGAGCTAATCAATTGGAGAAAAAAGTGTCGAAAAGCTGGCAGAACAATTTCTAATATATTTGGCTGAAATCCAGTAGGCAACTGCCTGCATTTATTGTCGCAAAAATTGCATTAATACTGGTCACATCGCTTGACTGCACTCATGTGAAATCGTACAGAGCAAAAGGTGGTATGAAATTTGGTATAGCAATTCCCAGTCTAGATTTTTGGTGGTACATAAATAAATGATTATTACTATTGAAACGAAGTGAATGTTCATATCATTGATCGAAAAATGTAATATTTTCTTTTCACCATGCCTTTGTAAATACGTATACAGACAATTTATCAGAGCCCTATTTTCAATAAACAATGTCTGTTTTTTCATTACTGGCCTGTAAAATAGCGAGTTAATAAAAATTTCGAAGATTTTACGAATTGATTGTCGATATGAAAAAATGGGACTCAAATAATACGATAATTAGCTTGTATGCTTGTACAGAATACTTCACTGAATATATGTACTGAATTTGAAGAAGATCTATTAAGATTTAATGCTCAGGGAACAATATGGAATGCACACATTTTTTTCTTAATGCAGCATATTGAAGGATCCTGTTTTTGTAAACGAAGATAAATTGATTTTCTCATCGAAAATTTCAATTTATTCTATTCTGTATCCTCTCGGACTGAATTTATTTATCACATTATGGAGTAATAATCTGATTGAAACAATTTGTGCAACTATCTATATGAACACTTTATAAAATTGATGGACAAATATTCAATAGGTTTCCCATGTTTTCTGAATATTTCGTTCGAAGAAATGTTTCCAAACTGGCTAATCCAACCAACAAATGCGACAAGTATTTAGTATTTCGGTCCAAGCAGTAGCAAAATATTATTCAAACAAATATACGTAAGTGCTTCTACTCAAACCTTTTACTTGGAGCAATTCCTGATTTTTTTTTCGTACCAATCATGGATTGCGTAGTATGAACTCAGAGAAAGTTTTGCAGGCATAGTTGACAAAGAAATGGAATATTACCTTAATAAAATAGCAGGCAACAGAAGCGCCACTAATCCAAGGATGGCTGAGAGCAGCCAGAATATTAGCTCTAGTCAGTAAAGGCTCGACACATGCCTTAGTCATCTTACTCACATCAAGAACCCCGCCTCGAGTATTCAGCGATCTCACAATCGAAAGAGTTCTTCCGGTGGACCAGGATTTTAAATGTGACATCAGTAAGATGAAATTCAATTTACAGTTCTTTTAATTCCAGATCGTTATGATGCTTACTCCTCGTCTGTTCATACTTTTTTACATAATTTTCCAATACGGTTGAAAACTTGAAATCAAAATCTAATTTTTTGAAGCATTGATACGCCGATTCTTCAATATATTCGGTCATATTGTGTCGATAATAAAACACCTTATTATAGATACGGACAAGAAACAGCCAGACGGCTTGGATGTCTTCCTGAATGTAGCTTCTCGGAAACTTCAATTGGTCTTTGAGATGAAACCTGGAGAAGCAACCAGTGCCTTAGTTTCAGAAATATTTCGAGCTTTTGATGGTAACGTATATTACTCCTATTATGCCTTCGCGCCATAATAAGTCAGCAATAATTTACAAAAACTGAATGCACATAGTACAATTCCACAATAATCTTTAGCGCCATATGAGTATGGAAAAAATCACTGATAGAAATATTCAATTCCTCAGATCAAGCTATTAAGTATCCACGATTTTAATGATTCAATTTAGATAAGAGTAGGCAGATTTCTGCCACGTCCTTGTGCCTGTTTTTCTTATTTCTTTTAAACACCTTTCTTAGAATTCTTGCAGAAATTTTCTTCTGGTTTTTATCTTTGGAATTTTAAAGATTTGCTTCTCTTGACAAAACTCCACTCCAAACTTACAGCGCAACATTATTTTTCATCAATTTTATTATAAAATATTTCAAGTCGCACTTTGGCCAAATTCAAATCACACTCAAGTCCTGCCATGGAATGTAAGTACTACAGAATAGGTTTTATACTTTTAATCAAATTTTACAAACATTAAAAATTTCAGATTGCCAAAAGAGTAAAAGCCCACCAACGGAGTACTTGTGGATCCAAAAACTGACTGGTAGTTCTCGAAACTTGGAATCATCTCCCAATGATACTCAAGATGGCTCAGATCCTGTAAGTTACCTCAATAATTTCACCATTGAAGCCCTGGCATGAGCAATAGACATGATATTCGTTGTGAAGATACACTCTATTAACCCATTTTTTTATAGCTGATTACTACTATTCTGAGACATAATTCAAAATTATTTCACATCTTACAGAGCATAGCATGATTGATTGCACTAGAAAAAAAGTGATTGTCGTAGGGCACAGGTAGCATCTTTCATAGAAACTTCTTCAAAGCTAGAGGAAATATTGTACACGAATGTTTTTTCGGGGCAAACCAATGATTTTCGATGAATTTCATTTTTAGATAAGAAAATTTTTGATTTCGAACAATTTTTTATTTTTTTTCCGTAAACTTAGAGAAAAAGTAGGTTACGTGCTCGAAACCATACAAGACTGACCTCATCTCTATATATTATTGGATTGCCCTGCAATGAGATTATTTTAGAATTTTTCCTCCAAATCTCAAATAGTTTTGATAAATCATGCGACTTTTACTCTTCGACATCTTCTATTTCTTCGTTAGACTCAATCTATGTAAGGCGACACTCCATAATATCTGAAATAATCTTGAATTGTGTCTAAAAATACAAGTAATCAACTGTACAAAAAATTATTTCCAACATTCATGTTCCTAACAATTGATTACCTTTTCAATTTAAACATAATCGCTTGAATATGAACGGGGCACTTTGCAGTTTGCGTAATTGGCAAACAATGTTATAATTTTCTTAACACTGTTTACCTACAGAGCTGTGTGACTGATAAGCTATTGAACTATTATTAGTTATCAACAATCTGTAAGTGTCACAATTTTGTCTAAATTTTATCAAATTATAAAGTTCCACAATGCTTGTAGCGAGATGAACCATTTATGTTTACACTACTGCAGGCATCGCATAATTCAATCCCTCTGAGGGCAGCTGGTGAAAACGTGCTTCCCTCTAATCTCGTTCTGTTTAATCACCATTAAGTTTCCTACGCGATGAATACCGCGACAAATATACTAAACGTTATTCAGTTTCTAATTTTTGTCTTCATTCCAACGTATTAACAGTGCTAAATAATGTAAGATGTATGAATATTCATTATTATCCGCTGCAACCAACCTACTCCTATATCGAACTAGTCTCATAAAGCCGGTGTCCGCGTGTGATGCTATATTACGAAAAAAAAAGGATCTCAATTTTTACCGCGATTAACTTTCTTCCTTCTTCTTCTTACTTGCTTATCATAACTTGTGGTCAGAGGCGGAAAACCATTCATCATAACTGTGATTTGGCTGTTCTTACTCCATTACTTGTGGATATCAAATAATTTTGCAGTCTAATAAATGAGCTGAATAATTATATGTATGTGTATTGTTTCCTTGAAGAATATTGAGACTCATAAATCAGTCATAGTGACAAGTGTTATACCTAGGAATGAGGAAACATGCCGAGGACACGTAAATCAGTCATTTCTAAGCTCAGGTTTCGGTCTAAAGTAATATATTCCAATACACGTGGTGTTAAAATCGAGGTACAGTCAACATTATTATTTGTTTACTTCACTAAAGTTATAGCATTTGCAAATTTTAAGACAAACAACTTTGTCGTCAATAATTTTCATCAAAATATCCGCATATGAAGCATTCTTCATCAACTGGGCCACTTTTCTTTACCAACCTCTCCAATTTTTTTCAAAACCTGCGGTTTGAAATATTAGTCAAAAGGAACGTCTGTGATTTTTTTCAGCTTTTTTCAGGCGTCCGTTCAGGATTTTCAATTTTTCATTACGAACACGGTATCTCAAAAAATATTCATGAAACAAAAAAAACATAAGAATAAAAACTTTTTTATTTTTTCCGCTTCATCGAAAAAAGTCAAAATTTTAATTTTTCTGCATTGAGAAAATTGGAATTTGGCAAAAAAATGAGAATAAAATTTTTTTAAACCTAATAACACACTTTCGATTTCGGTACAAATTTTACAGGATGTCCGTCATTGGGTAAAGAGTCTGCGAAAAAAATTTCAGAATGGTTCCTGCAATGGTCACGATGAAAAAAAATAAAAACCCTGTGAAATCTCTATGCGGATATGAGATTTCTCAGGGTTTTTATTTTTTTTTCATCATAATCATTGCAGGTATCATTCTGAAATATTTTTCGCAGACTCTTTACCCAATAACAGACATCCTGTAAAATGTATAATATATGCGGTTATGAGATTTCAATTTTCTCAATGCAGAAAAATTATGATTTTGTTTTTTTTCGATAAAGCGGAACAAATAAAAAAGTTTTTATTCTTATGTTTTTTTTGTTTCATGAATATTTTTTGAGATACAGTGTTCGTAATGAAAAATTGAAAATCCTGAACGGACGCCTGAAAAAATCTGAAAAAAATCACAGACGTTTCTTTTGACTAATATTTCAAACTGGCAGATTTTGAAAAAAATTGGAGAGGTTGAAAAAAAAAGTGGCCTAGTTGATGAAGAATGCTTCATATTTGTTTTCTCTGTTGAGGATTCTTGGAGACAAGAACTACCTCTATTCAATACGGTATCGTGTCTTATATTTTAGCCCGCATAAAGCTCTGAAGCCAGACAATTCACAGTGATCATTTTTTAGCCATAAATACAAATCAATTGTACCTTTAGTCAAAAGCAGCCGGATAGTGCTGGCAGAAGTGGATGTCTCCTTATTTTTTATAAGGCTTCCGATTAGTTTTTGAAATCCGACTTTAGCTGCATTATTTTTGCCTATCACTTCAGCCTAATCAAATACGACTGTTTCAAGATAGATTAAGATGATGCGTTGTCATTTTATGTTTCTTCTGTAGGAGCAAACCATAGGCTCTCTTCCATCATAACTGTATCCTTATATTAAACCAGCGCTAATTACCTCAGGGATTATTCTCAGTCTAGCGACTCTCATCGAATCTCATAGCAAACCTCAAGCTTATGGCAACCATAAGCTTCTGCATTTTTATTTACCACTTCCGGTGTGGGTTTGCATGAATGCATCTCACCATTTTTATCTTTGCAGCTAAAGTTGACTCGACTATTCAAACTTCTACATTGCAAATATACCTACTAAGATTTGAGAGGCTACCGTCAAGATCTTTACTACTCCAATTAAATCCATCTAATCTTTTGGTATCTCTTTTTGACTGTAGTCCGGTATAAACTGTGAACAAACTGTGAACAAAAAATGATGCCGTTATTCACAACGAATCCATTAAGTTTGACAACAAAATATCTCCTGATAAAAGTGCATGTTTTATTATTCGCAGCTGGTCGAGCTCGAAAGTCCTGATCTTGTGGTCCCAAGGCAGAACATTGCAAAGGGCAAAACGCCGGTGGCGGCTAGAGAATCTGTTGTACGGTACCAGATGGCATGTAAAGAAGACGACTACACATATACCCAAGTATTCAGGTTGGTCTTTTCATCCGAAAGATTACCTCACTATTATCTGTATTTGTTTTCATTTTGTGTGCAATTAAAGCAGTGATATATGATTTTAAGAGTATATTCGTCCGATGTGAGACTGTTTTTCTGTTTTTCTTAGCCAAATTTGAATACTTCAATTAATGTCTCGGTTAGAATGTTTATAGGTACATGGAATGTTAATGGTCAACCACCAAACGGCATCACTTTAGAACAGTGGCTTAGCTGCGATCCAAAACCACCAGATTTATATGCGATAGGATTTCAGGAGTTAGATTTGAGCAAGGAAGCATTTCTATTCAATGATACACCGCGAGAAGAAGAATGGTGGTATGTATACTCCCTTGCTATTTTTAATATGAATAATAACACCAGCGAAATGAGAATAACAATGTATAACTTAGAGATTTCTATGCAATAAATATTCCTACAAAAACAGATTTGTAGTAAAAGAATAATATTTTTCAGCCAAGTTGTCACCAAGTTTCTCCATCCCGAAGGATCATACTGCCGCATAGCTTTAGTCCGGCTTGTGGGGATGATGTTAATAGTTTTTGCGCAAGAGAGGCATGTCCCATTCATAAAAAGCGTATCTACCGATACCGTGGGGACTGGAATCATGGGTAAAATGGTATGTTCAGATAAAATTGTAAGATTTCATATTCATTCGACATGTAGTTCTCCTTCTAAATTCGAATTTCAAAGTCCTTTGAATACTTTTGAAATAATTTAGACCGTTGTGAGTTTCTTCGTGTTTGTTAGTTGTAAGCAGACTTGAGATGCGAATTAATTTCGATACCCTGTCAAATAATTTCTACTAAAATTTACAAGCTTATAATAATATCGACACCTCTGTTTGGTTGTATTGTCTTATGAAGGGTAACAAGGGCGGAGTGGCAGTGAGCTGTTCTATCCACAACACTTCTGTGTGTTTTGTCAATGCTCATTTAGCGGCACATTGCGAAGAGTACGAAAGGCGGAATCAAGATTTTGCAGATATCTGTGCGAGGCTTAGTTTCTCTCGATACGTTCCACCCAAAGCACTCAAAGATCACGAGTGAGTCCCAAAAATTCATCAGCAATAAATTTATGAGATATTGGAATTACCAATATATTTTTTCTCATGGTTTCAACAGACCGGAAGTAATACCAACTAAATATTTAAATTTTCTTAAACGAAGGTAGTGATCAAGTCTAGTCAAATAGTTACGAGAAAAACTTTTATTGCTTAACGTCTCGACAGCACATCGCTCTCCTCTGTAGACGCTACTTACCTCAACAATTTAATGGTGTGAATTCGATAACCGGATTTTCGCTACTGTATTCGGTTATCAACTTCACACCATTAAATTGTTAAGATAATTAGCTTCTGAGGAGCACAGCCATGTGCTGTCGAATCGTTAAGCAATAAAAAAATTTTTCGTAACTATTCGACTTGACTTGATTGCTACGTTCGTTTGAGAAAATACCATGATCTCGAGTGACACACACTCTTATTGATAAATATTTGAATTTTTTTAAGATACGACTTCTGGAACTTAAAAAAAAAACTCGTCCCACAAACATTTTTCAGATTTGATTCTTATATACGGGTAATTCTCCGTCAGAACGTACGGGAATAATAATTCGAAATGTTGATTCCATCGAAATTTTTATGGGTGATTACACCTAATGAGTGGAGCTTTCATGATTTTTTTTCGATTTTTTCCGTTCATCTGTTCTTGAGATATGAATTTTTGAATTTTTTTTTTCGAAAATTCATAACTTCTTGAAAAATTGACCGAATGAGGTGTTTTTTCGGGGGGAAATTTTTGTTTTTAACTATACTTTGAGAAAAAACATACAAAAAACGTGATTTTTGTCAATTGCGGTATGATTTTTTCATTCATAGCTCAAACTTCACGATTTCGAGAGGTTGGAACTTTTTTTTTTTTTTTTTAAATTCTCATAAAAAACATTGTTTTTTCTACTAATTATGCCGTCGGATTTATCGTGGGGTCACATCTCATTCTATTTTTTTTATTTCTGATTCAAAATCTTTTTGCGTAAATTTAATCGTTATAAATTTCTAAAAAGATTCAGAATAGCAATTCCGTTGATTCTGGAAGCCTATGGCTTCGCTTTGAATATAAAAATATGAAATTATTGGTCCCGATATCGTAATTGATGACTACATAAATTCCAATAATTTCATATTTTTATATTCAAAGTGAAGCCATAGGCTTCCAGAATCAACGGAATTGCTATTTTGAATCTTTTTAGAAATTTAGAGCGATTAAATTTACGCAAAAAGATTTTGAATCAGAAATAAAAAAATAGAATGAGATGTGACCCCACGATAAATCCGACGGCATAATTTGTAGAAAAAACAATGTTTTTTATGAGAATTTAAAAAAAAAAAAAAAGTGTCCAACCTCTCGAGATCGTGAAGTTTGAGCTATGAATGGAAAAATCATACCGCAATTGACAAAAATCACGTTTTTTGTATTTTTTTTTTCAAAGTGTAGTTAAAAACAAAAATTTTCCAAGAAAAAAAACCACCTGATTTGGTCAATTTTTCAAGAAGTTATGAATTTTCGAAAAAAAAAATTCAAAAATTCATATCTCAAGAACAGATAAACGAAAAAAGTCGAAAAAAATCATGAAAGCTCCTCTCATTAGGTGTAATCACCCATAAAAATTTCGATGAAATCAAAATTTCTAATTATTATTCCCGTACGTTCTGACGGAGAATTCCCCATACCTAATCAACTTCGTTGTGATTTGAACATTTTTATGCATTGGTTCAACAAGTTGACTTAACAGTGCATCAATTTATTAATCAATCAAATAAGGAATGATCATTTATCGTGATGTAATTTTAGATTGTAGAATTTCTTCTCTGAATTTATTTGAAATTAATATTTCCGTTCTTGACCGTTATTCAGTTTTGAAAATAATCTATCGTAAAATTGGTATTGAGTGAGTCATTATTAGGTATTAAGATTTGTCTGAGACTTGACGCTTAGCCTAGTGAAGGTTGTATTCAAGTTCAACAACAAATAATAAATTTTGAACAGTAAAATTTATATCCTGAAAAATTATTTCAGTCAAGTATACTGGCTGGGTGACCTAAATTATCGGATAACTGAGATGGAAGCTAGTGTTGCAAAGCACCATGTCTCGATAGAAAATTTCGAGCCTGTTCTTGCCCTGGACCAGCTGGTGCAACAGCGTCGGCTAGGGAAAGTTCTCCAAGGTTACCACGAGGCTGAGATTAAATTTAAACCGACATACAAATATGATCCAGGCACTGACAACTGGGACTCCAGGTCAGCATCATTCCAATGTTTAATAGTAGCGATATGTATCAACTTTTCACGCTTTTCTTAAGGGAGTGTTGGTATGTATGTGGGGCAGTCCAGCTCAACTCAACCAATCATCGACACTCATGTCCTTGATTTTTTTGGAAAAAACATATGTTAAAGTTCGAGCGAAAAGTACAATGTTTTTGTAAGTTTGAGGTCCTGTATTCAATTTTTGACAGTCATACGTTTTTTAATAAATTTAGACGGCGAATAATTCAAACGCTTTTCGAATGTCAAAACGGAATCTTAGAGGAAAATGGTAAATACAAAAAACAATCGGTATCCTACGAATTTCAACTGAGATCAATTTCAAAATTTTTGAACCATCCCTCGAGCCAATTTTGATCGATGAAAGTCGAAAATTTCGACTTTCTCAAATGTCGCCATATTCGATTTGTATGAATTTTTCACACAAAATACTATTTCGAAAAACAAAATTTTCAAGACCTTATTCAAGATGCCTGGACTTCCGGTTCCAGAGATATGAATTTTACAAATGGGGAATTCTACGTGAACTTGACCTGAGTTTGGCCGCGTCATTTTCAATTTCATTGAAACTTTTTTGCGTGATAGTATGACGCTTGAAAACATGAAAAAACATCCCCCCCGTTTTTTTTAATCATCCCGTTTTCGCGTATGAGCCACAAAACCTATCTCAAAAATGCCCCAACCGGTTTTGATGAAAAAACTAGGTACGAAAACTTACGGCTTTCAAAATAAAAAATTATCATCCAAACTTGAAAGTGGGCCGAAATTTTCTTCTCCGTTTTTCATCGTGTTTTCTGTTTTTATACATGATATTGTACGTTAATACAAAGCAATCTTTGCAATTGTATTAAAATATCATTTCGAAAAATAATATAAGAATCCGTGAAATAATCTAAAAAATTCAATTTTCGAAATGATAGTTTGATATTTGCATTACTTGCAAATAATAGTTTCATATCATACATAAAAATAGAACATACGAGGAAAAAGGGAGAAAAAAATTTCGGCCCATTTTCAAGTTTGGATGATAATTTTTTATTTTAAAGCCGTAAGTTTTCGTACTTTTTCCATCAAAATCGGTTAGGGCATTTTTGAGATAGGTTTTGGGCTCATACGCGAAAACGGGATGATTAAAAAAAAGGGGGGATTTTTTTTTCACGTTTTCAAGCTTCATACTATCACCCAAAAATGTTTCAATGAAATTAAAAATGACGCGGCGAAACTCAGGTCAAGTTCACGTGGAATTCCCTATTTGTAAAATTCATATCTCTGGAACCGAAAGTCCAGGCATCGTGAATAAGGTCTTGAAAATTTTGTTTTTCGAAATAGTATTTTGAGTAAAAAATTCATACAAATCGGTTATGGCGACATTCGAGAAAGTCGAGATTTTCGACTTTTATCGATCAAAATTGGGTCGAAGAATGATTCAAAAATTTAGAAATTGATCTCAGTTGAAATTCGTAGGATACCGGTTGTTTTATGTATTTAACATTTTCCTTTAAGATTCTGTATTGAGATTCGAGAAGCGTTTGAATTATTCGCCGTCTAGATTTATTAAAAAACGTATGACTGTCAAAAATTGAATACAGGACCTCAAACTAACAGAAACATTGTCTTTTCGCTCGAACTTTAACATATGTTTTTCCAAAAAAAATCAAAGACATGAGTGTCAATGATTGGTTGAGTTGAGCTGGACTGCCCCATGTACATACACACCTTAGAAATCATTTTTTTTTTATCATTTTTATGCTTTGAGATTTTATAAAGCTTTTTCCCTACATAGCTTTATTGCACTGAAGAAAAAGTGGTTGTCGTAGGGTACAGGTCACAACATTTATCAAGCCTTTTTGAAAGGACCTCGCAATAATCTTATGGGAATTGGGCTTTGGCCGAAGTTCCCAAAATTTTGATATGTTGTAGTCGGAAGCTTTCTGAACAAAAGTCTCAATGGGTGTAATCCTCAAAAATCAAGTCTTGACCATCTACGAGATTGCGAAAGTACTCAAAATCCAATAGAATGTATTACGGATATTTGATGTCATTTTGTGTCAAATCATTGATATTTGATGAATTTCATTTTCAGATATAAAAATTTTTTATGTGCTCGAAACAATGACGGACTGACCATATCTTCAAATATTATTGGTTCGCCCTGAAATACATCACATCATTTTAGAATATTCCCTCGAAATTTCGAACAGCTTAGATGAACAATACAACAACCACTTTTTATTCGGTAAATTCAAGTTATGTGAGGTGAAGCTTAATAAAGTCTCTAAAAGTTTCGAATCATGTATCAAAATACAAGAAATCAGTAGTGAAGAAAACTGAGTCTATAGAATGCTTCTTTAAAGCGTTACAATGATTTGGGAAAAAACTTATTTCTAAGGCAAAAGTTGAGGCGCTAGTGAAATTATGCAGAGTTTGGAGTAAATTCTATTTCCAATATACAATGGCAAGTCGTATAAGGCAGTCTTCTCTATTGGATACTGCATGTTCAAAGACTCAGGGTGTTTAGGTGGCTATGAACAAAATAGTTCTTTTGTGCGTGTGCAGTGAAAAAGGCAGAGCCCCGGCCTGGTGCGATCGAATTCTTTGGAAAGGAGATGCCATTTTACCGATCGAGTACAGAAGTCATCCTGAATTGAAGATCTCTGACCATAAACCAGTCAGCACGATTTTTGACTCACAAGTAAGATATAATTGAGGATCAAGCTTGCAAATTGCAGGAATTGTTTTTCAAAGAACTTTTTACTATGTTTTTTACAAATATGTCACTCCCAGATTTAGTGTATGAAAATTTTCCGCTTTGGTATTCATAGTCGATCTAAATTCTGTAAATAACAAAAAACTGTTCATTAGAATAATTTTGTGAAATTTTACAGAATCGGAAAAAAACAGTTTCGATATTAAAATTGACGTTGTTATTAGTTCGTTCAAAGTTGATTGTTTGGATGAGGAAAGAAATATATTTTCTTTCAGATCAGGGTCATAGATATGGTTAAATACCGAAAAATCCATGAAGAAGTAATGAAGAAACTGGACAAGTTAGAGAATGAATTTTTGCCTCAAGTTATGGTAGACACAACCGAGATTATCTTTGAAACACTGAAATTTCTTGAAACAAGCAAAAAAGAGCTGATTATTGCCAACACTGGCCAGGTGAGTTATATCCACATTATGCATGTCATTATTTGTTGTCATCACCTTACTTCCCACTTATCTCTGCCGTGTAAATCAGAATCTTCAAGTACTGCATCATACATCTTCATTACACTTTTTAACGTCCCCTAATCGGCACCTGGGCCTAGTTTTCGCTCTTTGTCTTCGTTGTTTCTTGACAGCATTTCATATCCTCTGCTTCCTCTATGTTTCCTTCATTTTCATTTCCACTCTGTCTTTTTCCTTTTTCCTCCACTTTTTGTGAACACCATTATCTTCGTCTTGTCCACGCTTTAAGCACCAACTTCTCGTTCTCAAATATCCCTTCTGTCTTTTCATTATATCTTTCTTTCCTAATCTTCTCCCCCTCCGCCAGAATCACTGCTTCGTCTGCATACTCTAGTAACCAAAACCTCCTGTTTTCCTGTCTTTATACCTCCTATGTCCTTGCCCAGCTCCTTCGAAACCAGATATAGCGGTTCAATCAAAAACGTTGAACTCAAAATCAGTGGGCATCCTTGCCTCACTCCATTGTTTATTTAGAGCTCTTCTGTTCTTTTATCTCCTATCGATACTGTGCGCCCTGTATGTTTTCACCTATCGTCCCTATTGGTCCATTTATTCCCATTCGTCTTATCACCTCCCATTGCTTGCTTTTCGTTTATTAACATTTTCTGGTATCTCTTGATGAATTCTAGGTACCCGTTCAATTTGAGTTCATCAAGAAGCTTGACGATACGAGTTACTGCAAAGAGTGGTTAAAGATTGAACCATACACAGATTTTATAAAGCCAGGTGAGACAATTGTGTAACTTACTCTATTATCTTGAATTATGAAGTATTTTACCAAATCACAGACAAATGTGTTCTCATGCAATCGGCTAATAATTGTTCACTGATAATTTGTCAATAATCTTTGGAAAAATTAATCCCATAAGGTGAGAAGTGTGACATTCAACTAGAAGTACACGTCGACAAGAAATCTGCTTGTAAGTTGAATTCTGGCGAAGATAAATTGTACGACATTCTCGTTCTACATCTCGAAGGTGGCAAAGATATATTTATCACAGTTACAGGTTTGGGTTTTAACATACCTAATTGATGATTGTTGATCAAAATTACTAGGAGCCAAGTCAAACCCTAATGTATTTATTCATAGCTTCATTTTACTATTACCCTAAAATGAATTGTTGTCAATATTTTAGGTACGTATCAAAGAAGTTGCTTTGGATCCTCTATGGAAGCTTTAGTTCATATCCCTGTTCCGGTGCGGGAAATTCCTGTCGGAAGATTAGTTGAATTGGTAAATATAAATCTGAGGTCTTGAATTATGAAAATCCTGGGAGAATCATGGAAAAGTAGTCAAAATGGTGATTTAATTCATTGAGTTAACAAGAGAGAAAAACAGAATTTAAATTCACCTATAATGTTTGTTGGAATTAGATTGCCAAAATTTTCTACCGGTATTTCAATTCTAAGTAAGACTCTAGATCAACAGAATAATCAGAAGTTTATTATCATTATTTTAGGAAAACCATAAGAATCTATCGATGGAACCGTACCCTGTGCCGAAAGAGATCTGGCTTTTAGTTGATAACTTATACAGGCATGGAATAAAAACGAAACAGCTTTTCGAAAGTCGTGGATATCACGCCGAAATCATCGCCATAAGGGATTGGCTGGACGAGGGTAGCCAAGACCCCATGCGTATCCTTGACTTCGATATAATGATGGAATAATAAAATCTGAATGCGAATTTTATAGTATTTCAAAAACATTTCTGCAATCGTTGTTGCGATCTTCTAATCAAAAAACAAGCTAGACATTCGAGGATTGAATCTGGTCCACGGTTAATTGTTATCGTTATTACGGTGTCCTTAACAGTAATCGTTCAGCTGGATCTGTACATTCCGTAGCTGAGGCATTGCTGCTACTCTTAGAATCAACAGCCGAACCTTTAGTTCCATACAATTTACACAACGTCTGTTTGACCGCGGCGACAAATTATTCGCAATGCAAACAGGTATTTATGATATTGTTCAACATGAAATCAAACTTTTTTTTTTATATCAGGTGTAATCTTACATGGAATTCCATGTCAGATACATTCTCAACCATTTTCTAATACCGTTTTATAGTGGATCCATTGACTAAAAAGAAAAAGAATTGTAATAATATTCACAGATCGTAATGCAGTTGCCTGAGATTAGAAGAACTGTTTTTTTGTACATCTGTTCGTTTCTCCAAGAAATCTTGAATCATACGCAAGATAATTTTCAAGACGCAAAAACGCTCGGTGAGATTAAATAACTCAAAATTACGAGATACAGAGAGATACGATTACTAAGATTTTCAGTATTCTACATTTATTAAATAACCATAATTGTTTGAACATTTAGCTAGTCTGTTCGGCTCTATTTTCCTGCGAGATCCACCTCGGAGTCGAGATGACCGAAGTCAACGAAGCCGAGCTAGTCAAGTGACCTTTGACCGAAGGAAAGCAGCATTTGTCTACCACTTCATGGTCAATGATCAAAGCGATTTTATTCTCGGTCGCTAGATGTAAATAACAAGCTACGAAGAAGAAGATTAGATGTACCGAATTGGCTGCACGCAAAGAGAGCTCGTCAAGTTCTAACTCGGCGCTTGAGTTACCTACATTCAACTATAATTACGATATTATTTATAAGCGAGGTAGAGGAAAGTTTTTTTAAAAACGTATGGGATTCGTGTATACATGATAAAACATTTGGTTTACATAAATCTTACGTTGAACTAATAGAACTAACAGAACCCGATCAAATATTCTGACGAAGTTAAAGGTTTAACGCTCGGATCCATTTAATTTGGCAGCTGCAAGATGGAATAATTTAAAGAAAGGTAACAATGAAAATGGTCAAAATAATTGACTAATAACTATAACTGGCCAACGGCAGAGGAAATAGCTAATTAGCTGCGAGGATTTGTATCGAGTTTGTAGTGGTAAATGAAGCGCCGATTCCTAAAAATTCTCTTTCAGCTGATAGAAAGGCACTTGGAGAAGCCAAGTTTAGTCTATTTGTATTTGAAACGCTTTGAAAGTTGGTAAATCATTGCGAGTTTGAATAGAAGTCTCATCATTTCAAAAGACAAAACCATACGATACTATTTCTTGTAAAAGCTCACACACATCATATCCCTGTACAAATAATCTTGGAAGAGTAAACCTAGTTGAGATAATGGTCGGAACAATGGAAAAATATTATCTTCTACAGCACTTTGATAACGTAACGGATACGGAAATTTTTTTATCAATAGAAAAATATTCTCTGTCCAATCAAGCATTACTAGCTATAACAATTACATGCTTATACAGGTTGCCGATGTAGTCCTGAACATCCAGATCTTATTAATAAAACAATACTGAGCTTATAAATAGTACAATCAGCTATATTCAAATGGTGTCGATATCAGTAGGGCTTTCAGTTGAAAAGATAGTTGAAAAGTGTTGCTGGTGACGGTAAATTAAGGCGTTCAGAGAGTCTGGAAGAGTTCTCTTTCCGTGCAGCTTTAGGTATTTAGTATTTAGTAAGGATATCAATTGATAGCCATGTCCACGTAGGCCTTGCTTTCAGTCACAGTTCCCATGAGATGTAGGAATTGCTAAGGTACAAAGCTTACAAATGCGTCGACTATAAATATAATTAGGAAAGTCCCAAGTATGCCTAGATTAGATTAGAATAATTTAAGCGTCTGTAACACTACTACTTAATTAATAATAGCAGAACGCATTTTATACATGGTAATATTATATGTACGTATGTAATTCATATTAATGTAACGAGGAGACGTTGAGGAGTAAGGAGTAGTTTGTTTTCGACTATGAATATTTGTAAATTGCAAACCGGATCGAAACAGTTATCGAAAATATCTCCGTGTGGATTATTTTTCGTTCAGTGTCTCCGACTTCGTTGACTCTTACTCGTGACAATTGTTCATTAATGAATTGAGATAAATTTTTGATCGAAATCATGCCGTTTATAGTGTAATTTTTCTGAAAAATTGTTTTTTATCAAAATCATGGTTTAATCTGTTTGTGATTTTGTCTCTTGAAGAAAAAATTAGCTAATGAAAGCTCAAACTAAAGTGAGATATTTCAATTCTGAAAACTAGATCTCAGAATCTTGGTCTAGCTTATACCACGAATAGCTATGCTAGTCATCCTACCCCGCGGATTCTAGATCTTGAAGAAAAAATTCTGACCTTGGGGATGAAAAGTGGAAAAAAAGGTTCTTGATTTTGTTAAAAAGCATCGTCTCAAAGTGTTGATCAGGTTTCATACAGAGATGGATACTGTATCTGGAAACTTGCGACTACCATGTGTTCATTGAGAGAGATACAGAAAAATTCTACCGAAATTTTCAATCTGTTCAAAGTCATGAAGGGAAGAAGTTAGTGAAATGGGTAAAATTGTAGAAAAATATAGCAAAATTAAATTTAGGCATTTGAGGAGGCCTAGTCAAACATTTGGGTAGTTGTTCCGAGATAGTCACGTTCAAAAGTATATCTTATCGAACTATCTTATACCGAACTAAAAATATAAGATAGCTAAAGCGGTCCGTCAAAAATCGCCAATTGAAAACTTTTGTAAAAGCACAGCCCTAATGCTTTTACACGCATTCAAATATTGACAATACCTACACATACAATAAATAAATTATATCTCAGTAATGGCAAGGTCAACAATTGAAATTTTTTTTTATGTGGTTTATTACTTCACATCAAATTTTCATTAAATTCCTCCATTCAAATACGATTAGATTGAAACCGAAAAAATTCACGTGAAAATCTATATTCTGCAAAATGGCCCTTGTTAAAGTTATAAAATTTTGACATCGTTTTTTATAAAATAGGGGTGACCAATTTCAATCAGACATTTAATCAAAAAACAATCCAGTGAAGTTTCGTTGTAATCCTCCATTACAAAAAATCCACGGAGCAACTACCTAATTAATTATACTAACACATTCAAGTTAACAGTTTGATAAGCAGATATGGAGTTTCTTGATTTGCTCAATTTTTATACAATAATTACTCGTTCCACCGGCGTCTCTCTTGACATTTACAAACGCAGACTTTTAGATCTTAGTGCTTGTTATACGAGGTAGAACTAAGGAAAATTCAGAATTATACACCAGACTGTTTACTGTGAAAATTGGCAAAATTACTCATGTATACATTCCGTGCATTTTTGTTCATATCTAACGTACGCATTCACTTTTACTAACGCATCTATTATTTATCGCTAAAATTGGGAGAAAGATGATTAAAAATTGTACCGATGATTGGTATGGGACAATTTTTATCAAAGGAATTATGTATAGTCAACTCGAGTTGAATAATCTTTGGGCTAAATCCATTTCAAATAATACAAGCGATTGTTGTTGAAACAATCATCCGCAAACCTAACATGTCATTCTGTGGCAAATTTCAAGCGATTTGTATTCTGGGATTTCACATCTAGAAAAAATTTCTGTGTCTATACAATACGTGATTAAATTTTTTCTCCTTAATCGCAATTTTTAGCATTTTTTAATGACAATTTATTTTCAAATAGGCTTAACTATAAAAGAAATTATAGTTATAATGGAATGATTCTGTCATGAAAACGTATGAATTTTTAGTAAAAAGGAAAAAAAAAAGGCTTTGCGTAAATTGAGTGAGTTTTCGGTACTTTTTTTTTACACTATCTTAAATAACTCCACCAATTATTCCCAGATATCAGTGAATTTAGAATTTTTTTTTCTCAAGATTATGAAACTACATATTTTGATAAGAGAATCGTCCCATTCCAACTATTCCTTAGATAATTATGCCTATTTAAAACTAAATTGGAATTCATAAGTTCGAAAAATGACGATAAAAATTAACTTTTCATCACTCTAACCTCAAAATCGCAACTTCGTTGCGATTTCTCGGCTTTCGGGATGAAAAATAATGATCGTAACTTGTACGTAAAGGCTTTTTGACGAAACTTGTTACAGCACTCGCCTACGGCTCGTGCCGTAAACCTCTCGTTTCGCCAAAAAAGCCTTTCCATACTCGTACTGAAATGTACTATACACGTAGCAGACACCGACATTTTTCTATTAAACAAAATCCTGAGGTACGTGTTTTCTCAAAGGACTCCGCATATTCCCTACAGAAACTGGCTTTTGACGGAATTGGCTAAATTTTTAATACATTGTAGTTTATGTGATGCTGATCAAATGTTATCACGATCACGATTTTAAAAAAAGGGTTGTTTGCCTATAAAAATTCTGAGAGATGAAATACACCAAATCGGCTTTGATTTCAGTCATTAGAAGAAGAGTACACAGTAGTATAGAAAAATGATCGCACTTCCCAATAAATACTTATGAAATATAAATTCATTCACAGCAATACCTAAACATTAGCATACGTTGTTTAACCATTAATAACTGCAATTAAAGCCGATTTACTATATTTCATCGTTCAGAATTTTCATAAGCGAAACGGTTCATTTTTCAAAGTTGTGGCCAGTGATTATTTTCGATCAGCATCACACAAACGACACATACCAAAAATTAAGCCAATCGAATTCTACCGAAAACCAGTTTCCATAACTATAAGAAATGTGCGGGGTCCTTTGTCAAAGAATTATATATTCAAATTGCAGATGATAGAGCAGACGTAGGAGCCTGCATGTTTTGCAATGGACTCAACCTTTGCAGATTAGTGCAGAGCAATAATTTATAATTTAGATGTAGAAACACATTTTTTTTCACCAGTTTCTTATTTCACAGGCCATTAATGTGACCATTCATATCAATTCTATTAAAATTCCGCCAAGAACTACGTATTAGTATTTTGGTAACGTGTAAAGTTACCGTTCTGATCCCCAGTTAGGTATTTATTCATTTTTGTTCAAGTCTACTTTTCAGATATTAAGAATTTATAAGCAAACGTTGACGCAGCGAGGAGTTGCGAATCTTTTGATCAGTTGATACGATATGAAATGAGACCTGAGAAAGTATGTAAGCAAGAAATGGGTAATATTTTGTTGGAAATTTGTAACCCACTGATATTTCTTTGACATATTATGTATAGATGATTGATATCAATGACATTGTAGATAATAATATACGTAATTACTTATATTGTTTCAATAGTACCTGTAATGATAATTATTGTCAAACTTAATTTATAAAAATAACGACTCACACCTAGCGCCAGCAAATGCACAAAAACTCATTTAGCTTATTCTGCTTCTAAGATTAATTTAAAATAACTAAACAGCTCCAGTATTCTAGTATTCCATAATGTAATTTATGTAATTTATATAACGCATTATGTATGTATTTTCTCATTAACCCTCGTCACTTATACATACCTATATGTATAGACAAAGAAGAAGAATTTAATAACAAGTTTATTAAAAAAAAAAAAAAAAACATTGATAATCACTCTCTCTCTGTCTCTCTCTTTCTCTCTCTCTCCGTACGATCCGTCACGATGTATGAATATTAATAATTAAATTAAACCTGATAACTATTAAGAAACAGAAAATCAGTAATTCATATGCAAATCTCGCGACGAGCCACAGTTTGCCGGTATGAATAGGTGGCAAAACTTACAGAGGGCGTAGATATTTTGAATGAAAATTTTATTATGTAAAACAGTAATAAAAGCGAAGAAAAAGTAAAAAAAAAAACATTTAGAACATGGTAGAACAAAAAGATTCACACGCTGGAGATTATTCTCATGATACAATGTCGATGATAATCACTTTATGTGCTTATTTTATGAATCGCCGTGAAAAAATAAATGACGGGGAAATATTTACAAATGACGAGTTATCCCCGTAAAGTGAAATCAAAATGATCGTATATGCAGTTTTAATTAAAACTGAAAACCTCCCTGTGGATTTTCATCTGTAGCCTTAAACTCAAGCTGCCCGTCCGTCGATGTTGGGGCAATGTCTTCTTCTTCAGACTAGAAATAAACAAAAAAATATTTATTCGACTGGATATGATTTTAATGAATAATCTCTAATTTACGGTCGATCAAATTTCTCACCACGGCTGAGAAGTACGTTTCTATCATCGCCATAGACTTTTGATAGACTTGCTCATTCGCATGGTGTTGGAGAACTTCAAGCTTGTCAAGACCCCCGACTTCTTCAATCATTATCGCCACACGCTCAACTTCTCCCATTTTTTGAGCAGCATTAAGGATATTTGTAAGACCATCCAAAACTACGAGCACAGTCTTCCATTCCTTAGCCTCTAAAAGTGTACAAAACGGAGTCAGAACTCCGAGCTGCACGAGCAGTGCAAGCTGTTGCACAGATCCTCCTGAGGTCAGGTTTGTCACCGCCCAAGCAGCCTCCTTTTGAGACTTGAAGTCGCCCTGTTCAGAATAACGAAAACCAAACTGTTTAAACTTCTGAGATATGAGCGGAATTCAATTGCCAATGGACATTCTGCTTCCAGCAGAGGCAAATGATGAACTGACTTGAGCTGATTCGATTACTTACAGACTCAAGAACTTTTAATAGAGGTGGCAACAGGCCGGCGTTTATGACGTGTTGAATCTGGTCGACATTTCCAGCTGTAATATTGCTGATTGCCCAGGCAGCTTCTTTCATAATATTCATTCGCTTGTGCGTTAACAATGCAGCCAAATGCTGCAGGCCTCCAGCTGCGATAATTGCATCTGTTTGAACGTCGTTGCCAGTGACGATGTTTCCAACTGCTCTAAGGGCTGGAGTAAGGACGGCGACTTGTGTCGAAGCTAACAGTTCAACTAGCTTCGGAACTACACCACAGTCGACAACGGCCTGGATCTTATCGTTAGAGCCGTCGGTAAGATAAGAGAGAGCCCAACAAGCATCAGCTGTAATACAATGATGGAAATGAATTCATGCTATGAGTGCGTTGAGCTAGAAAGTAGGATACTTTCTGTCTATTGCGCTCCCAGTTATAAGTTAAATATCGATTCTATTTTATTAAGGGATATTTTCAAAGTACCGATATATATGTTCAAATCGCTTTTTAACCCTTAGAGGGTACCGTGGGGTCCGACAAATCCCAGAAAAATTTTTTACAAATTTTTTTCGAAAAAAGAAACAAAATTTTCACATGAACAATAAATCGATAAATCGTACATGTTTTACTCATTTTTCATATTTTTCCTCATTTCAATCTTCAAAATGAATACCTTTTTTGGAAGGTATCACAAATAACTACCTTTTTTTCTCAAAAAGTTATATTTGGACAGTAACTAACTGAAATTTCAGTCATTTTTTTGTTTTCCTTTTTCGAAGTCAATTGAAAAGTTTGATAAAAAACAAGGTTTATTTTTAAAACAAAAAGGATGTTTGCGAAGCATCCGGAAATTTTTTCAAGTCTCAAATGCAAATAGCTTCACTGCGGTGAAACATTTTTGTGGCTGGGGTCCCAGAAGACCCCTGTGTGCCATCAATGATATTCCACTCCCTCTAAGGGCTGATCAACCAGTTTTATTACAGTAGTTCGCTAATCTTTCGAGGCATAATCAAGTAAAAGTCAAAAGTTGTAAGTCATCGGGGTTTCAGAGTCAGATGTAGTCTAAATGAAAGCAATGCAAGGATTCAAATCGATCGCTGCTTCAATTTTAGATATCTAATTGTTCAAAAAACGAAGCTCTGTCTGATTAACGGATAATTTTTTAACACTGCAAACGTGACTCTGGTAATCAATATTTTTCACTGCCAAATTAAAAATTTTACTAAACGTTTTTTTTTACTGTTTTTCAATTTACTAAAACAAAAATCAACGCATCAAAAAGTTGTGTGTTTAATGGGTAAAGATTTGTTCTCTGAACGATTATGAGACCATAATATCTGTAATCAAAATAGCGGTTGATCCAAGTCCTTGCATTACATGCTTTCACTTTGACTGCATCTAACTCTGAGACCCGATGACTCACAACTATTAACTTTTGTTAAATTTTACTTGACCATGCTTGGAAAAAGATTGGTGAACTGCTGTTATAAAACCTGTTGATTAGAGATCAATTTAGCCATATGTCAGTCCTTCAAACATACCAGTATTCAAGGTGTATGACTCTATAAGCTGTTGAGGGACCATTAGAGGCTCATCGCTTGGAGAATATAACATAATTTGACCTATCGAGAATTTATGGATCTTGAATGTACTTAGACAAATTATGTATTATTTATGGTTTTTATGTAAACATTCCAGATTAAAATCAGCAAAAATTCATGACCTGTAGTCAATAATGGATTTTTGTTTCAACTTTTGTATAAAAATAGTCTTCAACGATTTAGAAGTTGTTCAATCTTATGAGGATGCTTCTGGATATTCTGAACGGTTTTTTACACATGGGGAATTCTCCGTCAGAACGTACGGGAATAATAATTAGAAATTTTGATTTCATCGAAATTTTTATGGGTGATTACACCTAATGAGAGGAGCTTTCATGATTTTTTTCGTTTTTTTTCGTTTATCTGTTCTTGAGATATGAATTTTTGAAGTTTTTTTTTTTTCGAAAATTCATAACTTCTTGAAAAATTGACCAAATCAGGTTTTTTTTTTTGGAAAATTTTTGTTTTCAACTACACTTTGAGAAAAAAATACGAAAAACGTGATTTTTGTCAATTGCAGTATGATTTTTTCATTCATAGCTCAAACTTCACGATTTCGAGAAGTTGCACACTTTTTTTTTTTTTTTAATTCTCATAAAAAACATTGTTTTTTCTACAAATCATGCCGTCGGATTTATCGTTCGGTCACCTCTCATTCTATTTTTTTATTTCTGATTCAAAATCTTTTTGCCTAAATTTGATCGTTCCAAATTTCTGAAAAGATTCAAAGTAGCAATTCCGTTGATTCTGGAAGCCTATGGCTTCGCTTTGAATATAAAAATATGAAATTATTGATCCCGATATCGTAATTGATGACTACATAAATTCCAATAATTTCATATTTTTATATTCAAAGTGAAGCCATAGGCTTCCAGAATCAACGGAATTGCTATTTTGAATCTTTTTAGAAATTTAGAGCGATTAAATTTGGGCAAAAAGATTTTGAATCAGAAATAAAAAAAATAGAATGAGATGTGACCCCACGATAAATCCGACGGCATAATTTGTAGAAAAAACAATGTTTTTTATGAGAATTTAAAAAAAAAAAAAAAGTGTCCAACCTCTCAAGATCGTGAAGTTTGAGCTATGAATGGAAAAATCATACCGCAATTGACAAAAATCACGTTTTTTGTCTTTTTTTTCTCAAAGTGTAGTTAAAAACAGAAATTTTCCAAAACAAAACACCTGATTTGGTCAATTTTTCAAGAAGTTATGAATTTTCGAAAAAAAAAACTTCAAAAATTCATATCTCAAGAAAAGATAAACGAAAAAAAACGAAAAAAATCATGAAAGCTCCTCTCATTAGGTGTAATCACCCATAAAAATTTCGATGAAATCAAAATTTCGAATTATTATTCCCGTACGTTCTGACGAAGAATTCCCCACATAAGGAATGCCATTGCTACTTCCAATGAAAATAATTCCAAAATAATATCTAGACATACCCAAGTTTGAATCAAAATATGAGTGAATTCACAAATTCCCGGTGTGGTTTTGTACCTCAAAATTTTCGAAAATTTTTTTCCATCATCAATGGTTGACATCCGTGGAAACGAGGCACAAGCCACCTCAATACAATTTTTTTCAGTGAAATTTCATGCAATTTCTGATATTTCACGTTTTTAACGTTTTTTGGGGAATACTCGGGAAGTTATTTTTCAATGTAAATTTTCCGCTCTTTTCATTGAAAATATTTTCATGTACCACAGACAATCGGAAGTTCGAAATACACACGATTGAACCTTCTTCCGCAATTCCAGATTCGATTTTTTTTCTAATTCGTTCGTCAACTTGAAATATTCCCTTTACGTGTGAAATTTCCAAATTGGGCAACCACATTATGTGTGGTTGGCAGCCACATATATGTAGTGCCCAATCTGCAAATTTCACACGTCAAAGGGAATATTTCAAGTTGATAAACGAAGCAAAAAAAAATCGAATTTCGAGTTGCGGAAGAAGGTTCAATCGTATGTATTTCGAACTTCCGATTGTCTGCGGTACATGAAAATATTTTCAATGAAACGAGCGGAAAATTTACGTTAGAAAATGTATTGGAAATTTTTCTGTGAGACTGTTATCTTCTCGAGTATTCCTAAAAAAACGTTAAAAACGTTAAATATTAAAAATTGCATGAAATTTCACTGAAAAAAATTGTATTGAAGTGGCTTGTGCCTCATTTCCACGGATATCAACCATTGATGATGGAAAAAAAATGTCGAAAACTTTGAGGTACAAAACCACACTGGGAATATGTGAATTCACTCATATTAGAAAAATAAATAAAAACATATATATATTGATTACAATTCGATAACATGTTTCATAGAGAATTAGGTCAAGTGAGTGTTCGGGTTCTCAATCTTCAGTCACCCCGAAATTTCAGCGCGATCGAAATATTTTTAAAGGTTGCCCAAGATTTTCAAGAGTAAATAAATTCAGAATAAATCGATTGAAATTTTGTTTTAAATCATGACTCTCACCCTCTGTCCCTCATCGTTAATCTTTGCGTT
The DNA here is from genome assembly GCA_949628255.1 of Macrophya alboannulata. NCBI lineage: Eukaryota > Metazoa > Arthropoda > Insecta > Hymenoptera > Tenthredinidae > Macrophya > Macrophya alboannulata. The sequence continues at coordinate 35,510,783 of OX451207.1, read as the reverse complement.
CCGTGATTATGTTAACCAGTCTCTCAATTGTTATTTCAATTAGAAAGAATGATGGTCAATAAATAACCGCTAATCATATAATTCGAGAATTCGATAGATGAATGAAATTTTTGACGTCCGGTTCCTTTGTCGATAACTGGTTTGATTGCTATACATATAATTAAGCGTTGCACAAATGTTCGAGTAGTTACTTAGATTTAATTAGTTTCTTGAAGTTTAATGATGTGCGAAAATGAACGTGTAAACAATCATGAGGTTTTGATGGTGCTCAAATTACAAGCAACTAAATAAGCTGGTTTATGGTAAAACTGTAAAATGTACCGAGGTACATACATACAAGCATACATCAACACACTTGAAATTAGTTGCCTGAGTGTGTGAAAACAATCTGTGATCCGAACTCATTTCAAACAAAACACGAAAGTATAATCTACTTTGTTTACAAATAAATATACGGTCAATTTAGTCCAGTTGACGTACCTGCTCATAGATACGATTTTGCCATAACAGTAGGTGTTAGCACTATTCTTATAGTTTTTGACATCCTGAAATCAATGTTGCAATAATTTTCGCGCTAAGTTGTGAGAAAGGGGTTAAAAAAAATGTCTGAAAATTGATATTGTGATATTGCGATAACGACAAAGAAATTGGAAAAAAGTTTCAGACAAGAATTGTAGAGAAAAAAAAGCCGCCTAAAAAACAATGAAACTTTTTTTCTCGAAAATTAATATGTATGTGAGCCAGTCGAATTATTTTAAGATTTTTAATTGCGTTAGACAGAAATGAAGGAGTGGGGCGACAGGCAAGCGATGAGATAGTATAGCGGGCCAATGGTGCGGGGACCCAGAGCCTTGCGTGCTGCTTCTTCTCTCTAACCATTGGCCTGTAACGTTTTCTCCTCGCTTACCTGACGCCCCACTCCTTCATTTCTGTCTCACATTAATAAAATTCTTAAAATAATTCCACTGGCTCACCAATTAATTTTCGTGAAAAAAAGTTTAATTGTTTTTTACGCGGATTTTTTTTCTCTACAATTCTTGTCTGGAACTTTTTTCCAATTTCTTTATCATTATCGCAATATCACAATATCAATCTGAAAAAAAAATTTTAACCTCTTCCTCACAACTTAGCGAAAAATTCTTTCACCATTGGATTCAGGACGTCGAAAACGATAAGAATAGTGTTATGGCAAAATCGTATCTATGAGCAGGTACGTCAACTGGACTAATTCCAAGCTACATCCAGCACATGCGTTTTTTTATAGCAGTCTGGAAGCAAGGCAACAAGTGTTCGAAATTTCGGGTTTCTCTCATAGACTTAAAAGATAGACTGAGCGCTCCCATAAGAGGCACTAAAGCTTAACATGAGGCCCTCGCACGCTAAAAACATACGTTGCGGGATATAGGAAAAAGGACATAAGTAATGTAATGTAACGAGTAAAGGACATAAGTGGACACAAGTCGGCATAAGGAACTTGTGTCTATAACAGCGTCGTTCCTACGAACAAACTTGATGCGTCGTGAACGGCACTGTTATAGACACAAGTACCTTATTCCTAGTTGTGTCCACGTATGTCCACTACTTATGTCCCATTTCCTATGTCGCGCAACTTATGTTTTTAGTGTGCAGGGGCCTATATACGGGACAGAGATATGTCGGGAGTACTCCTCTCTCTTTTCAATCGGCGTCATGGTGGGAGACAACGGAGCAGTGGAAGTGGAATAGCGCTGCACCCAGGTGCGTGATTTCTCCTTATTCTCTTTTACCGCCTTGATCCCCACCACAAATATGATGAGACAGAGAGAGGAGTACTCCCGGTATATCTCTGTGCTTTAAATGTTGGCTTCAACCGGCCCATAAGAGCGCTCAGTCTATCTTTTAAGTCTATGGTTTCTCTGTCATCTTGGCTTGTCCTTCAGAAAACTAGCAAAGCTGATCAATTGAGAGATTAACATTAAATACTTGAACTTGTTGTATCGATTTGAGCAAGTACACAGCGTGGTTTTGTGAAATTAGAACAAGATACTTCGATTCAATTGTCTCGAAATAGACAATACACAGCATTTTTGCCATTTTAACTTCACTACAGTTCAAATGCTCCATATGTATTGAGGTAATAACGTTTTTGTCTTCAAGTTTTAATGTTTAGTCTCACCCCAAATTTTTTATAATAATATGAGACTAGTCTTTGAAGCTAAACAAAAGTCAACTTACAGCACGAACTCAAAAAATACGATTATCTACAAGGTTCTGCAATCGGACGTGAGAAAGACTTGAATGCAGGTTTCGAATTGTTTTGTCGAAAAGAAATCAACGGAGTGACACAACTCAAATGACGAACAAAAGCCAAGCAGAATATCTCAGTTTTTGTTAATAATAAGAACTTTATCAAATTACATTTGGGTTGTCACGGATGCTGCTGGGGATGGCGATCCTATTGCGATGTGACCATCTTGCGCAATGGACTTCCTGTGATTGTGCCAATCATCGATTAAATAAAGTGACTGTATTACCTCAGATAATTATCATATTCATTTTTTATCGTTTGAAAACATATTCGGTGACAATTTCAGAAATTTTCTCACCCAATATCTCATCGTCCGGATAGCTGAGGAGTCGGTTCAACACCGGCAGACAAGCCTTGACGCTATCAAACTCTGGCGGAGGATTCTTATTACGGCACAAATTTGACAACGTCCAGACGATGTTGCGAGCAAATGTTACCTGCAGTCAACATTATAAACTCACCAAATGCATCTTACATTCCACATGATCGATATAATTTGAATACTTTAGATAAAGTGTGAATTAGATAGATACTGCAAAATGGGACTTTTTCGTGGCAAAATCGTTTTTCAAATTTTATACAAATTATTAATAAAACGAGGTATTTACAATTTCGATACTAAAGCAAGTGAAAAATTCCACCATCAGTTATAATACTCACTTGAGTATCGGGCTTGATTAATTCCAAAAGTAACGGCAGTGCATTGTGAGCGAGAACAAGGTCACGAGCGGCGTGTCCGTCACCAGCAATGTTTCCCAGAGCCCATACCGCCTGCTCAGCAACATTTGCAGACGGTGATCTTAGCAAAGCGGTAAGCCGAGGGATTGCACCGTGTTTTATTACTACGTTGGTTTGTTCTGATGTACCAGAGGCCACGTTGGTCAGAGCCCAAGCAGCTTCGAACTGAAGCGCGGGACTAAAACAAAGTACACAATGCAACTTACCAAAAGATTTAAACAACGATTTTCAAGAAAGTACAAAATTTCCGTAAAAACATTGATCGGCTCACTGCATATTTCGATAGCTTCATCTTTTCCATGTATTTTAAGCCATAGTGGAAGAAAAAACTCCAAGAATTGATCAAATCGCAGTCAAAATCGTCGGAGTGCGCAGGTTGTCGATCACCACACAATGATGTAAATAGATTACAGTATTGAACTGATTTTGAGACACAGAAGAAAGAAAATATCTGGATCGAAATAAGTCAGAGACAAATATACAATTTGAACGCATAAAAAGTTAGCTAACCCGAAATTTCTCACAAATTACGTCTTTCAAGTCAGTAAACATAAAAACTTGAAAACCACTTCGACGATTTGGATGAAAATTTCTAGAGAGATGCACAAAACCATTCTTCACGATTAATAATCAGTGGATTTTCCAGATAAATGAGTTTAAAACAGATTAAAACAATTTTTCAAGTGAGAAAGAGTAAAATTGTATTTTGTGATATAAAAATAGTATTTTCTTTATTTCCGAATTTTTGCTTCCTGCAGGTCGTGGAAACTATCTTAGAGATTACAAAACCTTTCAAATATTGTGTCTCTAACGAGCCACCTATCTGGAATTATGTTCACAGGCAGATGGTGCCACCGTATTCGCGGCTCCATATTTTGTATATCTTTGGTGCATATAAATATATTTTGACCCTCTTTTTACAATTAAAGCAGATAAAATTACAATGAAAGCTTGAAAAAATCATCATTCTACCGTTACTTATCGCTTCACAAAACAAATTACGTTTGTAAAAAGGACTGTTTTTGGGCTGTTACAGATGACTAAATCTTTTTAGCAGATAAAAGTGTGTGTTTCATAGAAATAATAAAAAAACACGAGTTGGATAAACTCACTTGTGATTATGGCTGAGAAATTCGATGCAACGTGGAACAATTCCTTGTCGAATCATGTTATCAATTGGCGGGCTTTTCTCCCTGCTTAACATCTTGCGGCAGGCCTGAGTGGCCTGAAGTTGAACAGTCTCGTCGTTCGAATTCATACCGATAATGATCTCCTCTACACTCATACTGATAACGGCTGTACCTTCATCCCCTGGGGGACTCAGAGGCTCATCTTCAACATTTATATTACGACGTTTGAACAGCTGATCATCCTTACGTGCCTTACGAAGCTCAACTGAAACCTCGTTTCTCCTCCTTCGCGCATCCTTAGGGTATAAATAGCATACTTAATTGTGGAAGAAGATATTAGTTCCAAAGTAATGTTAAATGTTAGTTGTATTAACAATGAAAGACAGTCGCAAAATTAGGCCTTTTTCAACGATCCAACTCGTTGGTTCAATAATGAAATAGTATGCCTATGGCCAGTTGGTACCTAGTTTGATATTACGATGAAATTGAGATTCATTGAAGACAAACTGATTGAAGCATGTTAAGATAATGGATTCTGTATTGGACATAATGTCGATACCTATAATGCAATGATAGTTAAGACACTAGTTCTTGTCTTGTTGCCTTCAATGTGGGCAATATATCCTTCGAAAATATTGAGATTCCAATCATTTTGAAATGGCAGTCCATTTTTACTGAATACTTTAGCATCAACATGTACAATATAGGGTGTTTAAAAAAATCTAATTTTTCTTTATTTTTCAGTGACACACATTTAATAGTTGCAGTAAGGTGTAATAAGATGTCTGTTAAAATATGAGCCCTTAATATTTATACTTAGAGGTCGCTCATCGCTATTTTTTATTTTCCATTTAAAATATATGGGAAATGTCTGGTAGCACTTTTCGATTTTTATATCTCAAGAACTAATCGACTTAGGAAGATTATACATAGCTACTTTTGTTCAAAATTGAAAGCTCTACTAACTGTTTCCAAATTATTATGTGTTATTATATGGTTATTAGCCATGACCAAGTTGGGCAAAGTTAGATTCATCAAAAAATACCAAGATACCTTTTTTGTAGAGCGTTCAATTTTGAACAAAAGTAGCTAAGCAGAATCTTTCTAAGTAGATTAGTTCTCGGCATGTAAAACTGAAAAATGTCACCAAAACATTTCCCATGTATTTTTAATGAAAATAAATTTTGTTCTTAAACACCCTAATGTACAATATGTGTATGATAACTTCATCGTACAGACAAAGAACATGGAACTCAACAATTTCTATACAAAGCAACACGGATCGCAACATGACACATGTTCAATGAACCAAATGTCACATCAGGGTGACCACCCAGATAGCCAGATTAATAAATCATATTTGATGACAGTAACTTTGCCGTTGTTAACGTCCGCATCAAGCGTTTTTCTTGCTAGCAACTTAGTACAGGTTTTGATTGTAGCAAAATGCTAGTAATATGCTGTCAACTGATTTGCATATTTCAAGTGTTGACAGCATATCGCTAGCATTTTGCTACACTCAATTACCGTACTTTGTTGCTAGCAAGAATAACGCTTAATGCGGACATTAACGACGGTAAAGTTGCTGTAATCAATTGCAATTTATTAATCTGGCTATCTCGGTAAAACTACGATGATTTTGATACTCAACTTTATCTGTGGAAGTCACAAGTATAATCTCCGTCATGCGAATGAGAAGACTGTTCTGTGATTTGGTATTTCTGTTTCATGGTAATATGAAATTCTTTTTGGAGTGGAAAGGACGCATGACAAAGAAGGTTGTAGGGCTAGATATTTCGACCTTAGTAAGGGCATTAGTCGTAAAACGAGTCTTATGTAAAAACATAAGATGATATGAGATCATGAAGTACTTCACACTGGTGAATACGATTTGAATGGCTGTGGAACAAGGCGAAGTAATAGACGTAGAGAAAGTAGTAAAATTTAAATGTACGTACTTCGGGTTTACTCGTATTCTTGAACTTGGACAGGCGCCCGGGTGCGTTCGCTTCTGGCGCTGGCATTTTCTGTGAAAATATAAGGTTATTTTTTAGTAACGTTGTTTCACAATCCGCACCGTTTTAAATGGATCGTGCGGGGTATCGGAAGCGGCGAAAGTGACGGTTGAACAAAAAATCGAAGGGTCGTTAAAATCATTATTCGGCTAAAAAGCACCGGAATATGAATAAAAGTTATAAGTACTTGCCACAAGTGAACGGTATGCACGTTGAATAGATCTGATATGTAATGTTGTTGTATCGCGAGCCCGCGCGACAATTCTTTGACCGTTCGTAACGCAATGGCCGGCTGCTCAGATACTTGACTAATGACTTTGATATTCGAAGATTCAGATTTCGGAGAGGTATACGTCCTCTGTGGTGGACCTGTTGCTGCCGTTGTGTTTATCGAATACAATACACCGGAATAAACCGGATTTGCCTTAACAAAATCTGAGGATAAATCGTTTTTGTCCGCCAATCCGATCGCGCGATGCTTCGGAAGGGAGATCTTTGCTGATTGATGATTGGTCGGTTCCGTTCGGACGTAAGCCCATTGGCTACTTCGAGGGTTCAACGTATCTTTTCAAATTAATCCTATTCTGGACAACAACTCTGTCAAAGAAGTATGTATGTACACTTGTAAACGCTCGTAGAAATACATTGCGAAATTTCAATATGTTTCACAACAAAGTGCTACGAAGGTGTAGAATGACGATAATGCGTGAATGTGTGATTATATTTATTATGTATTATTGTGAGAAGGATGCCACTACACCTTTTGGATAGGAAAAACTAGTCACGGAATGGTTTCATATTTTCAGATTTTCTTCGCACTGATGAGGATTATTGATCTAATCTCAATCCAATATTCCAATTCTATCTTTAAAATTTTAATAAAAGGCACGCAGTATCGCAAATCGAAATCTTGCACGATTGTTTACACTAATACACTTTGGTCGCGCCTGGAATGGTCGACGACGAGCGGATCGAATTTTGAGGTTGTTTCATTGCGCGGTGAATTTAACTTGTATTGTTTCATACCATGTTTTATACATATCGTTAACAATATAGAAAAGTCACGTAACTATCAAAAAGTACAATTTGTCGGAAAAACCATGACGTATCTCCAGAAAATAATTATGTGATCATTACTCAAATTTTCAAAACGTAGAAATGTTGGTAGTTACGTGACTTTTCTATTTAGGTAACGATATACATAGTGATTTGGTTACCTCGAAGATTTTGGTCAGACAAGTTCATTTCCTTGTAAATTTTAAATAATCAAATGAATTAATTTTTATCGAAAATTGTAATTGATCAAACAATAATCGATAAGATGAATTAGTAATACTTGAAGATTAGAATCGATAATTTGTGAACTAACCAATACTGCACAAGATACTTTCAAAATTCATCCAGATACAGAGTTAAATATGCGACAATGAAATCGTTGACTGACGATATTGTTTCAGTCAACGATGAAATATATCTAGACAGATACACATGCAGATACTATCTAGATACATATTTCAATACGATGACTGAAGATGTTCAGTCAACGTATTGAAATATGTATCTAGATAGTTCTGAAAGTATCTGCATGTGTATCTGTCTAGATATATTTCATCGATATATTTCATCGGACTCGACTGGAGATCTTCAGTCAACGTCCTATAAATATTTTATAAAATAAAAACAGATGGCATATAGGCACATGTTCAGATATTAATCAGCTTTATTTTTCGTTAATATAAAATACCACAACGAGACTTGAGCGGAAGCATAATTTTTTTTTTTTTTTTCCACAGCTCTGGAAATAGTATGATGCTCCAAATAGTTCGAAACTCAAAGCATTCCACTTAAGGGGACCAGTATGTCGCGATTGAAAAAATTAAACTTAGTCCAAAATCAATTTATTTCTTTACCAAAGTCCATTTCTCATAATCAATAAATAAATTGCAAATAACTTAGCTCAAAAATAGAATTTTCCGATTTCCAGCACTCAATTTGTGCCGGCCTAATAAAAATATTTTACAAAATATCTAGATACAGATAAAAATGTATAAAAATTTAACGCATCGATATACCTCGCCAACTTTCGGCCTACATATGTAACTACTTTGCAACAAGTATGTAATAACAAAGTGTCATAGTCAATGAACTATTCAACAATGTGGTTACTGACAGACCATTTGATCGCAACTACACAAATAAAATACCTATTTATTTGAGTTTATTCTGAAAAACGGGATGAAGAAAAGAGTTTGGCACTCTGAGACAGGGCGTTTTCAGTGGGATTTTCGGTATGACAGGCATCAGGGTGTTTAATATTGATTCGTGAAAGAATTGTAATCATGTCAATTCGTTCGTCAGCTTGAAAGTGTTTATTAACATCAACTGATTATAATAGCGACTTTGTGTCATATCTTATCTTGTATATCCATCAAAATCCGACAGTTGTGTATAAACTGACCGTATATAAAAGATGTAGCAAAAATGACACCAGAAAGAATTTTTCTCTTCTACGTTTGCTCTATGACGTGTCATAAATTTAATTGATTTCCTTGCTATGAAAAAACCGCACTGTACAAATGACCAAAATACTGGTTATTTCGTGTATTGAGTAACTATGCAAGTTTTCGTCACAGAATAAAGTTTCTGTTTTTTTTTTTTTCTTACGTTCTTACATAATATAAATCGTACAAAATTCATTTTGAAACAAAAATGCGTTCAAAAATTGTGATTACACAGCATCATCGAATACATTTTGGCCTGGTTTTGTTTTGATCACACTCAGTCTGCTTCAACCAGTTAACTTTACTAAAATTACCCGGGGCTTGCCCTGTCTTGTATGCATTGATAGTTTAGTTGCTTCTTGCTACACGAACTTGTGTAAGTAACAACAGTTACTTTTGCACAATGTGCGTTACATTGCACTTTTTACCATGCAACACATTTTCCCATAAATGAAAACAACAATGAAGCAAGTAAACTATACGATATTACTATTATCAATTGGTATCATGTAATGCAATCCTTTTACTTTCTAATCTCCTTTTGGGATGATTCTATTTACGCTGGTTGAAAGGCAACAATTTTCGCTGTTCCAGTACCTTGTTGCACAAATATAAGACCAGTGGAAAACAAGCTGTGGTGCGGACAGTCAGAAATATAATTCTAGCACAGCTTGCTTTCAGTCAACTTCAAATCAAATCAAATACTATAATACAAGTCAACGAATCTTGCCAATAAAGATCAATCACTGTTTTTCAAGAATTTTAACATACTCTGGCATAAATTGATGGTTAAGCAGGGTAGAATTTCGACATGCTGCTAGGAGTTATGCAATCACTTTTTACGTTTGACTTATTCACTATGGAAAGTATACTGGACTGTGTTTACAATGCTGTTGTTTTTGGACATCGTTACAAAAAATAATCGCTCATAGTGTCTAATAAGAATATTCAGTTCAGAAATAGTGGACATGTTAAGATACAACAGTATATGGTGTTAAACTTTCTAGATATTTTAAAAATAATATAATATATAATTGAATCAATACGGGCCTCCTGTTAATCGCATAATTCATAACTTTCGTAATTTTTCTTCTAATTATTATCGGGAATTCACTGTCTATCCACCTTGATATAAGACGAATCTTCTAAACTTCAGCACAAGTTACAATTAAAATTGTTCCATTTGTGGATGATCACGAGATGCACGAACTAACTGTTTTCCTAACAGCATCGCGGGCGTATGGTATATAGGACAAGGAATACCATGTCAAAGCCAGTGATTGAATGATAATGAACAGAAGCGCTAATCCCGCTTTGTGGAGCTGGAAATGAAATAAAATGGGATTAATACATTTGTTCAACAAAGTTGGCGAGTATCACGATAAAAGGGAGGCATTCAATTGTCAGCAATTAGCACTTGCTAGTCCAGATGAGACATTCAAGATATTAAAAAAAAATATGATATGAAAAAATTCGGAGACAACTACTTAACAGGCATTAATGTACTGCGGTGGAAAGGTCTGAAATAGACTTGGCGAGAATCCGCACATTCAATTCTGTATCTGCATTATTCCAGAACCTGTGATATCCAGGCTTTGAAATAATTTCAAATGTGACTTGTTTTCCATGACTTACCACAATTGCCGATACCAAAGTCAGCGCAATAGAGAGAAACACAAGTAAAGTTGCTATCACCCTTGTAGCAGCAAACATTTTTTTTATTTGGTTTACCGGTCCCATCAGAAAACATGTGCTGTTGTAAACATAGAGATGAAATGTGTGCATTTACAATATGTTACAGTGTTAGGTACTTATTGCATGATTATTTCATTGTTCAGCGTATGAATATTATTGAATTATATTTTTCAAAAACATGTAAATTCCAGATTATGAGAAGCAGATACGTACCTTGCTAAGGCGATGATGTTTCCAAGTGTGTAGAATACAGCAAATATCGTGAATCCATTGTGCAAGAATAAAGCGAATGATCCAAGGAATGAACAAAGAATACCAATAACAAAGCAAATTGCAAATCCCTTTATTCTTGTTGACCAACTAAGCGTCGATGAATCCATCACCTAATAACCAAAATTCATTTTAATAAGGCCTTTTGCCAATTGTTACATTGAAAATGAGGAATGTACAGTCTGACAAGTGGACAATAAATATGTTAGAATATGTAGATCTTCAGAATATGTGGATCAAAATGAAGAACTCGTACAGGTTTCATCTCTGTGTATCAATTGATTGAAAATTATGTCCGTGTGTAACATTGGTACATATCTGCTGATATCGCTTCTTACTCGTATCTGAATTTTACTCACCACGAAATCTACATGTCTCTAGCAGCAGTAAAAGGAGAGTAAAATCAACGAAATTAACATATTTATACTATTTGTAATATTTGAAACCAGGTTTACAGACCAACTGTCAACAGATACAATACGTACACTACAAACAAAATCGAAAACAAAAACAGAGTACTGTATTGTATCCTGCAGAGATGCACATGCATCTGTACACAGCCCGGTGCCTAACGCTACATAGAAACTATATTTCTTTGTTCTATAATAATATCTTTGTCTAATCAATTGAAAATCAAGAAAACAACTCCATCTTAACAAATAGGATATTATTTATTATTCTTTATATTACCCAGGCAAATTTCTTCCTCAATTATTGTACAGCAAAGATCGAGTTAAGATTATAAACCTATTGTAAACCATAAAAGCTACCTGCGTGATGATTCCGCTTTCTTCATCGCACTGGTCATCGCCGCTCAAAGCTTTCCTCAACTTGTCCATATTTGATGTTTTGGTAAATTTCACAAGTCAATTAGTCTCCTAACGAGGAAAGTGAAGATGTAATATGCTTTGGGTGTTGGATGTATTTGAATCACTGATTGTACGTTATTGGTATAAGATGGTTATATCAAATGACTGTTCTGGTTTAACGGGAACCGATAGACGGACGGCCGGGAGTAACTTATCTACGACGAATTTGTCTGTGATCTGCGGTGGAATTTTACTCACGTAGGATAATTGGCAAATGGATAAACCAAAATCTCGCTGTTAACTGGCTATATGAACGTGTTAAATATCAGTCATTTCATAATTCGCAGATAGATAATACGGGTTTCAAAATGACGTGTCACTTAAATGTCAACTCCACGGATAAGCACGGGCCACGTGACATTATGTAGTATGTGATATGAGGAAGAGAATTTTGTATTTATTCATTTATTTATTTATTCGGATAGGTTAAGAAGTGAGAATAATTGTACGGATTGAAATACAAGATCCGCCTGTCGCGTCAAATTACTCTTCACCTTTGCCAATGGTAAACCCAGTGATATTACTAGCAATGGTTACTAGATTTGAGAGTGCGTTCCAAAACATCACCCTGGTGCACCCGAGAGTGGGTAGTTTCAAAACATACAAAAGCCACTTGGTGGCGCTGAGAGAGCACAACGGGTGAATTTATACACCCGACCAACAGCAGACCACCTATCCCAACAAAAGCTGCGGATATACCGTATATCATATACGCGGTGAACGTGGTTGGTCGATTTTCGTCGCGCGACGCTGTTGTCGCGTGTTGTAGTAAATTTTCATTACGTCAAACCTAGACGATTACGTCATACTTCACTTTCTGGAGAGATAATACACCGATTCTCAAAATTTATTTCCGATTAATCGGATGATGTAGGAGCTTTGGCTCCCCGCGTTTTCCGGACGATGGGCATCTGTAATATCCCCTTTGCGGACTCCATCAATGAACATTACTGTAACGAGCTTCCTCATTCGTTAATCCTTAGATTTTAATGTTAAGACCACTGCATAAATCAGCCATCAACCTGGAAAGCTTCCTTATTGTAGATCGCGGGGTTTTGAACGCGTAGACTGTACGCGCAGCGATACGATTGATTGGATCTAGCGGAAAGGACCAATTTCATTCAGTGAGCTTCTCAGTTACAGCCACACATGAAAACGAAGTGATATTATTGACCCCTTCCATATATGTAATACTCCCTATATCGCCAGTTGGGGTCAGGAGAAACTCTGAATCGTTACGGTGCAGACAATGTCTATCCCTCTTTGTCGCACAGGGTTCCCTGGTTCGTGATACGCATGCCCAGCAATTTCTTGAGGATACAACCATTGAGTAAAGATACAATGATACAACTCGCTACCGCCTGCGCCTTACAGACCACGGCTGCGCATTACAGACCAAGGCCTCCTTGTTACAGACCACGGAACACTCCAAGCCGAATGGGCCAAAGTGCTACATGAAAACGTTGGCGCTGACAGCGAAAAAGCTAACAAACCGAACGCACCCAAGGAGTATTACATATGTATATGGCCCCTTCCGTCAGACTCGACCAATCTTTTAGGGTGTGTGTGAATAGCATAGGGTTAATGAGCCAATGAAAAACCACGTACAGGGGACCAGACTAATCGCATGTGATCGGTCGTAAGTTCATGTAAACACACCCGCTGACACCCGCGCTCGATCGAGTTTTTAACCAATCCTGATAAAACATACCGTGACTTTTTGAGGAAGTTGAACGCTAGGGCTACCAACCTAAAACTCCTTTATTCTGGGGACTGCGTTCAACCATACCCTATTCGAGCTAACTTTCTTCTGTTGTAGAATTCAAATAGTTAGTATACCAGCCGGTAGTTAGCCAAGGCCCCGATTGGCCACGGCGATCAGCCTACAGCCAATCATTACTTTTTTCTATGTCTTCAACGGCCCTTGGGTTTTACCGTTCAAACAGAATAAAGTTAGCTCAAACAGGATATGGTTGAACGCAGTCCCCAGAATAAAGAAGTTTTAGGTTGGTAGCCCTAGCATTCAATTTCCTTAAAAAGTCACGGTATAACGTCATCAAAATAACACTCTGAAGATATTCGCGTAAATTACGATCTAATCATCTACCTACGATACTGTGGAATTTGTGAACAAAAATATATTTACAAAAAATAAGCATTAAATCGATATGTTTGAACTGCCTGAATAACAAAATCAAAATATATTTCACGAACTCAACAAAACAATCGAGAAATGCGTTTCTGACTTGACGCTAGTAGTGAGTGTCTGCGATTTGTTCATGTAAACATTGCGTGTATGTTTTGTATTTGATAACATATAATTGAATCCAAGTTTCATCAAGATATTGGCAAATTAATAAACCGTTTGGCACGTGATTCTCGGATTTCTGGGTTGCGATATGATAGAAATGTAATCCTACCAAGTACGTCACGAAACTTTGCCAACTCCGTATAAGCTTTTACGTAGCGGTAAGCTTTCTCATCTGCCATTTGTATATCTTACTAACTTTGTTGCAAGATTTTTAACTAACGATCATTCAGCAGTGTTTATAATCCTTAATAATCGCCTAATGACTATGGAACAATCATAATTTATGCCCTCACCCCCAACCTTTTTCTCCATAATCCAAGGCTCATCAATCAGCTAGTATGTAATACATACCTACACCCATCTCTCTCTCTTCCGCACACACACGACACATGCATGCGTTACTACGCACGCGCGGTTGTATAAATCGTATACGTATACGCACCCACAACTGTATTGCGCGCGTGTCTAACAATTAATAATGTATTAAGGCAAGAAAGAGGATTATATTGGACAAATTCATCCTCTGTAGAATCCTCATAATAGATTAAAATTATAAGAAAACAACACTTCGCAATCTAATTCCCTCGGAACGCCTCTCCAGGCGAAAAATTTTCAATGGATCTAACTTGTGTGAGAGGAATGATTTTTAGGTTATTCAGTCATTGTCTCCTTAACGTGTGTTCAAAGCTGGTCAGTGATCTAATTGTTTATAAACTCTTCAAATTATCAACACAAATTTCTTTCTTAAGCTTATTTATTTTTACTCACGTGAGTACCGAAGCTCTTGCAGAATATACATTCACAAATAAATGAACTGATCAAATAACAGTCTTGTTTTTAGATGAGCCACTGTTCCGTCTTCATTATGCTTCACCCTTTTCTTTGTTTTTAAATTTGATGTGCAGGATTGATGTATTCGCATTTTAGCAACGATAATTAACGTTAGCTAACAGTTTTGGAAAAATGAACTTGTCAGCTCCTTAGAATTACCTATAGAATCTTTTCAATTTTCCAAAAATCAATTTTTTTAAAGTAAGACTGTCATCTGAAATTGTAATGAATTTCAACCACTTATTGCCTAACCGACATTCTTATGTTCTCATTGAAAAAATTTAACTCAGTCTAATGTGCACAATTTAGATCATATTCTGTTTTATCGGGAAAATTCTGATATTTTTATTGCCACTTTTACGTGTCGCTATTGCCTGGTAATTATAGCGCCGTAACCTCACTTCCCTGTAATTTCTTTATTATATCTGTATACTCAATCTCAAGAACTAAAATTTACTTTCAAAGATTGAATTTCGGTGTCCAATCTAACTGCATACATATCTTTGATTAAAAGCGTGGACAATTACAGACGATGTGTAATTTACTATGTAAAGATGAATTAGAACTAATCAGAAAAACATTAATTTGATTTTCAATTCAAATCAGTAATTTAAAATTAGTCTGTTTTGAAATTTTTCAAGTCTGTTACATAAGGACTATAATATTTATCTTTACAGTACAGGTACTCAAAGCGGCCGGCAGAAGTAGAGAATGTAATCGCTGAATAGCTCTGGAATTATATCAAGAATACTGGAGATTTCACTCTGGCTGAACTTGTAACACTTGAATATCCTGAATGCTGTTTGTCTTTTGATGGATGTTCATTAATGATGCATGACAACGGTGCAATTTGATACAAGTGAGATAGTTCACCATTTGTATATTGCATAAGATAGCTTGAGTACTTGTTATATCCATGGTATGTGTACACCCAACGAGGTTGATTCTGATCCCTTCCGGTTTGGGCGATTCTCAGTTTACGTTGGCAACGACAGCGCCCTGCAGTTCGCTGCGCCAGAACGGCGTACGAGCAAAGCTCGACCCGTAGCTGTCAAACTGATCTAACCTCATAATGTGAAACTACAAGACACTGAAATATAATATTTCAGTGCTCCAAGAATAATGCTATTGTCAAAAAGTGCTATAACTTTACTTTACTATGAGATATATTAATTTATTAAACGAATGAGATGATTGGAGAATAGAGATTTCTTGTGGATTATTCAATTTTGTAGAGGGTTACAGTCTGAGAGAAGACGCTAAAGCTGAATAATAACAGGATCGCCATGTGGATTGATAAAGGTACGGTGAAGACTCCGACCAATCCAGTAGAGTGCTACCGTTGGACTACGATGAACTCTATTCTATGTTTGTAGTGACTCCATCGTTCGTGTGCTTTACATTCATACAAGCAAATTAATCAGATGAGACGTACTCAGATTTTAAATAAAATTTTAAATTTATTAAATAAAATTTTAATAAAATTTGAGTTTGTCTCGTGTGATAAATTCGCTTGTATGAACTCTATTCTATATTCAACGTCTACGCTGTTTATTGGACTTTGATAGACTCTATTCTATACTTTGGTATCATCTAGTCAGAATGAGACTGTAAGTTGACGCTGTGCGTTTGACTCCGATAGGCTTCATTCTAGATTCTATGTCTACTCTATGCGATGGACATCAACTAACTCTATTTAATACTCTACGTTAACGCTGTTTATTCGAATTCGATAGTCTATTTCATATTCTGTGTCCACACAGTGCGTCTAACTTCAAAGGGTTCTTTTCTATACTTTTGTATCATCTAGTCAGAACGCGGTTATAAGTTGACTTCGATAGACTTTATTTTATATTCTATGTCATGAGAAATCCCTGTTCTCCAATCATCTCATTCGTTTAACCCTCGATAGACTTTATTTTATATTCTATGTCATGAGAAATCCCTGTTCTCCAATCATCTCATTCGTTTAACCCCGTAACTGCCATTGTAGCAAATTATCTACATGGGCGAAACAGCTATTCTTTAAAATATCTTCTTCAATTTCAATTTAAAAATCCTGGAAAATAAGTTGAAAAGTAGCAACGCACTCTAAAGAAAGTTTTCACTGAATAATTTCATTCGAAAAACTTTTTATTTAGGCATGAAAATTGAAAAACTCTATTTTGAAAAAATACAATTTTTCAAACATTTTGATTAAGAAAAATTTGAAGCGGTTAAGAAAAATGATTTTTTTCAATGGGAAAGAGGCTTGGCAGTTGGAGGGTTAATAAATTATTATATCTCATAGTAAAGTGGACATCGAAGTCATAGCACTTGTCGACAATCGCATTATTCTTGCAGCACTGAAATATTATGTCTCAGTGTCTTGGAGTTTCACATTATGAGGTTAGATCAGTTTGACAGCTACAGGTCGAGCTTTGCTCGTACGCCGTTCCGGCGCGGCGCGCTGTGAGACGGCTATCGTTACCAACGTAAAATGAGAATTGCCCAAACCGGAAGGGATCAGAATCAACCTCGTTGGATGTACATGATATGCATATAGCAAACCATGCAAGAATATTATAATAAGAAATTGTCAGTTATCACAAAGCTACAAACGACACCGGATTTGTTCTTACGTAAAAGCGGTTTCAGTCAAACTCCATGAAACTAGAATATGTTGCATTTCAAACCATGCTGATTGAAAGCCTCCATGGGCCAAACCCCCTAAAGTTAATGACGCTGAAGGTAGCCGCCAATAGCGAGCTGCCGATAGACCGAAAGTTCCTGCGCACAGCGACTCTTATGCAGAAAAACTGCTCCAATCGGCGGCTGATTCGGAAATCCCTCTCGACCGTAAAGTTATGATTCTAGGATTGCAAAAATTCATAATCGATCTCGATCTTATATCTTTATTGCCACACAAGTGCATTTGTTTATTCAAAAAGATTCTAACTGACGCTTTACTCTTGCTGCTCGAATCGGCAGCTTGAAACGTCGTTTAGAATCTTTCTGAATAAACAAATGCCCTTGCGTGGCAATAAAAATATTAAAACCAGATCGATTATGAATTTTTTCAATCCTAGAATTATAACTTTACGCTTGAGAGGGATTTCTGAATCAGCTATCGATCGGGGCAGCTGCCCCGCACGAGAGTCGCTATGCGCGGGAACTATCGGTGAGTCGGCTGCTCGCTATCGGTGGCTATCGTCAGCGTCATCTAACGTTGAGGGTTTCCAAGATATTTAGGTATAAAGTTCGAGAGTTGCAGTTGGCAAGGGCAGCATATTTCCACCATGCCTATAATTTATACACATTAGGGTGGGATAAATCAACCGACTTTTTTTTTTAAAAGTTACTCTCAAAAATTTGTTTTTTATGATCAAATAAGGAGCCACATGAATACGCAGCTCTGAATATTAATATTTAGAGATCGCTCATCGCTATTTTATATTTCCCATCTAAAATGCATGGGAAATGTTCTGGTGAATTTTGATTTTCAAATCTCAAGAGCTACAGTCAGAAGGATTCTGCATCACTGTTTTTGTTCAAAATTGATCGCTTTACAAAAAAGGTTTCATAGTCTTTTACAATGAATCCGACTATTTCCAAGTCATTCGTGGTTATTAACCAAGTTATTCGAATTTTATACTTGAATATCTTGGAAATTCTTAACTTGGGGGGGTTTGGCCCACAGACACTTTTAATCAGCATGGTTTCAAATGAAACATACTATAGTTTCATGTTATTTCATTGTACTTCTTGTTTGGAATCATGTCGGAATAATACTCACCATTTATCAACTTGTATTTGTCTTGAAGTAAATAATGTTATTCATCTTCTGTCATTGCGTGTTCGAAAATTGTCAAAATAATGAAACCATATGAGATTGTTTTCATAATATCGATTAATATGGTATAATTTCAGGATACTTTTATACGATTTGATGCATGATCTGGTGAATCGATATTTGAAAAAATGGAACAACCAAAAGTGGAAAGTGTTGAACAGAATCCAATTAAAATTACAAACGACTCCATCACCGATGTAAAACCCGATGAAGTCGTACCAATGGATGAACCAAAGTCTTACATGACTCCGGAAATGGAAACTGGCTGCGCAGATATTTTAGTTGATTCACTGAAGATTGAACCTGTGGTGACTGAAATAACCACAGAAATTGTACCCATTGTGATCAATAACGGAAGCACGATATCAGACAGCTTGAGCAAAGATCGCGACACTAATAGTGAACCAAGTCTTGAAGTTGCGGAACAATTGCTCGAAACTGTTTGCATTGGACAGTCAGACTCTTCCAATATCGATGCAGAAGTCATCGAACAGATTGAAACTCCGGAAGATTCAAACAATGATGAAAATATTCTGCCGGATGTAATCAAACCTGAAGAGGTACCTAATTTGGAAGAATCAAACCTTTCGCCGGATACTAGTGAAACTACTAACCAGACCGAGGAAGACGTGAATTACCTCCAAGAAAATGAAATAACACACGAAACCTGTGACCCAAGTGCGATGAGCGTCGTAGAAGAAATAGTTACGACAAGCAAATCGGCATATTCTGTAGAAATTCAAGTCCAAGATAGCACAGATGGTAGGGATAGCTTTGTGACAAAAGATTTGGTGATGCTGGAAGTTGGCTCTGAAAATGAGGAGACAATTAACGTAGTCGGAGAGGATATCCATGAGCTAGAGATTGAACAGACACAAGACTGTGACAGTAGCATTGAAAGATTACCCAGCGAGATATTGCTTTCTCAAGCTGATATTGAGGATAACAGTCAAAGCTCGGTGGAAACAGAAGCTGAAGATAAATCGACAGAAGTTGTAAATGACGATATAAAAAATACTGCACTTGTCAATGACGAAATTAAAAGGGACAAGAATGAAGATAAGATAGTAACCAAGGAAGTAAGCGGAAGAAATTTGGTAAGAACAACCGAAATTCACAGAAGCGTAATACAAGAAATTGTCGACGATTGGATCGACGACAATATTGACGATATATGCGAATCTAAGAGCAACCCAAGCGATCCTCATGATTCTGTTGAAATCGAACTGAAAACCCTGTTGGCCGAGGATAAGCCGAACATTAAAGATATCAAACTAACTAAAGATGGGAGTAAGTTTTCAAGCAAAAGTTCTAACCAAGCCAAAGTCAGTCTAAATCTTAGAAAATCGCGAAACAATACGGAGTTTACCACCAAAGAACGTGTTAATGGATTGGAAAGTAAACCGAAGTCTAGCAAAAGTAGTGTGGCTACTGCTGAGAACTTGCCACACGAGGAAACGGATGAAATATCAGACTATATTTCATCTCCGGTGTTTGTTAGAACAGTGGCTGCTCCAATACAGGAGACTATGGCTTGTAAACAGAAACCTCAGGGTTCCAGACTCGGAGCAAAAGTAACTGCCAGACATTTGATGAGTCAAATAGCATCCAAGGCTGAGGTGACGGAGGTTTTGAAAGAGCGTATTAAACAAAATCAAAAGGAAATCGAGCTGCCGGAGGGAGGTGATATTTTATTTGTCAAAAAAATCACTCAGCGTTTATCTAGCAAGCTTTGCCCTGGTTCTACCCATGGATTTCAAAGTCAGAAGAGCTCACCTCAGCTCGCTAATGTACCATCCGAAAATTACAGCAACAATTTAGCCAATGACAAGGCAATGGATGATGCAGAAAAAATCGAAACTGCTGATAATAGAGAATTATTAGCTATTTTAGAAGGAGATGTGGATCCAGACTGGTCCAATCTTAAACCCCATTCAGTAAATGAACCCAGTAGAATCACGGAGACCGTTCCGGACCCCAATATTACAGGAAAACTTGACCCACTGACAGAAAGAGAACTGGCGTTAAAGCAACTACTCGAACTTCCTTCAATATCAGTTAAGAAAAATGCCGTTAAGAAAAGAAGAACTTTTAAACCCGCACCGAGCAGAGTGTCGACCGATGTTGATCAAACTACGTCATCCACGGACGATAAAGAAACCGTCTCTGCTGTAGATTCAGAAGCAGTGCTAGTCGTGTCTGCCGATGAGGATGATGCTCTACCGAGCATTAATGTGGTGGTAAAAGCTGAGGAAATGGACACGGAGCCGGAAGATACTCACATGGAGGAATCCAGATCTGGTAGAAAGCGGAAACCGACAGAAAAAGCTCGTGAACATGAGCAAAACTGGACTAAGAAGCAAAAGGTGTACAAAGGAAAGGTGATAGAGCTTAAAAAACCTCATAAGATTCAAGCTCTGAGTGACGAGCCTCCTCAAGAACCACCGCAACTCTACGAGAACCCAAAAGAAAGTGCACCAGTTAAGACAGATCCTAAACCCACCGGTAGACATATTCTCTCAAAAATATCACCGACGAAAAATCGAATATATCAGTCTAAAGTTTCCAAAATTGGTACCAAATTGCCTCAAAATATTGTCAAGCGTAACATGCCGGTGAAGAAATTACTGGGTCAAAAATCATCGAATAACGTCACAAATCCAAAGACTGTTCATATAAAATCAAAATTCAGCTCCTCGCAAAAGAAGTATAGAAACACAATGAAACAAAAGGTACAAAAGCGGTTGCTCGACGTTTCTTCAACCGATATAAAGCCCAAGAAAAAGTCTAACGAAATTGACAAACTTCTTCAAGACGAAGGTGTAGTTAACTTGCTGTACGATGTTGAACAACCTGAAAGAAAACGCCTGATTCCCATCACCAAGTCTCAAACAAAAGTAATGGATCTACACAAGGTGCAACGCGAACTTAAAATTAGAACTAAACTGGTGCGAAATGCTGTGTTGAGACTTCGCACATCGGTAGGAACTCCTACTAAAATATCATCAAGATCTAAACGAACTGTATCAAACATTAACGCCCCGGAAAATGAGAATAGAGAAAACGAGCGAGTGAAATCAACTCGATCATCGATATCGTCAAATCCTGACATTGTTTTCCCGGCAAAGATAAGAAACGCTGCGGATGCGTCGGTGATTGTAAGAAGGCATTCCTCGAGCTCGTTTTCAAGCACCTCAGGAAGTCCGAGAGCTAGTATTGACGGACCAGACAAACAAATGGAACCTAGTGGATCAGAAGAAGGGCCAGCTCATGTAACGAGATCGGCGCGACGACGGCATTCCCAAAATGAAAAGAACAAACAATTTTCGGAAGTCGTATCAACGGGGAAAAAGAATGGAGTAAACAGGAAAAAATCAACCGATACTGCCGACACTGATAGCGTCGTTTCCAATGAAAAAGGTGTCGCAGTTAGCCGTACCAGCAAAAGCAATGAAAAGACAAATAAGAATAGCGACAATATCGATACTGGTAAATCTAGTAGCAATGGGTCTGGCAGTAAAATAACGACTAGATCGAATGGGACACCTGTGGAAAAAGAGATCTTAAAAACCAAGAAGGGATCAAAAACGAAAACGGCGGGAAGCAGAGCAAAGGATGCCGCCGATACTGAGATGGAGATTATTGAGGAGGATAAACTTTCCGCATGTTTAGCGGAAGCAGCTTCGGCACTTTCAAATGTTGACGAAACTGCTAATCACTCTGGAAGTACAACTGTAAACCGCAAGCTTAGAAGTAGGTGTTTCTTTCAATACCAGCTTACAGATTTTAGAAACATTCCATCAAATTCACTTTCTTTTACTTTTCATCACCTCAATGATACAAGAAAAGTATTGGTTTCAGTTCAAAATGACTTTTACTTTTACTTTTTTCAATGAATCTTTATGCTTTAGGGCCTTTAGCGGCTGAAACAGGATTTTATGCAGATGTCTCAGAAACAGCGAGATGAAAATATCTGAAATTTGAGGGCTTTGATTCTACCGGATAAAACTCGGCTTTAAATTTTTGATTGAAAATCTTTTTTCCTTTTTTTTTCTGTTAAATAAAAGATTATATTTTTCTGAGTTGACAATAGGATAAATGTTTTTTCTGATAGTTAAAAGATTTCATAATCGGATGATAGTTGGAAGAAATCCCCACATTATTACATTGGTTTGTGGGGTGACGAAAAGTACCGTGAAGAATCGTCATTTTCGCCTTGCTTCAATTGTTCAACTATTATCGTGAACTACAATTGAAAGTTATATTTTCAAGAAATCGATTCACAGGCCCTTTGCAACAATTCCTCCTGTTCCTGACAATCATTTTATGGAAAAAGTTCAACCTAAGTCCTTGTTAGAAGAAAAAAACATGACAAGGTAGCATGAGGTGTGTATATTAAGGTGGCTCAAAGACAGTTGATATTTGTTATTTTCCTTCCGTTACGTGAAAAATGTTAATACATGATGAAAGAAAAATCTCCCCCAAATACAAGCTCTATAAATTAATTTTGAAAGGTAGCTCAAGCGATTTCTAGTTTTGGCTTAATATCATGGTTTTTCACATTTTCAATAGAAAGAATCATTGTGAAACGTAGGTCGGCTTAGGGTGGAATGCTTGATATATAAATCCAAATCCGTGCACTCTGAGGAGGTCAGCAATTTGAGAAAAAACTTGATTAGGCCTCGAATTTTTGCCTTTTCCACCGTAAAATGATTGGCCTATAGTATTTACAAGTACTTCCCAGTTTCGATCTTGACTTTTTTAGTCCAAGTATACATTTTTTAAGGAAAGTTTCGCTATGGTATTCGGTATGGTAAGTTTCGCAAATATATTTGAAATATCTAGAGCTTTGAAGCAAGTTTTCAATCCAAGTCGAGTTTGCCATTGAGATCTCAAAGCCTCGTGATTTCCATCGATAATTTCGCTGTTTTTGTACTGATGGCGATTATTTGTACCAATTTGTTCCTCACTTTTATGATTTGTAATGCCCTTTTTTCTCAGCACCTTCAATTGCGCCCAAGACAAGTGAAAAATCACCGCCTGACGAGCTAGATCAGTTTAGCAACAAAGAGATCAGCTTACGCCGGCATGGAAACATTGTTCAATTAATACTGACCCCATCGTCCACCAAATTGAAGAATGGCATCACACTCCAGGTAGATATTATCGATGCAACTATTTACCCTACAATCTGAAGAACTGACTCTTTATCAGGAAATGAAACCTTTGAATCTTTAGAGATATCGAAGATATCGTTATGCCAGAACGGAGTAGAATCTCAGTCTACTTATTTTGTCAATACTTACTCCAGATGGCAAAAGCACTGTAAAGAGTTGTATACGAATTTTATAGTGATTTAATGCCAAAGACTGTTTGTGTGCGAACTATTCACACACGGACAACGTATCTCCTTGTTTTTGAATCAACATTTTGCACAATTCAAAAAGGCATTGATAATCTTGCTAAAAACAGCTTTATAGCAATAGCAATTATGTATAGTGTTTAAGCGTAGATTTAGACAGTGAGCACAGCAAAATTTTTTGGGCGAGCAAAAGAACCGTGCCGTTCTTTAAATTCTTAAGGGCCATTAAAGACATCCATCGTCTGGAAAACGCGGGGAGCCAAAACTCCTACATCACTCGATTGATCGGAATGAAATTTTGAGGATCGGTGTATTATCTTTGCGGAAAGTGGAGCGATTTTTTACTTTTCCAAAATTTAAGGATTTTTCGAAATTTCGAATGGTTTTTTCCGAAATTTTAAAAAAAGCAAAAAATTGCTCCACTTTCTGCAAAGATAATACATCAATCCTCAAAATTTCATTCCGATTGGTCAAGTGATATATTAGTTTCAGCTCCTCGCGTTTTCTAGGGGATGAGCGTCTTTAATGGCACCTTAACGAATTCTATTGTAAATATTCGTGAGTATGGTACAACCTATGCCCAATGAGAAGTCGTATTATCGAAATTAAAAATTGGCTCTAAGTTTGAGACATATTTGTAAAAACAAGAAAAATCAATAGGAAAAGCAAAAATAAGATTTCAAAAGTATCCAAATAAATTAATATATGCCTGATAAAATCTTCTTCATTGAATAATGAATAATAGGTATTCAATAGTAAATGAGAGTAGGGAATTGATAAAGAGTAAAAAATAGTACTTTTCGATACTAGTATGAAAGTGTCTGTTCTCGGACGAGTGTAAAGTTTTTCACCTGAGCGAAGCAAAGGTGACAATCGTACTAGTCGAGAATCATCTTTCGCACGTGTATCAGATTTTGTTTTGCAACACAACACGGCGTGTTGAAAATATCATTTCAGTGATATAAAGGAACACAAAAATACGGTTTTCTCGTTCTTCTAATAGAATAGACCTGGAAACATCTGAAACATGTAGATACGCAATTAAATCTAGCTGGATTTAGAGAGTATCATCCTTACCTACAAGATTTTGTCATTGAAATCAACTCCACTGTTAAGGTAGTTGTTCCAAGATGGTCACGTTCAAAAGGTACATCTTATCGAACTAGAAATATAGGACAGCTAAAGCCATCCATCAAAAATCGCCAATTGAAAACTTTTGTAAAAGTACTTTCGCACACATTCAAATAGTCGCAGTACTTAGTCGCCTATACCAGGACTCACACATATAATACATAAATAAAAGGTAAATTAATTATATCTCAATAAATTAGATCTCAGTAACGGTGAGGTCAACCATTTTTAATTTATTTTATTATGTGGTTTGTTACTTCAGTTTTTATAACACAAAAAATTTTTATCAAATTTCTCCATTGCGTTTAGATTTTAACCGAAAAAATTCACGTGAACATTTGTATGCTGCATAATGGTTCGTGTTAAAGTTATAAAAATTTAATAACGTTTTTTATAAAATTGGGCTGGTCAATTTTAATCGAAATAGCCTCATTTGATACGTATTTAAACAAAGAACGATTCATAAAATGAGTTATTGGTGTATTTTTCTAGTACAGTTACTGTACCATATTTCTAACAGTCTGGAAATGACGATGTATATTTTTGTGTTGCAGATAATGCATGAACTACGTGAAGCGTTGTTGTTACTAAGAAGGGATGAAGGATGCCGCGTAGTGCTTTTAACGTCGACTGGTACAAGTTTTTGCGAAGGCTTGGATGTGTCAAATTTAATCCACGAAAACAAGGAAGAGCGTCGAGTCTTTGCTGAAGAAATGGCTAACGGAGTCAAGTTCGTGTTCTTCCAATTAGCTAACATAAATATTGTGTTGTGAAATCAGTGGGACTACCTAAATGTGCATTCACTTTAAGATCGTTGTCATTGGAATTACTCCAAGATACCTATTGAAATTGACAATGGCTACTTAACTCTTGGAGGGCCGGCATGATGCCATATGGCGCCATGGTCCGACTCGCCAACATCCAACCTTGGTTTGGTTCTAAGTTGCGTTCCTCAGAGCACTTTTTAATAGAAATAATGAGCTTTTAAAATATTTGAAATCCCGGCCCTATAAGGGTTAATGCTTTGTAATTCGAAATCATCAAACTTGTGATACAACCGAGCTTGAATATGAGATTTGCAAATGGCTACAAATCCTAAACTACTGTTATGCTCTCAGAGAAATTCAATTCAGCCAAGGGTATTCCGATTTTCAAACGTCTCTTCGCAGCAGAGACATAACGTTACATAAATGGGGGCAGCTCCATCAATTCTTGGCTAAAATTTTGATTATTGTGAAATTTTTTGAGCACTTTAACGAACCTTTTACTTTGCAAAGATTAAGCTTCGAATTAGGATGTTACTTAATTTCGTCTCTCATAGAAATATGACATTGAACTATTTAACTTGATGCCAGAGAGACATTGGCAACGATAATGTTTCATGCATTAAGTGACTCGCAAAAGATGATGAACATTGTGTGTTCTTAAGTAGGAAATTCTGAACCTCTCAAATAATCATGTTTGTGTAGATCAAAGATAAGTTAAAGTTTCGTAACAACAGCAAGAAATAAAAAAAAGGTATTCTCTGGGTAGTTCTTTGAAATTTATGCAAAAATTGATAAAGTGTTTCAAATGTTCAAAAATTTTTACACTGATCAGTATTTTTTTTTTGTTCCTTTTTTTTTTTTTTTTTTTTTTAGAAAGATGGGGCCTCGAGGGGGGGGGGGGAGAGGAATTCTCGTAAAAAGCCTAATCTCCTCAAAATAAGAAAATGTACTAAATTGTTTCTCACAAACTTTTGGATTAACAAGAATTTACAAAGAATTCACTGTGCAAAGGGTATAGTAGGATAAGCATGTGGAATCGGCCTCTACTCCGATCGCGATCGCACCTGAGGGCTTCGAAAGGTCACATCAAAAGATCCCCCGTAGCCAAAATTTCAGACTCCTAGCGAATCCCTTAGGGTCCCTAGAGCTAAAAACATGTTTTTATGACTTTATTTATTCTCGGGCGCATATTTGCACCAAAAAATCTAACAATATTCATGAGAAATACCATTTTTTAGCCACTTTCTCCCGCCTTTTCACGCTTTCAGCGTCCATCCCGAAAGCACGGTCATCTCATTTTTTTGTGACCCCGCATAAACATATTAACAGAAGAAAAAAAATTAACATTGATGAGGGTTAAGGCCAGATTGAAATGCATGGCTTGGAACGGGTGGGGGTTAAAATTCCGAAAGACCAAAAAGTAGACTGGTTAAAATGTCGAATGACAATATTAACGAATGTTCAAAATATAGAAAGGCGATATCACGAGAACCTCGAAAATAGTTTCCGAAAAATAAAGAGCATGGAAATATAGAAATAAATTTCTTCCAAAGAGAAAACTTAGAATAGACCACATTGCGAAAGTCTAAATGCCGAATTGGGCATAACATCGGACACTTAAGAAGGCATGTTGGTAAAAATGTCGAATTATGAATACTAAGAAAGTTTCTTAATTCGAACTTTGTATAGCGAAAGACCAAAATCTCTACAAGTTAAAATCTCGAATCGTATTAACATCGAAGGCCTTGATTCTCGAAACCACAGGAACACTTATTTCAAGCGTTTCTCGTTCTTCACACTACTAGACAGGACTAATAGAACGACGATTACAATGTCATTTTTCGAGATTTTGGTCGTTCTACATTTCACGAGTATGAATCTTACTCTTTCGTGGTTTTCATCTTCGGCATATCAATGGTTGGATTATTGGCTTTTCGGAATAGTACCTAGTCTATATTGTGAATTTCTGAATTTTAAACATTCTACATTATGACAAACTATACTTCGCCCGTTCGAAATATAAACTATCTTGAAAAGAATTTTGAAATAATGGAGCCGTCTATACCTATTAGGGTGTGTCATTTTGGGGCAACATTTTTTTTTCAACTTACATACAGGTTGTATACTTGCAGGAAGGGAAAATAAGAAGCCTGTTAAAATTTAAGATCTTAATATTAATGTTAAGAGGTGCCTCATCGCGAATTTCTATTTCTCATTTAAATAACACGGGAAATGTTCTAGTGGCACACTTCAATTTTTATATCTCAAGTACTAATCTACTCAGAATGATTCTGCATAGCTACTTTTGTTAAAAATTTAACGCTCTACAAAAAAGGTCTCTTGGTATTTTTCGATAAATCTAACCGTTTCCAAGTTGGTTATTGGCTATCAATGGTAATTAACCAATAGCCATATTAGAAATAGTTAGATTTATCGAAAAATACAAAGAGACCTTTTTTGTAGATCGAGCAATTTCGAACAGAAGTAGCTATACAGAATCATTCTGATTAGATTAGTAGTTGAGATATGAAAATTGAAGTGTGCCACTAGAACATTTCCCGTGTTATTTAAATGGGAAATAGAAATTCGCGATGAGGCACCTCTTAATATTAATATTAAGATCTCAAATTTTAACAGGCTTCTTATTTTCCCTTCCTGCAAGTATACAACCTGTATGTAAGTTGAAAAAAAAATGTTGCTCCTAAATGACACACCCTAATACCTATATAACCTTTAGATGAAATGATTATTCGACTTAGGGATCTGTCAGAAACAAAAATTTCGAAAAAATTCACCTGTCGTTATTTTAGTATTTGCATTTTTGAAATTCGATATTTCAGCCAGTCTACTTTTTGGTCTTTCGGAATTTTGACCCCCACCCCTTGGAACGACCCATGTATCCCTTAAAATATAAAAAGTACTTGAGTCAATGCATGGCTTGGAACGACACGTGTACCACGTCTGTGAAGGTGGCGTCTCATTTAGGAGAAAATCAACTTTTGCTGAGAGTTCTGGCTTCTTTCAGAAGAGTTCTACAGTTCCTGTCGAGTTTCGAAAATAGTTCTAGCTTTTTGGCGGAAAAAATGAATTTCGAAAATTTGAGACGCTGACTTCACGAAGCATCCCAGTTTTGAAAAAATGATTTTTTTTTTAGAGTTCCAAGTAGCTTCTAAAAAGTTCTAGAGTTCTCGATACTTTTTGTAAAAAGTTCTAAGTTTTGGGACAAAAAAAAATCGAATCAAAATTTCAGTTGAGCGTCGCATTTCTGTCAGATAGTCGAGGTCACGGTAGCATTCCGTAGGAAATAAATAGTTCCAGAGTTCTCCACAATTATTTCACAAATTATTCGTGAAGGAACAATGTGAAAAAATAATTCATTGCAATAACGATCGGCAACACGGTCAGAATCTCTTTTCGGAGTTCTCAGAGTTCTGAGGAGAGTTCCGGGTAGCGCCACCATAGTTCCGTAGATAATCCTAACGGTACTTTGAAATCCGACTCCAATTGCGAAAATTATTCGACTTTTTTGCTTTCGATTCCCAGAGGTGCCGATAATTTTATTTTTTTTCCGAAATTCGGCAGTTCCGAGGAGAGTTCCGGGTAGTGCCACCATAGTTCCGTAGATATACCCAATGGTACTTTGAAATCCGATTCCAACTGCGAAAGTTATTCGATTTTTTTGGTTTCGATTTCCAGAAGTGCCGATATTTTTTTTTTTTCTTCGAAATTCGGCAGTTCCGAGGAGGGTTCTGGGTAGCGCTACTATAGTTCCGTAGATATACCCAATGGTACTTTCAAATCCGACTCCAACTGCGAAAGTTATTCGATTTTTTTGGTTTCGATTTCCAGAAGTGTGGATAATTTTTTTTTTTTCCGAAATTCGGCAGTTCCGAGGAGAGTTCCGGGTAGCGCTACCATAGTTCCGTAAATAATCCCAATGGTACTTTGAAATCCGACTCCAACTGCGAAAGTTATTCGATTTTTTTGGTTTCGATTTCCAGAAGTGTCGATAATTTTTTTTTTTGTTTTCGAAATTCGGCAGTTCCGAGAAGAGTTCCGGGTAGCGCTACCATAGTTCCGTAAATAATCCCAATGGTACTTTGAAATCCGACTCCAACTGCGAAAGTTATTCGATTTTTTTGGTTTCGATTTCCAGAAGTGCCGATAATTTTATTTTTTTTTTTCGAAATTCCGCAGTTCCGAGGACAGTTCCGGGTGCTAATTTATCTTTCAGTAATGTGATCTTGAAAACGGACGAACGAATTCTCATATATTTTCTTCCACTTGATAGAATTTGATCTAATTTAGATCTGATCAAATTATGGAGTCAATCGATTCAATAGTTTTTGAGTTGACCGAAACATTCATTTTTTACTTGTACTCATATTTCTTGAAACTTCCAACAACGTGAAATTATCAAACATCTTCATAGATGCTCACCACTCTTCTTCGCAAAACATATTCATAACCTTACTCTAATTAACTTTTTTAACTTCCCGCTATGAAAATTAAAAATTTTCATAAAAGAAGGGAAGTTATTGGTTTCGGTCCGATTTTCGAAAACCGGGTTTTCATCAGATGCCGACGGTTTGAGGTCCTAGAAAGCCATTCCGACTATTTTAGGATGGACGTCCGTATGTGCGTGTGTGTGTAAACAAAATTTTTGTCGTACGATATCTTTAGAACGAATTGACCGATTGGAATGGTTGTTGTAGCGATCGAAAGGGTTTATCAAGACTTAGATCTGATTAGATTTTGGAGTCGATCGGTCGAGTAGTTCCAAAGTTATTCAAAGAATGAAAATAAAAAAATAAAAAATTTTTATGTTTTCAGTGCATAACTCCTAAAGTGTTCGTGCGATTAGTCTCAAAACTTAATCAGATTTAAGTTTCAGGTAGCCCTTTCGATTGCCGCAAGATTCATCAAAATCGAACGATTAGTTTAAAAGATATTGCACGACAAAAATTTCTTTTTTTGTCGTATGATACCTTTGGAACGAATTAACCGATTTGAATGATTCTTGCGGCGATCGAAAAGGTATACCAGGACTTGAATGTAATTGAGACTGAACGATATCTTTCGACATTAAATATAACTCCCCAAAACCTAGAAATGTTGACATTTGAAAAAACTCGATTTTTGATTACAAATCATACGGGAAAAAAATGTATATATGGAAAACTAACTATACTTATAACCTTTCTCAATGTATTATAAACACAATAGTATCAATTTGTTGTAACGTATTTAACACATAGCGGGAAGTTTTAGGGTTGGCCCACAGGTCAACCGGTTTCCTGATTTTTTTTTCTTATTTTTTTTTTTTTTCTTTTTTTTGTTTCATCGCAACTCAAGATAGACACATATATACATATGGGGAAGTCCACGCCAACTCGACCAGCGCCCGACCCTCACCATTTTTTATTTGATTTATTTTTTTTTCTCAAATTGACCCCACCCCCCGAAGTACCCCTGAATTATTTCAGAATTTTATACGTATCCGTTATTGCCTGATGAATTTTTGAGAATTTGTTGTTTTGTCATTTCAAGGAATTTTCGAAGGTACGTATCTTTGGATGCCCGCATGCTATGACAAAAATCAAGTATTCAAATTCTTCGTCTTGACACGTACTTTGATGTGCAAATATTGCCAAAATTTTATGTCCACTCTGTGAACGATATTTTCAACGTCAAAGCGAAAAAATCGAAATTTCGCAAAGTTGGACCATTTTGATTTTTCTGGAAAAAATCTCAAAAAATCTACTCTCGAAGACAAAATTTTCAAGACCAAGCCCAACATGGCTCGAATTTTCCTCAATTTTTTACAGAATTTCAAAGTTCATAACAATTTTATTCAGGCCGATGGTATGGAAGTATTTGGGGCTGTCCACGTAAATTCACCTAACCTCCAGACCGCACCATCTCCGATTTGCCCCGCAATTTTTTATATCGTTGTCCTTGCCCTAAAACATTTTCCTGAATTTAAAAAAAAATTTCAGACCAACCCTTTCTGAGTTATCATTTCTTTGATTCAAAAAAGAAGGACCATTTTTAAAAATCTGAAAAAATTAACAAAAATTGTATAAATGACGTAGAACGATTCCCCGCTAGTGAGAATGTGGAACACATTTTCCTTATATTTTTTTTACTCAATCAAAAATGGTTTTTTTCAAGAAAACTCAAAAAAAAATCCGCTGTGGACAGAGACGTGGTTTGGGAGGCATAAAACAATGTGGAAGATAATCTTTAGATAGATCTTCATAATTTCATTTTGTTGATTACTTACGAACGTTTTTTTTTTTTCTTAATGAGGTGTGTGTTTTGTACTTTTCTGCACTCGAGTATTCTTTGGTAAAAACGACTCCATTGCATTGGGGGATTATGTTCCACATTATTTTATGTCTCCCAAACCACGTCTCTGTCTGCACTGGAATTTTTTTTGTTTTCTTGAAAAAAAAATTTCTTGATTTAGTACAAAAAAATATAAGAAAAATGGGTTCCACATTCTCACTAGCGGAAAACTGTTCTACGTCAGTCATACAATTTTTGTGAATTCTTTCAGATTTTTAAAAATGGTCCTTCTATTTTGGCTAAAAAAATATATAACTCAGAAGGGCTTGGTCTGAAAAATTTGAAAAAATTCAGAGAAATGTTTTAGAGCAAGGAAAACAACATAAAAAATCACAGGGCAAATCGGAGATGGTGCGGTCTGGAGGTTAGGTGAATTTACGTGGACAGCCCCAAATACTTCCATACCATCGGCCTGAATAAAATTGTTATGAACTTTGAAATTCTGTAAAAAATTGAGCAAAATTCGAGCCATGTTGGGCTTGGTCTTGAAAATTTTGTCTTCGAGAGTAGATTTTTTGAGATTTTTTCCAGAAAAATCAAAATGGTCCGACTTTGCGAAATTTCGATTTTTTCGCTTTGACGTTGAAAATATCGTTCACAGAGTGGACATAAAATTTTGGCAATATTTGCACATCAAAGTACGTGTCAAGACGAAGAATTTGAATACTTGATTTTTGTCATAGCATGCGGGCATCCAAAGATACGTACCTTCGAAAATTCCTTGAAATGACAAAACAACAAATTCTCAAAAATTCATCAGGCAATAACGGATACATATAAAATTCTGAAATAATTCAGGGGTACTTCGGGGGGTGGGGTCAATTTGAGAAAAAAAAATAAATCAAATATACTGCGTTCAACGAGAGAACGGTACGCTTCCGAAACCAAATGCGTCCAGTCCGGTCAGATCCCACCCAACGCGCCGCCCACTTTACCCTCTCCACGCGGACGAATGATCTCGGCAGCTAGCCAGATCAGGCTACGATACTGAGTAGCATGCGTCACTACCCCCACCCGACCGACAGGCCGCACAAAGCTGCGCGGAGCTGTACCGTTCTCTCGTTGAACGCAGTATAGAAAATGGTGAGGGTCGGGCGCTGGTCGAGTTGGCGTGGACTTCCCCATATATACCTACGGGTGATCGATAGTTCGAAATAAGAACGCAATATTTTGAATAGATAGCAAAAATTGAGATAATCTGTTGAATTGAAACTTTTCAACAATGTAAAATTATCAAACATCTTCATAACCTTAACTCTAATTAACTTTTTTTTTATTTTTTTTTTTTATTTCTTTTCTTTTTTTCTTGTTTCATCGCAACTTAAGATAGACACATATACATACGGGTGATCGATAATTCGAAATAAGAACGCAATATTTTGAATAGATAGCAAAAATTGAGATAATCTGTTGAATTGAAAACTTTCAACAACGCAAAGTTATCAAACATCTCCATAGATGCTCACCACTCTTCTTCGCGAAACATATCCATAACCTTAACTCTAGTTGACGTTTTTTCATTTGTTTTTCTTCGTGTGAACATACCTACGAACACAACCCCATGCAACGAAAATTTTATTTATCAGTTGTTTTTGAAGTGCTAGCATCATAAATACATGATAATTGCGATCGATACTTCTAATGAAAGTTCCATTCGACAATATATGTATTATTCAGCATGAATTGGAAGTATGCGAGTGACGACATTTCGTCACGTGTAATACTGCAAGCCCTGAGATCTTTTAATTCTTTCAATTTTGAGCATATAACAAGACGTGCGGTGATACTCGATAATCTGGAGTCACCTGATATTTTCTAGGATAGGCGTCATCATACAGGCACCATCTCAAGCCCGTATAAACAATAGCGCGGTAATGTGCACCAATGTAATCAACTACACCCCTGAGGACGTATGACTTGTCATTTACATTAACGTTTTTGGCGATATCAGTCAACTTTGTGGGTTCAAATGGTAATCCGACGTTTGTTGCATAATTTTTATCGGTCACGACACTAGTATCTATAATAATGTGTGGTCTGTATTCATACGTCACCTCAAATAAACTATTGCACTTTTCGCACATTTTATTACCCAATGATAGAACGTCGTCGATGGCTTCCTGGACAAACTTGAAACCATATTGCAAAAGGATATTAACATTAGTATCAAGGGTTGGGAAATCCCGTACAACAGTCAAAGCACACGAATTGCATTTTTTTGTTCTTTGCAGACTGAGCGAAGTAAGGAATAACCTCTCTGCCAGATGCGCTGCGTTACTGAACGCATCTAACAACTTGTACCTCCGCGTGTAGGTGGTTATTTGATAGAGGCCAGTTGTATTTAGGATAACTCCTCTCTCAGTATAATCTTTCGCAGTGATTTTTCCACTAGATAACATAACTTTTCGCCAACTGTATAGTTGGATTGTTTTCCGATGGATAAGACTCTTTTGCGGGATGCATCGCGATGATATGTGCCATAATATGCAAGATCGAATCGAAAGCACATGTATTCCGAACTGCAACTAATTCACCTGCCAACAAGACAGGATCACACAAATTACCATTTTTCATTAATGGTATACCAACTTTGGCAACTGAGCTAACAAAATCCCAATCTGCAAAGTGATCGAGATAATTTGGTCTCTTGCGTTTCGCTATGGCACTTTGAGGGTTATTCCTACGGCGCTTAGTCTCACCCTTTTCTTGCAATCCACGCCAGTTTTCCTTCAAATCTAAGTAATTACAATCTTGGGTAACTTCCGTGAGACTAGCAGATTGGTCGGTATGACCGTTAATATTGAGAGACGAATTTTCGTCAGCAACAGAATCTACCATTGTCATATCAGGATTAATTTTTGTACTATGAAGTGTACTGGCTGAGTCTTCAATCGACGTTGAATCCCCATCTACCTGGTCTTTGGAAAAATGGTTTATCTTTTCAGGTTCATCTTTATCCATACACGAACTGCTAATGTTATGACACATACTGTCGATTTCAAGACGCGAACTTAAAGCTAATTCGGGTATCGTTTGTGCCTCGGAGCTTGACACGTCATCACATAATGGATGAGATTCATTATTGCCGCAGTTGATATCCTTGCCTGCGCATGCTAACAGTAGTTTCCCATCGAGGTAATCCAGGTGTTTAATTACAAATTTATCCACCCTCATAGGTAGATTACCTTTAAATGCTCGGTTCTTACAGTCTGAAAAAAGTGCCTCTACTGCAGATGACGCAGCTATCTCATTGCCAATTTTAAAAAACGGGCGCATCACCCCAGTCCATAGAGGTAAATGTACCATCAAAGTTTTCAACTTGTGAACCACAGGAGGGTTATAAAAGGCACTCAAGACATCGCCATTTTTTGAAAGTAATGCCACCGCTTTCGCTTTCTGGAGGATTGAATTACTTCAATGTACCCACGAATCAGATATATCTTCACTTTCTAAGTCTTCTAGTTCATCACTACCATATTCTGTTATTTCATCCTCCACGACTGTACCTTTAATGACATTATTTGCATGTCTTAAGTAGGTTTCAGGCACTAGTTCGCCGTTATCTTCGCTACCAATTTCCTCGCTAAGAGCTACAACCATGACCGACTGTAGAAGCTGAGGTAGCTCCCCCAACGGCTGTATTTTATAGGCCTGGGAAATGCAGCGTATATAAAATTGGCGTACCTTGGTGGGCTTGTGCCGCAAGCATTCCCATCTTGCCACCATAGCAATTAGGTGACTCACATCGAGTCTTAGGTAACAGCAAGGGACAGTAGTTGTTGTACGCGTAACAGCCAGATCATAACATATTTGAAGGTAAGATTTCAAATCCGAGCAGTTTGCAAATGCTCGACTCACCGCTACCAAAATTGCTCGTCCGAAGTCAGATATGATGACTTTCGGGATAGGCGCACCGGCTCTTCGAATTTCCAGCAAGAAATACGATATCAACGCAGCATCCTGCTTCGCTGATATCATCTGAAAAACCGGTACACTTCTTCCGTTGCTTATCAATACACATTGGTGTAAGAAGAGGTGGGGTGATAGGGTTTCGTTAGGCAAAATCAATTTTTTTGCAAAACCTCCACTGGCATCAATAAGAAAACAACTATCAGGTTTGCGTTGCTTAATTTTAAACAATTCCAATTGTTCTTAGACCAATACATGCAATAGAATGGGTCCATTCCTATTCCTATTGCACGTATCGCGTGCGCGCACTGATTATATTTTGCATGATATAAATTTTGAAAGGGATTATTGCAAACCAAGTTTAGTGGCTTGTCTGCTTCTTCCTGTTTTGCTTTGCGAAGAACCTCGGCACTATATAGAATTGGTGGAATCTCGTCTCCGACGTTCATTAATCTTTTTGCTTCTTCTGTACGCCATACCGTTGCTTCCTTTTTTTCCGTCTAGTAGTTGACTAGCTACTTGTTCCCGCAGGTAGCCTTTCAGCTGCCTCTTTCGAACATGCTTTAACTGACTGTTGTAGCCTGAAATTGTACATTCGAAAATACCGTCCCTCCCTTTATGTGGTTTGGCAAACATTTTTCCGATCAGTGAGGCGCCGCACTCTTTACACATCCCTTCCAAGCGCGCGAAACATTGTGCATTCGATGTTGCTGCTACATTGCCGCTCTTGAATGCAAAGGCGCATGGAAGTTTTGTTTGGTCCCATATTTTTTCCGCAATTATATGTGTCCATTTGCCAGGTTTGAACTTAACATACCTACGGCCACCGTACATTTTGTTCTCAGGCTTAATTTCCGCTCAATTTTGCGCAGAAACGATAAGACGGAACATCTTAGATGAATCAGCAGTAGATTGTACAAACGAATCATTTATCGAACCGTTAATTGACGTTTCAAATTTTTTGGTCACGCGAAACGCTTGCATAACGATAGTGTGCATACGGTTTCTATCAGTTTTCAAAATAGTGTATACCGTGAGCGCCAGGTGAAACGGGTCAGTGAAACGACGATGGCGCTAGCTTACTTGAGATTTAAAGGGAGAGCCAATACACTAAGAATATCCCTAGTTCCATATTTAATGGCGTTTGACGTCTACGCTTCGTAAGGCCTAGGGATATTTTCGCGATGGAAGTTAGTTCCCCTTGTAAATTTTAAGAATGCTAGTGCCATCGTCGTTTCACTGACCCGTTTCACCTGGCGCTCACGGTATATGTTTTGGATTAATACAAGATCCGGACTCTGCCATTTTTGTCGAGATCTGTGTATAAATTGGACTTGATGGAGGTAAAACATTGCCCTCGTTATCTATAGGTTTGTAAATTGAGCTGGTCAATAGCTCAGAAAGTAAATTTTTATCATACATTTTTCAATGACCGACGTCAAAAGAAAGATAATGTCAAGCTTCCTATACCTCAGAATGCTAATAATGCTATCGTGTACCATGAACAACTTCAAGACTGGAGGAATAATATTCAGTTGAGAAATGTGCAACAAGCTAACCGACGACAACAACTATGTAGCCGTTAGATCGCGCAACAGAGGCAGCGGGACGAGTCATATCCTCGGTACGGGCTTGCCTTGCTTATAAAGCTGCGTAACATCCCCACCCTCGTACACGTCGAGTCTGCAGAGTGCGTTTGTGTGGCAAACGGCTCCTCCGTCCCGAATCCGAGTCATTTAGAGGGTTACGCCTAGTTGACGTCCGAGAACAAAATGAACTTTTCGGGAATATTTCGCAAGGAAATCTATAAAATTTTTCAAATAAATATTTCTTCATTTTCAAGAGTATGTTGTTTTGTATCTTTCATATCATTTTCGATAAAAAACAGTTTCAAAGTTCGAAGATACATTGGTTCTCGGTTGAGACACTTTGGACGGATTTTTCACCCGTACCTACAATTGCTAGAATCGTTAATTTCTTTGTATTTCACCAACGAACGAAAAAACCATAAGCAATACGGACCGAAAAAACACAACCACAAGTAAAACACTGACGAAATTCTAATTTTTTTTTGGCGAAATTTGTTGCTTATGTCTGAAATGATTTAGTCTTTCGAAGAAGCATGTTGTATCTTCGAACTCTGAAAATATTTTTCAATGTTAATAATATGAAAGATACTAGAAAACATTGCTTCTGAGAGGAAAATAATCAAAATATATATATTAGGGTGGTCCTTATTTGGGGGTCGGATGAATTTCAATCGAAACGCCCTCTAAGACGGTTCCAAATAATGAAAAAAAAAATAAGTTAAATTTTCGATTTTTTATTCTGATGGGAACACGTGTCGCAAGGAACTTTGCATTTTTTTTTTTCACCAAATTCATCGTGGGTGGGGGATACAAATTCATTAAAAAAATGACATTTGGCGTTATAAAATACAAATCAGTCGTGTAAAAATATAAACAAGTGGTAATTGAATTTTTTTTTTCGTTATTGATTTTCGTGTTCCACAGAAACAATTTGATTAAAAATCGTAAGGGAAACCGTATTTCTTAGTTTCAAATTATTTTCATATGGGCAATCGGAATTTTTATTTCATTCTTTTCAGCGGTGTTTCATGTTTCCATTAGTTTTCCTAGAGTTTTTTTTCCGAAGCATGGCTAACGGAAAAAAAAACTCTAGGAAAACTAATGGAAACACGAAACACCGCTGAAAAGAATGAAGTAAAAACTCGGATTATCCGTATAAAAATAATTTGAAACTAAGAAATATTGTTGCCCTTACGATTTTTAATCAAGTTGTTTTTGTGGAACACGAAAATCAATAACGAAAAAAAAATCAATTACCACTTGTTTATATTTTTACATGACAGATTCGTATTTCATGAGGCCAAGTGTAATTTTTTTCATGAATTTGTATCCCTCAGCGATGAATTCGGTGAAAAAAAAACAAATGAAAAGTTCGTTGCGGCACGTGTTCCCATCAAAATAAAAAATCGAAAATATACCTTATTGTTTTTTCATTATTTGGAACCGTTTGAGAGGGCGTTTCAATTGAAATTCATCCGACCCCGAAATAAGGACCACCCTAATACATATATATATATGGGGTAGTCCATGCCGTTTCGACAAACCCATGACCCCGACCCCCTCCGATTTTGGAATAAATTTTTTATACGATTTGCCGGTCTTCAAAATGCAACGTCAATTTTTTTCAGATTTTTATTATTTTTGGTTATTTTTTTTTAAATTTCCAAAGTCAAATAAAAAACGCCATGTTTTAAAAATCTGAAAAATTCAATAAAATTCTACGAAATAAGATAATTTTTCCATAATTATTTTAAAGTGGTGTTCTCGAGCGGACACCCGGGACGGGACTGAGCCAAGGGAAAAAGTCCAAGTCGGATGCTGTCTTTTCTGTTTCACACGTCAATTTTTGTGCCTAAAATAATGCCGCATAGTTGAGAATGAAATTAATTTTTTTTTTGTTTTTCTATTTTTTTCACTTTTAAAAAAAAAAAATTTTCCGAATGAAGGTCAAAAAAAAAAGGAATTTATTTTCATCTATGCGGTACTATTTTGAGCACAAAAATTGACGTCTGGAAAAAATAAGACGGTCCGACTTGGAATTTTTTCCTTGGCTTAGTCCTGCCCCGGGTGTCCCCTCGAGAACACCACTATAAAATTAATATGGAAAAAATTATCTTATTTCGTAGAATCTTATTGAATTTTTTCAGATTTTCAAAACATGGCGTTTTTTTGTTGACTTTGAAAATTTTTAAAAACATAACCAAAAATAATAAAAATCTGAAAAAAATTGACGTTGCATTTTGAATACCGGCAAATCGTATAAAAAATTTATTTCAAAATCGGAGCGGGTCGGGGTCATGGGTTTGTCGAAACGGCATGGACTACCCCATATATATGTGTATGTATACTAGGGTGCTCAAAAAAAAAAGTTTTTTTCCTATCATCTCAAAAGTTTCTAGTAGGTATAAAAAAAATCCTCCCACAAGGACAGCTCGATATTTTGATTCTACTTGACGCTCAACGGTTTTCCGTTTTCCCATATAAATAACACGTAAAGAATTGTTTTTTTTGTATTTTTCAAAAAAAACTACTAAAAAATTTTTTGTTACAATCTTGATGGACGTACTCTTGTAGGAAATTTAATTCTCTACAAAAAAGCTCTGATATGATTTTCTCGTAACTCTAACGGGTTAAACGTTTTTTTTATACCCACGGGTTAAAAATTTTTGTTATACCCACTTAGTTGCGAGTATTTAACGTCTGATAACGTTTAACCCGTTAGGTTTACGAGAAAATCATATCAGAGCTTTTTTGTAGAGAATTAAATTTCCTACAAGAATATGTCCATCAAAATTGTAAAAAAAAAATTTTTTAGTAGTTTTATTTGAAAAATACAAAAAAAAAAAAATTTTTACGTGTTATTTATATGGGAAAACGGAAAACCGTTGAGCGTTAAGTAGAATCAAAATATCGAGCTGTCCTGGTGGGAGGATTTTTTCTATACCTACTAGAAACTTTTGAGATGATAGGACTTGGAAGAGAAAAAAAAAATGTTTATTTTGGAGCACCCTAATGTATACAGGGTCGGGCATTTATAGTGACCCGGGAAATTTTTTCCTAAACGATGCGAGATATGAAAAAATGTTCCTGACATTAGCTTCATGGTTTCAAGAGTGACACAAGATGTTGTTTTTGAATTTTTTCTAAAGTAGAAGTATCAAGGTCATTTGAAGGTCAACTTTGGTTTTTTTTAAATAAAAACCTATTTTTTTTTTGCAGAATAACGTTTTACATAAAAAAATAAGAAACTTTTTTTCCAAACATTTTTTTTTTTTTTAATTTCAATTTCTTATAGTACTTTTTTTTATTATATAATTTTGTTTTTTTAAATTTTCAGGACCGTGTTCTACATGAGAAAATAACAATCTTTTGTTTGAAACATTTTCAACTTCCCACTTTAGCAAGTGGGAAGTTATTATAATTACCCCGAAAATGAAAAATTGAGATTTCACCAGATCTTTACGTTTCAAGGTCAAGAGATTCATCTCCGACCATTTTCACATGAACGTCTGGGTGTGTGTACGCATATATGTATGTATGTATGTATTTATGTATGTGTGTGATCAGCTTTTTTTGTCCGACGATATCTCGAGAACGAGTGATCGGATTTCGATGAAATCTTCATACATGTGTTTTTGTTTTTTATTTTTGTTTCCTCGAAACATTTGGGAAGAAAGTTTTAGGTCTGGCCCATCGTGGTCAGCCGATTTACCTGCTTGTTTTTTCTTGGAAATGTCAACTCTTAATGGTACTTTGTTTTTAATTTGATTTTTTTCATGTCTAAATTAAATTTTAAATTAATATAAGCAATGAATATTAATATTATAATAAAAATATGAAAAATAATAATTTCATATATTGAAATCTAGTTTTGCAGAAAAAAAAGAAAAGTACTATAAAAAATTGAAATTAAAAAAAATAGCAGGTAAATCGTCTGACCACGATGGGCTAGACCTGAAACTTCCCGCCAGAATCTTTTAAGGGAACAAGAAAACACATTTTGTATGCGATTTCCTAAAATAATTATTGATAGGCAATTTTCAGATGAGAGGGGTTCAAAAAAACCTGTCGATGTGTTAAGAATGAAGTTAAAAATGTTTCGAAAAAAAGTTTATTATCTTATCATGCAGAACACGAATCTGAAAAAAAAATATAGGTTTCGATTTAAGAAAACCAAGCTTGACGTTCAAATGACCCTGATACTTCGACTTTGGAGAAAATTAAAAAACACTATCTTATGTCCCCCTTGAAACCATAAAACTAGTGTGTGGAACATTTTTTCATAGCTCACTTTAATGGGAGAAAATTGCTTGGGTTACTGTAAATGCCCCACTTCGTATATACCCATATATGGGGCATTCAACATGGATTCGACCAGACTGAAACCCTCACCATCGCAGATCGGGTTCCTCATTTTTTATATGGTAGTTCTTAGTGTAGAAAACGCGTTTAATTTTTTTTTTTTTGATTTTTTTAATCGGCCGCTTTTAAAAAAAAATTAACATGCCGTCTAATTTACGCCATGCTTCAAAAATCTGAAAATTTCTAGATTAATCGGGCATCATTTTAAACTATATTTGAAAGTAGAAATCAAAAGAGATCGCCTAATGAATAAATTAATCAAGTTGAAAATTCGTTTTTTACGACTGTCAATACGTTTTACATCTTTTTTTTGTTTTTTTTTTCTTATTCTTTTGACTCAGTGACCTGTATTTACAAGGTAGAAAAAAATATGGATGAAAAAAATTATTTACAGTCCTAAAAAGCGAATTTTTAACTTAAATAGTTTTCCCATTAGGTGCGGATCTCTTCTGATTCCCACTTTTAAATATAGTTCAAAATGATGCCCGATTAATCTAGAAATTTTCAGATTTTTAAAATATGGCGTAAATTAGATAGCATATTAATTTTATTTTTTTAAATAGCGGCTCATTAAAAAAATCTAAAAAGAATTTGACGCGTTGTTTACAACGAGAACTGTCACATAAAAAATCAGGAACCAAATCTGAGATGGTTTCAGATGAGAGGGTTTCAGTCTGGTCCATTCCACGTGAAATGTCCCATACATCAAGAGACTCGGTAGAGTCTTGCGCCCAGTACAATGTACATATATTAGCGTGATCCTTATTCCAGGTATTTTCGAATTTTGATGCTCCCAGAGACTCAAATGGTTCGGAATATGTAGATGAAAAAAAATATTTCCAAAGTTTTAGGTCACTCTTTCAATTTTAATCCGTGCCTCTCTGCGATGTAAGTTCACCATCTAAATAATTTTTTTGGCATGAAAGAATAAAAATTTTTTATTTTGGTTCAAGTAATTGTTCAAGAAGTTTGAAAGTCTACGAAGACTTTATCCATATGATAGTAGCTATCCTCCGGAATTTTTATATATTTCTAGCTATTATAATTCTGGAGTTGCAATTTATAGAAAAATAATTCTTTGTTTTGTTCCTAATATTGTTTTTTTATAATTTTTTTTCTAAATGTCTATCAAAATTCTGGGAGATAGCTACATACTATAAGGACACAGACTACAGCGTTTCGAATTTCTTTGAACTATTTCTTCAGCCAAAATAAAAAGTTATTGTTCAGTGCTAGAAATCGCACGTCGTTTAGATGGATAAACCTACATCGCAGGGAGGCACAGGTGAAAATTGAGATAGAAACCTGAAACTTCGGGAATATTTTTTTTTATTCATTTTGAACCATTTTAGCCTCTGGAAACATCAGAATTCGAAAATCCCCAAAATAAGAACCACCCTAATATACATATATCCCCGTGTAATCGACCTGGCCCAAACTCTGACCCTCTTGAAATTGGTCTAAGCTTTGAAAAATGCTTGCGTTAGTTGATAAGAGTATGTATAATTTTTTTTAGACATTCGTTAGAAATTAAAACAGAAACAACGACGAAAATTTTATATCACAAGAACTTTGGATCAACTCATAAAATCTTTTGCGAAGTGATGAAAAAGTTGTGTTTTTGTTTCGAAATAAATTCAGTGTAAAATTCGTATCTTACGAACGAAATTTGGCCCCACGATGAAATTTCTACACGTTCTTTTTACACTATGGAGAAATATTCCCTGGAATTTTGAGCGATACAAAACGTATGGTTTTTCTAGGAAATTTGAAAAATTAATGTTATACTAATGTTTTAACTTTCCGGAGCCGCCACATTTTTTGCATTTCATCACTTTAAAGTTTACTTTAAACAAACTTCTTTGTGCTCAACATTTTTTTGTATGATGTGTAGTTTCCGAGTTCTCAATTAGAACTCAGATATTGTCGATTTTCGCATGATCGTATCAGCTGCTAATGTCCGAACAGTTTCTAATAATAATCTACAAAAGTTCATGCATACTCTTATCAACGGACACAAACATTTCTCAAAGTTTGAATCAGTTTTCGGAGGGTCAGGGTTTGGACCAGGTTGGCCACACTTCTATTGCCCCATATATTAATTTGAAAATCTTTATGGGTTTCCTCACGAATAATTCCCAAAAATTCTTTTTATTTTGGTGTTAGTACTGCCACGCTCGACGTAGGTTCAACATGAACTATTACTAAACTATGGCCAAACACAGCATTCATTTGACACATCCACTAAGGTACAACCGAATATATGTATAGAATGCATATATGTATATTTCCAATTGTGTCTGTTGCGAAAAAATTAATTCAAAGCCTGGTTGAACTCCCCTTGAGTTATGTACCGATAATTTCGATGTGACTTATTCGATTTTTTTCCCGTTACTTCAGTATATTAGGTTACATTGATCTTTCGTTTTTTGTAATCATTGTGAAGATCTTTTACATCCATACATAATTATACTGATACAAATACAAGTTTCTCGAATATCTTCAATCCCAAGGGAAATGAAATGTTGCTCGATATGGTCCTTATGTAAAATATAGCTTACAAATGATTCCTTGAAGATCCCACGAAGACTCGTTTTATAATACAATCTTTCGAACAACTTTTGCAACTGGAGTCGGATTTGAAAGTATCATTAGGATTATCTACGGAACTATGGTGGCGCTACCCGGAACTCTCCTCGGAACTGCCGAATTTC
Organism: Macrophya alboannulata; assembly: GCA_949628255.1. Taxonomy (NCBI): domain Eukaryota; kingdom Metazoa; phylum Arthropoda; class Insecta; order Hymenoptera; family Tenthredinidae; genus Macrophya; species Macrophya alboannulata. Next base: position 35,466,119 of record OX451207.1, on the reverse strand, counting down.
GGAAAAAAAAAAAATATCGACACTTCTGGAAATCGAAACCAAAAAAATCGAATAACTTTCGCAGTTGGAGTCGGATTTCAAAGTACCATTGGGTATATCTACGGAACTATGGTAGCGCTACCCAGAACCCTCCTCGGAACTGCCGAATTTCGAAAAAAAAAAAAAAATTAATGGCACTTCTGGAAATCGAAACCAAAAAAGTCGAATAACTTTCGCAATTGGAGTCGGATTTCAAAGTACCATTGGGATTATCTACGGAACTATGGTGGCGCTACCCGGAACTCTCCTCAGAACTCCGAGAACTCCGAAAAGAGATTCTGACCGTGTTGCCGATCGTTATTGCAATGAATTATTTTTTCACATTGTTCCTTCACGAATAATTTGTGAAATAATTGTGGAGAACTCTGGAACTATTTATTTCCTACGGAATGCTACCGTGACCTCGACTATCTGACAGAAATGCGACGCTCAACTGAAATTTTGATTCGATTTTTTTTTGTCCCAAAACTTAGAACTTTTTACAAAAAGTATCGAGAACTCTAGAACTTTTTAGAAGCTACTTGGAACTCTAAAAAAAAAATCATTTTTTCAAAACTGGGATGCTTCGTGAAGTCAGCGTCTCAAATTTTCGAAATTCATTTTTTCCGCCAAAAAGCTAGAACTATTTTCGAAACTCGACAGGAACTGTAGAACTCTTCTGAAAGAAGCCAGAACTCTCAGCAAAAGTTGATTTTCTCCTAAATGAGACGCCACCTTCACAAACGTCCATGTATCCCTTAAAGTATAAAAAGTACTTTAGTCAATACTGCATTTGGTGAAAAATTTTCAAAAATAGAACTGATTGTTCACATTCCGGCCACTACCTGTATCGATTTTGATTAACAACTGTCTAGAACCTTCTACCGTTTTGTTTCAGGGAGTTCATCAAAACCTTAGCTAATTTCAATAAACCGATAGTGGCAGGGATTCAAGGAGCAGCTGTTGGATTGGGTGTAACGATGTTACCATTATTCGACCTAGTAATTGCCAGTGATAAAGCGACGTTTAGTACGCCGTATGGACAGTTGGGTCAAATTCCTGAAGGTGCAGCTATTCTAACTCTGTCTCAAACCATTGGAAATACCATTGTACGTACTGCCGTATTATTCATATATTTTCTTCGTCTCTTTTAAAATATTTTCCGTACAAAAAGCAGAAGATTATATAACAATAATGAAACTTCTTCGGCTGGTCAAGTATTTTCCTGCATTTTTATTATTTCATTTCGTTATAGACAAGCGAGCTTCTGCTTGGTGGAAGAACTTTGACTGCTAGCGAAGCACTGAGAGCAGGACTCGTCACTCGAGTCTTATGGCCAGATCGGTTTCAGGGAGAATTAATACCTTCCCTGCGAGCTATGAGCGAGCATTCTTCCCAGGTAAGAGAATTATTACGGTCTTACATAGACCTTGATATTTATACTCAAAGTATTTATACGTTAAGTTGAGACGGAATTCCCCATATGCATGTCGATAAACAATTCTTCGGGTCATATTTCAGAATAATGAAAAATTTTTCACTTTTGGAATTTTATAACTCGATAAAGACACATCTTACAGATTTGTTTGTGATACATTTTCATAGAGAATTGAACGCTCTACGAAAAAGGTCTCGTGCACTTTTTTCATGAACATAACCATTCGAGTTCGAAGTTTAAAATATATGCATATATTGAACTTTGAACTCGAATATCATTAGAATGGTTATGTTTATGAAAAAAGTGCACGAGACCTTTTTCGTAGAGCGTTCAATTCTCTATAAAAATGTATCACAGATTAATCTGTGAGATGTGTCATTATCGAGTTATAAAATTCCAAAAGTTGAAAAAAATGTTCTCCCATGTTAAATAAATGAGAAATAGAAAATCGCGATGGGGGACCTTTTAATATTTTTATCAAGAGATTAAATTTTGACAGACTTCTTGTTTTCGCTTACTGCAAGTATAGAATCTGTTTGTAGAGAAAAAAAAATGTTGCTCTGAAATGGCACACTTCAGTGACCTTGCAAAAGCTGCTAGATCTAATAAATATTAGGCTCCTATGAGCCGCTCACTATTAGACTTGACCTTTTGCTTTTATTTAAATTTTTTTTCCTCTTTTATTGTGTAAATTAATACAATATGTTTAGGAACATTAAGAATTTGAAATCTTAGATACTAGAGAATATGAAAAACTTGTTTCCCATTCAAACAATTATTTTTCAAGATCTTATTTATTCGCTCTTGAATAATTTTGAATAAAAGTAGAAAGCGGAACCCTATTATATTCACTAGATTTTACGCCTTTTGAGGCGTCAAGGAAGTGAAATTTCGAACAAAAAATGAATAAAAATGTAGTTGACTCTTGTGAAACCGAAAATATAATTGAGGGGTAGGCGCCAAGAGATCAAGTTCAATCGCAAGCTCTTTGACGAAACTCAAGTTCTACCAGATTTAGCACCTCTTGCAGGCCTATGCAAGTTAAGTTCGTAGAAAACAGAAATTTTGCACACCCTAATATGTACCCCTTGATATAAATTTTTGTAGATTGTTATTTTTTTGGTCGCTAAATAATTGTCCGGAGTTTTTTTAACTATGAAACAAACAGAAAGGAATTCGTAATTGTTAGTCAATTTCTCATAGAATAATGAGAACAGTGTACGATAATGGATGTATTTGTTACAGTCGATGGAGGCAACGAAAACATTGCTGCGGCATAGCTTACGTAAGAAGTTGGACGCTGCGCTGGAATCCGAAGGTTATCTGTTGATCCAGCATTGGTGTTCTGCGGAATGTCAAACGTCAATAAAGAATTATCTAGATGGTAAAGGTCACTGAGTACTGAAAAGTATATAACATTTATAACAGATTAATTATGCATGTATCTAATGACAAACTCAATAGGTAATCAAGATTTATGTTGCCAAGTATTCCAAAGAGTACTGGTATATTATATAGAGAATATTCTAATATTTAGTAAAGAACATATGTCTAGCCATTGAAATATTCGTATCATGAAATGATTCGTTTGATGTTTTCGTATGACAACTAATATCGTTGTTTTTTTAATTATTCCATAAAATGTGTGAAAAAAAGTAAATTCAAACGCCGAATCAATTCTATTTTCAAATTTAGCATGTAACAATAATTCCTCGGAATATTTTACAACCGATTTCAAAACATGTTAGATCGGTATCATCGTGTTCAATATTTCTAGGAAAAATTATAGCAATTGGGTGAATCACAAAAAAAAATGACTTTCCAATTGAAAGTTGTTTATTCTAAAGATTTTCACGGAATCTAAACCAATGCAAAAGTACTGTTTACTATTATTTAATTATGGGAATAATTGTAAGTTTTGAATATTATGATTTTTGTTTACGGTTTTTTTTTTTGTTCTTGCGCCTCAAAATGTAATTCGTAAGATTACACAATTACAGTTTTGTTGCTAGCGCATCAATATAGGATTATACAAATTTCTTTCGTGTCTTATTTCCTGACGTGTACTTGTTGATAGTAAATACTTTATGAAATTCTATTTTTAAGAACAATGTTTATAATATGAATTTTGAATTTTACACAGCGTTCGCATAAATATATATTTCTATACACTTGGTAGACTATATGAATTTTTATGAAGTGGACATCATTGTAGTGCTACTCGACTTATACAAGTATCACATTTGCGATTTATTTGCATATCTTTTCTTCAATTAGTTCAGTTTGAATTTGTTTGAACAAATCACTTTGGACTTTGACCAAGTCCATTAGGTAAGTTGGTTTCTAACCTTCTACATAATCGCCTTATTCCGAAACTCAAACAATACCTGACATATGTTTCCCGATTTTAAATTATACAAAGATGTACTGTCTCGATAACTGACATATTTTATGAATAATACCTATATGTTCAAATCAGAACAGGCTCGTCCAATTCATAAAATTTGGAACTCAGCCAGACTGAGATTGCTAAGCTAAGTTTTAAATAAGAAAACATGTTCTTAACTTGAAGAAAAATTGCTATTGATATTCAGAAGTCCAGTAAATATTATCCGATGGAATACCGTCGGCAACAATGATTTTCCGTATCACTATAATGGAAAACATTTAAAAACAAAAGATTGCGATAATTATTTTCATTTTCTATCGATTGATTTCTATTTCTATAAGCTTAGAAGTAATAGCTGGCTACCATTCTCAAAATTTGTGACGCAATACAAGAACCATCCCCCCTTCCCCACACACCTTTCAAGCACATTCCCATTATTATTACAAATGAAACCGAACTTTTTATCGCAAGTGTATATGACTATTGACCATTAAGGCGCCAGAGAAGTGACATGTCCTATATAGGTATATTTGAAACGTGAAAAGCGAGAAATTTACGTTGATCAATGTAGTCTAAACGCGAATACAAATTTAACGGGTATAATTTGGATATTGAAGTTTAAGTTAAACTGTAGGGCGCTTGCCCTGTCATTTCCAACAAAGACTACTCAATATAATGTTTATTAATTTACGAATCATGAAAATCGCATCTCGCTGTCGTCCACTGCAGACAATATCCATCATGACAGCGTTAAAACCATCGACTTATAGTCCAGTCGGAGTCCAAACATAAAATAAACAGACTTCTATTGTGGAAAAGGGTAGGTTGGCCGACTTTTTCACAAGTTCATTAGACCTCAATAAACACAGCCTTAGAGTTTTCTACAAAAATTAAGTCCCTGTTTGCCCGCAAAAAATTGTTAAACAATTGAAAATCGACTTTTTTCACTTTCAAACAAAAGTTGTTCGCCTTATTACACTCTGAAAAACAAGCTCCTTAGAAGTAGTTTATCATTGTTAGTTTGCCGCAAAATACAAAAAACCACAAGATTCCATGTTTTCGAAAATCGCATATCATTTGCTGAATTTTCAACATGCGGCTTGGAGATTCATGATTCAAACTATATCATAAAGAAATCTGCTAACCCGCTCTGGCTATGTCTTATAGTTGCGCTGTAATGAACAATCTGCGAAAATCCGTAGATTCGTTGTACTACTAGTAGAGGAGATGAGAGAGTTCTTGCTAACAGCATCCCGAGATCTCATCTGTAGATCACAGCATCCCTGGGGCACTGGACCTTTTTTTTTTTACCAAACCTAACCTAATCAACCTAACCTAACCTAATGTAACCCGACCTCACCCGGCCTAACCGAACTTAAGGCCCATCCCTAGTCGCCCACCTCCTTTTTGCCGAAGAAGAGGTGGGGGTGACACATTTCGATTATTAGCCGGGCCTAGGCGTCGAAAACGCAAAAAAAAAAAATGCGTAGCGGCGATTCTATTTCAATTCCGCACACATACGTCCAAAAATATGTTCGTTTCATGCGAAAATAGAGCTGCAGCACCGCTTTTACATTTGTCAAATGTCAATTTCCTCGGCGGCCATTATTATGTAGCTATTTGCCGAGTTTCGCTGGGCAGGGCGGTAAGTGGCGCCACGAATATATTGCTCCGACGCAAGGATAGTACACTAAGAGAGTGATATCTTTGATATTCGTGGCGCCACTTACCCTAAACTCGGCGGACAGCTACATAACAATGGCCGCCGAGGAAATTGACATTTGACAAATCTAAAAACGGTGCTGCAGCTCTATTTTCGCATGAAACGAACATATTTTCGGACGTATGTGTGCAGAATTGAAATAGAATCGCCGCTACGCATTTTATTTTTGCGTCTTCGACGCCTGAGCCCGCATAATAATCGAAATGTGCCTCCCCCACCCCTTTTTCGGCAAAAAGGAGGTGGGCGACTAGGGATGGGCCTTAAGGCGGCTCCCTACTCAATTATGACCTTTTCTGGAAACATTGTGCAAAACAGTGCTATTGAACGGAATATCTCTGCCCGGGTACCGAAAACGGAAAAAAGAGATACGTCGCGCAATTCTATGTGTACATCCCAAAACATGTTCATTTCATGCTAAAATAGAGAAACGCTGTATGAAACAAGCTTTTTTGACATTTGGCGATTCTCAAACGCTCGAAAACATGGCGACTCGTCGTGTTTGGATTTTTCGACGACGCCTCCGAGATGGCGTGACGCACGAATCTGGTAGAACGGGTAAAACAGTCGCTGGTATAGAACACCAGCGACTGTTTTACCCGTCGCTGGTGTTCGTATATTAGTCCGTTTGGCAGACGATGATTCTGGAAGAATAGGTTATACCTAGCATAAAAATTTCACTGAAGTAGAGAAAAATTCACTTTTTATGCATCGTAAGATGTGGGCGTGTCACTTGTTTTGACTATTATCGGAGCCTACGCATCATTGACGCAAAGAAGAGAATAAGAGCGCCATTGCGATTGAAATGCCGAACACGATCATCTGAAAACATCTTTGATTCGGGCGATATTACCCACACAACACAAAGTCATTCCTAAAACATCTTATGAATGTCCCGAATGAAAATTAGGTATATTCAGAATATATCCATAAACCGCCCAGAGATATGCAAAAGATGTTTCCAGGACGTCCAAATGTCCACATCTGCAATATCCCATGGATGTTGTGGTCAGATGGATGGATATATTGAAAATGTCCATGGCTATGGTTAAAAAAATGCAATGGACATCTTTCAAACTTTTATCAATTATTGGTCCTAATGATCAAATAATATAAATGCTGAATAACAGTGATAAAATATTATACAGAAGTATGATATTTCCGGACAAAAATGCAAATGTTTCTATTCGAAATTCTATCAACTGTTTGTAGGTATTCGTCAAATATTTTCATGGTAACTAAAGAACAAAAAATAAATATATATAGGGTAGGGTGGGGCAAAACGGGGTAGGGGGGGCAAAATGGGGTACCCTAAAAATTTAGTGAAAAATTTTTTCTTATCCAAATGTTTCTGAAATGCTCAAAAGTTGGTTTCAACATTTTTTTACGTTACTTTGTGTAATAAAATGAGTTTCGAAAAATTTTCAAAAAATTTTCGAAAATATTTTTTTTTTTTAATTTTCGAAATTTTTTTTTCAACGTGTTAACGATTTCGAATATTTTAAAATCAATTAATTGGAAAAATATCAATAATATAATTTTATGTGGTAAAAATTATTAGAAAAAAAAATTTTTTCATCTTTGGATCCAATAATTATGTTAAAAATAATTTTTTTCACATAAATTATTCATAAAGAAAATTTTTATTTATTAATTTTATTTTATCATGAAAAAAAAATTTTATCTTACTTTTTGGAGGGGTACCCCATTTTGCCCGCAAAAAAAAAAGAAAATTTCTCATGGCAGCTGAAAATTTTATTTATTTACTTTGATTACAATTAAAAAAAGGAGATTCAGCATATTTCAGCTCCTGAAAACTTTATATTTTCTTTAGTACCCTGTTTTGCCCCCCCCCCCCCCCCCCTACCCTATATACATATGTATACATACATTGTACATGTATACGTTATACATCAAGATGTTAAAAGATATCCGAAGGATTTCCGAAGTACATCCGTAAATAGAACAAAACATTCATGGATATACTGTAGATATCCTTCTATATCCCGATGTATAAAGTACGTTTAATATATTCAAAAGATGTCCAGGACATTCCGGATATGTTCAGCGCTTTATCGTATGTACGGTGGATATCCTGTGTTGTGTGGGTAACGAGTTATTTTGTATTCCCGTAATTAGTAATAATCGTCAGTTATCAATCACTCGGAAACACATGTTTCCCTACTTCCCGCAACGCCCGAGAGATGGCTCAGCACACCGAAAAGCTGCAAGATCTATCCCGCTCTCTTTCTTTTACACGTCAGCTAGATCATCGCTGCAAAATTACGCGCTCTGAGCCATCTCCTGGGCGTTGCGAGAAGTAGGGAAACATGTATTTCCGAGTGATTGAGAACAGACAATTATAACTAATCACGGGAATACAAAATAGCTCGATCGCCCGAATCAAAGATGTTTTTAGATGATCATGTTCGGCATTTCAATCGCAATGGCGCTCTTATTCTCTTTTTCGCGTCAATGACGCGTAGGTTCCGATAATAGTCAAAACAAGTGACACGCCCACATCTTACGATGCATAAAAAGTAAATTTTTTTCTATTTCAGTTGAATTTCTATGCTAGGTACAACCTATTCTTCTCGAATTATTGTCTGCCGAACGCACTATTAATTTGAGATCACCGTTAGGAGAAAATCGAGATAATAGCTGTTTATGTCGGTAAAAATCGAGTGCTGCCCCTCCTTAATACAAAATATACCAGTACAAATAGGCTTAAAAAAAAGACAAAGGTAACTTAGAAAATATGACGGATTCACAGTAATGAGACAGGGTGTATAGAACAATTAAGAGATACATCAAAATAAAAGAACTTATCTAGACAAATATCCGGTCACCTAATAGATAGAAACGGCACCGAAATAAAAATAAAAATAAAAATACAAATACAAATACAGTGCGCAGCAACGGAGCGCAAAACCTTAAATTGTAGCAGATCTAAAGCCAAAAAGCCAGAACCAGTTAGGCCGACAAAGTATCGATATCAAACAGATAAGAAAAGAGCCTAGCCTTGATCAATGGTAGAGTTTCAGCGCAAGTTACTTCATCAGGAAGTGAATTCCAGAAATAAATAGCAGCAAGACTGAATGAGTTTCGATAAGTGGTAGTCCGATGTAGAGGTATCTGAAATACAATAGTACTAGACTGACGAGTAGGGCGGCTATCCAACGGCCTATGGCGAATAAACAGTTCCGACAGATAAACCGGCAGATTCCCCTGAAGAAGGTTAAGGCGGCTCCCTACTCAATTATGACCTTTTCCGAAAACATTGTGCAAAACAGTGCTATTAAACGGAATATCTCTGCCCGGGCACCGAAAACGGGAAAAAGAGATACGTCGCGCCATTCTAATGTGCAATTTCGAACACGTATATCCCAAAACATATTCGTTTCACGCTAAAATAGAGAAATGCTGTATGAAACAAGCTTTTTTGACGTTTGGCGATTCTCAAACGCTCGAAAACATGGCGACTCGTCGTGTTTGGAGTTGTCCCCGACGCACATTGGTCTGAAACTGGCTAAAACGCGCGCATAATAGCCAAAAACCAATGTTATCTGAATTCCCCCGTATGATTTTTTAGTAATTGTAAACACTTTGACGAGTCAGAAATGAACCTTAACAGGGCGGACAAACACATTATGTCCCTGCTACGATCGACGCAGAATAGTGTTATTTTAATCTATTTTGATGACTTCTAATGTTGTGAACTTTCTGTTGATAATAATCGACTGAGAAATTTTTTTCTTCCACGTGCACCTGTTTACTCATTTTTCCCTTCAAATGATACGTTATCATTGGTCATTTTGATCCCTATTGAACTCAATTATAACAATTCTATCAATAGTTTCAATAGGCTAAAGATAAGCTGTTTTCTTCAAATGTAATTCAAACAATCAATCTTACACGGGCCACAACTTTTTAGATTTACGAGGTTTCACCCTGGGGATTTCAGCATTCTAAACTCTTCCATCCTTCTTCAATATATCCACCAAATTTCATTCGCTACTTTTTGTTACCTTGGAAGTGAATGATTTTTAAAGATGATCATGGAACATCCGAATTCTGCACAGAGCGCGGTCAGTGACGCTCAAGTTAGCTGCACATTACCTTCGTTGGGGAGCAATATTTCTGCAACCATACACGGTGGGTGGGGGTTAAAATTCCGAAAGACCAAAAAGTAGACTGGTTAAAATGTCGAATGACAATATTAACGAATGTTCAAAATATAGACAGGCGATATCACGAGAACCTCGAAAATAGTTTCCGAAAAATAAAGAGCATGGAAATATAGAAATAAATTTCTTTCAAAGAGAAAACTTAGAATAGACCACATTGCGAAAGTCTAAATGCCGAATTGGGCATAACATCGGACACTTAAGAAGGCATGTTGGTAAAAATGTCGAATTATGGATACTAAGAAAGTTTCTTAATTCGAACTTTGTATAGCGAAAGACCAAAATCTCTACAAGTTAATTAAGGCCTTAATTCTCGAAACCACAGGAACACTTATTTCAAGCGTTTCTCGTTCTTCACACTACTAGACAGGACTAATAGAACGACGATTACAATGTCATTTTTCGAGATTTTGGTCGTTCTACATTTCACGAGTATGAATCTTACTCTTTCGTGGTTTTCATCTTCGGCATATCAATGGTTGGATTATTGGCTTTTCGGAATAGTACCTAGTCTATATTGTGAATTTCTGAATTTTAAACATTCTACATTATGACAAACTATACTTCGCCCGTTCGAAATATAAACTATCTTGAAAAGAATTTTGAAATAATGGAGCCGTCTATACCTATTAGGGTGTGTCATTTTGGGGCAACATTTTTTTTTCAACTTACATACAGGTTGTATACTTGCAGGAAGGGAAAATAAGAAGCCTGTTAAAATTTAAGATCTTAATATTAATGTTAAGAGGTGCCTCATCGCGAATTTCTATTTCTCATTTAAATAACACGGGAAATGTTCTAGTGGCACACTTCAATTTTTATATCTCAAGTACTAATCTACTCAGAATGATTCTGCATAGCTACTTTTGTTAAAAATTTAACGCTCTACAAAAAAGGTCTCTTGGTATTTTTCGATAAATCTAACCGTTTCCAAGTTGGTTATTGGCTATCAATGGTAATTAACCAATAGCCATCTTAGAAATAGTTAGATTTATCGAAAAATACAAAGAGACCTTTTTTGTAGATCGTTCAATTTCGAACAGAAGTAGCTATACAGAATCATTCTGATTAGATTAGTAGTTGAGATATGAAAATTGAAGTGTGCCACTAGAACATTTCCCGTGTTATTTAAATGGGAAATAGAAATTCGCGATGAGGCACCTCTTAATATTAATATTAAGATCTCAAATTTTAACAGGCTTCTTATTTTCCCTTCCTGCAAGTATACAACCTGTATGTAAGTTGAAAAAAAAATGTTGCTCCTAAATGACACACCCTAATACCTATATAACCTTTAGATGAAATGATTATTCGACTTAGGGATCTGTCAGAAACAAAAGTTTAGAAAAAATTCACCTGTCGTTATTTTAGTATTTGCATTTTTGAAATTCGATATTTCAGCCAGCAAATGAAATATTATGTGGTCAATTAACATATCTTTGTTGTTTTTATGTATAGACCAACTGTCAGAAGAAGCTTCTGAACACAGAAATAAAGATTTCTAAATGTTCCGGAATCACTACGCAAGGAGGATTTTTCGAATTTAGAATTTGACGGATATTTTGAATAGGTTTTTCATCACCTCTGACCCTTTAATAACACATTCACGAACTTCATCAAAAAAAAAATGCTCATCCGTGAATTACCTGAAGAAGTAAAATCGTTATTGAAAGAGGCAAAAAAAGATCCAGACGATGAGCCTGAGTTCGATGAAGATGAAACTATCTGAACATTAGAACGCTATTTGACCTTCGTACATGAATTTCACATTTTCGGATATCGCATTTGTATCGTAATTATTTATATTTCAATTTAACGAATGGATTTATTAGAAAATATATGGTCAGAAAATGTCTACTTTCATTGCTGATCTTGAAACCCAAATATCTTTGTAGAAAATAATGTCATGGCCCCGGTTTAGGGCTCATATTACAGCGGGTTCTTTACGCTTCAATTTGGGATCTGAACCAACTTTCTATCACGTTTGGTTGCAAAGCTATTGTAGATTATTCATTATGCGTGCGTTTTAGCCTGCAGTTTAAGACCAATGTGCGACGCCTCCGAGATGCCGTGACGCACGAATCTGGGAGAACGGGTAAAACAGTCGCTGGTATAAAACACCATGCTACACGATCACGGTTAGAAGCTGATTTTGTCCAGTGACCGATCAGTGTATCGAACAGTGATCGTGAAGCATGGTGTTCTATACCAGCGACTGTTTTACCCGTTCTAACAGATTCGTGCATCACGCCCTCTCGGAGGGGTCGTCGACAACTCCAAACGTGACGAGTCGCCATGTTTTCGAGCGTTTGAGAATCGCCAAATGTCAAAAAAAGCTTGTTTCATACAGCGTTTCTCTATTTTAGCGTGAAACGAACATGTTTTGGGATGTACGTGTTCGAAATTGCACAAAGAATTCCGCGACGTATCTCTTTTTCCCGTTTTCGGTGCCCGGGCAGAGATATTTCGTTTAATAGCACTGTTTTGCACAATGTTTTCAGAAAAGGTCACAATTGAGTAGGGAGCCGCCTTAAAGACTAAAATTCCCAAAAAATAGAGACGCCTAGTACGAACAGAGAGCCAGCGTAGCCGCCTGCGGTAGGGCGTAACATGATCGTCATACCGCAGATTAAAAACAAATCTGATAGCCGTGTTTAACAAGCGCTGCAATACAGTGTTGAGCTCACCGGAGAGATCATTATACACGAGACAGCAATAATCAAGCAAAGGAAAAATAAGAGTGACAATAAGTCTGGCTCTCAGCTCACTGGACAGGGCATTGCGGTGGTATTTCAACTTATAGATAGAGAAATTGACTTTATTAGAGACTGATAAGATGTGACCACGCCAAGAGAGATTAGAACGCATGATAACCCCCAAATTCCGCACCTCGTCAACGTAAGGTAGCACAGTACCACTAACAACAATGGGGGGGAGACACGTCAGGTCCAATCGATTTACAAACACACCGCCGCCGGAAATAAGAACCTTAGATTTTGCTAGGTTGAGCTTAAGACCATTAGTGGCCGCATAGTTGGCAATGACATCAACATCATGTGTAACCTTAGCAATGGCATCAGTCAGATCAGAGGGTGGACAGGTGAGATAAATTTGAATGTCATCAGCAAATATCAAGTGACGCGTGTAAAGCAGATTAGCCCCAATATCATTGATGAATAATGTGAAAAGCAGCGGACCCAGTACCGACCCCTGAGGGACACCTGAGCGAGTGTTCAACCAAGCCGAGCAAGCACCGCGGTCATCGACTACCGCCTGGGACCTGCCTGAAAGATACGCATGGATCCAGCGCAATGCATTGATAGAGAAACCAAGTCTTCTGAGCTTGGCGAGGAGAAGCAGGTGATCCACAGTGTCAAAAGCCTTGCTAAAATCAAATAAAACTAATTTCGTTATGCATCTATTATCAACTCCGCGTCTGCTGTCTTGGGAAAGCCTAAGCAAAGCTTTTTAAGTACTCAACCCAACTCTATAGCCAGACTGATAAGGATCAAAGAGGTTATGATGATTGACATACTGCAGAATCTGGGCATGAACAATTCTTTCAAAGATCTTAGACAGCTCATACAGGTTGGCAATGGGCCTAGTGTCGGATACCGACCGCGGAGGATTTACCTTGAGTAACGGACGGATAAACGCACGCTTCCAGGAGGAAGGGAAGTAACCTAGTCTCAAACATTGATCAAAGAGTTGTGCAAGAGCGATAGAAAGACTCGGGAGTGCTTGATGTATCATAAAGAGCGAGACACCATCTGGACCAGCGCTGCGCGATGACGACGAAGAGGACTTGACGACAGAGACTACCTTTTCCGGCAAAACGGGCGGAAACTCAAAGGAAACCCTGGATAGACGGGAATCTACGGTCGAAGCAATAAAATTATTAAAAGCATCAAGGTCATGAGAATTAAAATTGTTTGCTGACAAAAATACTGACGAACGCTGTGTTGAGCTCATCAGAAGAAAAAAAGGTAAGTGGAAAATTCGGTCGGGATTTTACAAGTCCATGATTAGCCAATTCACGCCACAGTTTTGCACAGTCAGTGATGGTAGAGAGAGTACGCCAGTTGAAATCATCAGCCGCCTGCCTGAGATCAAGAGTAAGTTGATCACGATATTGCCTGTATACAGGGTGATTCAGTTTGACCGGGCCATTTTAGCTGGGTGGACTCCTCGCGAAATTCTAAAACTAAATTTCCTTTACTAAAAATTCGAGGGACTAATAATTTACGAGCTACGGAAGATCTTAGTTGACCAATCACAGAGCCTACAGCTGCTCGAGTTAGCGCCGGGTCAAAAGTATAAAATAAGCAGTGCCCGGAGCGAAACGAATTTCATCAAAATGAAAATAAATTTTTGAAACATTACTAAAATTTTTCGTGCTTCGTGGTTTTCGTCCTCCAGGTCCACTGCTACACAGTTCTCGTCGTCCAGGTCCACCGCTCTGTAGTTTTGGTCTTCCAGCTTTACCGCTACATAGTTCTCATCGTCCCGGTCGTCCGCTTCGTCATTTTCGTCCTCCAGGTCCACTGCTACGTAGTTTTCGTCGTCCAGGTCCTCCGCTTCGTGATTTTTGTCCTCCAGGTCCTCCGCTTCGTAGTTCTCATCGTCCCGCTTCTCTGCTTCCTGGTTTTCGTCCTCCAGGTCCACCGCTGCGCAGTTCTCGTCGTCCAGGTTTACTGCTTTGTAGTTTTCGTCCTCCTGGTCCACCGCTACGTATTTCTCATCGTCCCGGTCGTCCGCTTCGTGATTTTCGTCCACCAAGCGAACGAAAACCACGTAGCGGAGGACCTGGACGACGAAAACTACGTAGAGGTGGAACTGGAGAACGGAAATCACGAAGCGAACGACCGGGACGACTAAGACTACGTAGCGGTGGACTTGGAGGACGAAAACTACAAAGCAATAGACCTGGACGACGAGAACTGCGCAGCGGTGGATCTGGAGGACGAAAACCAGAAAGCGGAGGACCTGGAGGACGAAAATCACGAAGCGGAGGACCTGGAGGACGAAAATCACGAAGCGGAGGACCTGGACGACGAAAACTACGTAGTAGTGGATCTGGAGGACGAAAATCACGAAGCGGACGACCGGGACGATGAGAACTATGTAGCGGTGGACCTGGAGGACCAAAACTACAAAGCGGTGGACCTGGACGACGACCAACTGCGTAGCAGTGAACCTGGAGGACGAAAACCACGAAGCACGAAAAATTTTAGTAATGTTTCAAAAATTTATTTTCATTTTAATGAAATTCGATTCGCTACGGGCACTGCCTATTTTATACTTTTGACCCGGCACTAACTCGAGCAGCTGTAGGCTCTGTGATTGGTCAAGTAAGGTCTTCCGTAGCGCGGAAATTATTAGTCCCTCGAATTTTTGGTAAAGGAAATTCAGTCTTAGAATTTCGAGAGGAGTCGACCCAGCTAAAATGGCCCGGTCAAACTGAATCACCCTGTATAGCCAATGCTAACACGCTGCCAGAGCGCTTAGCCTGCTTATAAAACGCATTACGCTTCCTGATACGCGATTTTAGGTGCTCGGTGAGCCAGGGGGCTCGTAGCCTGTTAACAGTAAACGTACAGATAGGTGCATGCTGATCAATCGTCGTGATAAGAGAGCGATTGATGGTGTCAGTAAAGTGATCAACGTCACTGCAGGAAGAATCACCAGAGGATAAGACTGGACAGTTTAGACCTGTACATTGTTGAGTGTAGCTGTGAAAGCATCAGAGTTAAAGTGCTTGAAGTTGCGACATGTTATAGTACGTCGCCACAGACGCTCAGTATCGAATTTATAAGTTAGTTCGATCAGATCATGTCCGGCAATAAAAGGAGCATCTGATTTGTTAAAAGATAAAACTTTATCTTGACTATCAGTAATAAAAACATCGAGCCACGAGTCGGAATGTGGCGTGTGATGAGTAGCTTCAGACTCAACAATGTGTAGAGCATGAGATGTGGTAAAATTACGGAGAAACGTAGCCTCGACATTACAACTAAGTAAATTACAATTTAAATCACCGCATATGATAATATTAGTATAAGCAGAAGTAAATCTATTAAATAAGGTAATAAAATCATCAAAAAGCAGACCTTTGGGTCGCCTGTACATACTAACGAATAAAAGAGATTGCGAATCAGCATACCGAATGCCCAAGATAATGAATTCGGGCGCATTGGAGAACTGGCTAGGAGATGTAGCTAAGACCTTAACATTGAGTGACTCGTGTATGTAACAGGCTACTCCTCCACCTTGTTTACTCTCTCTATCATTAAGAATTAAAAAATACTCATTAAGACAAACCAGGTCATCTGGGACTTGTGAGTGGAGCCAAGTTTCAGAGATTGAGATTATGTGATAAAAATTCGAAGCTAAATGTGCTTTGACAAAGTTAAAATGACCTAGTACAGAATTAGCATTGAACTGTGCGACTTTGATGAGAGGCTGTGACCGACTAGCACTAGGGAGAGACGGTACCTGTGGGTGTCACACCAGCTTTACAATGTCCTCATCAGTTTTGATAAAAATAACATCACTTCCGTCACGAGAGAGAGGGAGAGGGAGAGGGAGAGGGAGAGGGAGAGGGAGAGGGAGAGGGAGAGGGAGAGGGAGAGGGAGAGGGAGAGGGAGAGGGAGAGGGAGAGGGAGAGGGAGAGGGAGAGGGAGAGGGAGAGGGAGAGGGAGAGGGAGAGGGAGAGGGAGAGGGAGAGGGAGAGGGAGAGGGAGAGGGAGAGGGAGAGGGAGAGGGAGAGGGAGAGGGAGAGGGAGAGGGAGAGGGAGAGGGAGAGGGAGAGGGAGAGGGAGAGGGAGAGGGAGAGGGAGAGGGAGAGGGAGAGGGAGAGGGAGAGGGAGAGGGAGAGGGAGAGGGAGAGGGAGAGGGAGAGGGAGAGGGAGAGGGAGAGGGAGAGGGAGAGGGAGAGGGAGAGGGAGAGGGAGAGGGAGAGGGAGAGGGAGAGGGAGAGGGAGAGGGAGAGGGAGAGGGAGAGGGAGAGGGAGAGGGAGAGGGAGAGGAGAATAGAATAGAATAACATTTATTATGCCGGGGCCTAAGAGGCCAAAGGGCAAAAAAAACAGGTACAAAGTATTATCATAAATTATGCACCTAACAACATGTGCTAGCGAGCACAAATGAGACAAAATAATAAAAAAAAAAACAAGAAAAAGAAAAAGGAAAAAAAAGAAAACATTAAGCTTATAGGTACAATAACTTAAAGGTGTACCATACATAGTGTTGCACTAAGCAATCTCACAAATTCAGAGTACGACACCTAGTACAATACTAATAACTAATAACAATAAATCAAGCTAGAAAACTAATAACAATATTATCATAAAATCATAAGATGGCAGATAATCACAGTTTAAGGCTAGTGGGGCATCACAAACAGTACTAAATAGAAGCAGTTTCAAACATTAACCTCAGGGCACCCTTCCGCTGACAGTAGATGCACCATGAGTCTTGCCTTGAACACGTTCAAGGAAGTAGCTGATAACACCGAGTTAGGAAGTTGATTCCAAAGAGATATCGCTGAAAGAGTAAAAGATTTGCGATAGGTCTCAGTTCGACAGGTTGCAATAAAAAAAGGTGAGGAGTTGCCTAAACTCTCAAGCCTAGACGAACGGCGAGCAGTTTGGTCGACTTTCACAAATAGATCACGCAGGTACCGCGGCGACGAGGTCAGCAAAACTTGAAAAAGCACTGAGCCGAGAAAGTACTGTTTGCGATTTACCACTGCCAGCCATTTTAATTTGTGCCGATACGGAGTTGTTGGAGTTAGAGGGCGCCTGCTACCTATGTGGGAACCCCCCCTTCTAGTGCACGTGCGCGAGCCCCGGTTCCTCTGTTCCTTGTTTTATACTTCCTGCCCTATCTTTATACTCTGGTTGTAATAGGCGAGACATAACGTGTTAATAAACCTTTTTCCATATAAAGACTTATATTCTGATTGCAAACCCACGTTCCAAGCCAGCCTTCCAACAGGTTATGGGCATACCACGCTCCTACTGAGCGATATGGTTTATTAAACAACAAAAAAAGGGAAGGTAATTAACGAAACAAAAAAAAACGAACACGTGCCGGCCGGTGAAGTCAGTGCTGTGCGTGACGAGTGACAAAGGAAAGAGGTAATAAAATGGCCAGCCTGGAAGAAAATAATACAGAAAATACGTACGAAGAAGAGAAAACGATGAGTAAGTAAAGAATTAATCTATCAATGAATAAAAGTCTTGTGTCGTCGTAGTAATTTGGCGACAAGAACATGGGCGTCATAAGATAACAAGATGGCGGATAAAAAATGAAACAACCGAGCCGTAACACGATCATGAAATAAATAAATTTAAAAAAAATAAATAATAATATCAAAAAAAAAAGAGTAAAGAAAAAAAAACGAGAGTGAAGACGAGCTTAGAATAGAATCTAGATTTTAACCATAATTAATGACAGCAGGTGACGACTTGCTGGATGTGTGGAATTTATTGATAAAGGACTTCAACTTAGACAATCTACACAAGGGACAGACTGTATCCCTAGTCCTAGAAGGGGAAAACCTACTGGTTATTCCAGAAAAAGGCTATAGCTATAAAACTGGTGAGTTGATGAGAATTAGCAAGAGAAAAAAAAAAAGAGTTACACAGAAATAAAGAAAAATATATTTGTGTTTATAGGCTAGCATATATCACAAATCAAATCACGCACTAAATCTTGATCAAGTTAAAACAATTTGAATACTAGTTACAAACAAAACCATAATGGCAATTATGTAAGCTCTGATAAGTTGATCAATGGAAGTGTACTTGTGTTCGGTATCACTAAAACTGATTGACTGAAATAGGCATAGGAGAAATATTGTGTTCATATTTCAAGTGTGTCTGTTCGTTCTGAGATCGGCCACACTTGTTGTACGGTCAACCGGTCTCAGGACACAGGTCTTGGCATAACAAATAACATTAGGTAAGCAATGCCGTTTGTTTATACAGGTAAGAGAATGATGTCCGAAGAACAATGGGAACGTCTGGTAAATTGGGGTGAAACAAAACTCTTTAGTGGCGAACCATTAATTATGCCAAGAACCGAACCAGAGCAAAGCTTAGCTATTGCGCAGGTGGAAGAAGGGATTGAAAATGATGAGAAAATTGAGAAAGGCACAGGTGAGGAGGAGATGAGTAACAACGATGAGAAAGATGAGGCAATGAGTAAGAGAGATGAGCTGGCCAAAGAAGATGAGAAAAGTAGCGACGCAATAGCGAAAGCACTGAAATCAGGTCAAAACAAACCTGTAGTCAAAAGTGATGTGCCAACAAATGTTAACCTCAGACTTATCAGACCCACTTCAAAATACAAACCTACAACTGAAGAAGAAGCAAGTAAATTACGTGAAAGATCTGCAGACGCATCCATGGACTTACTGAAAACAATGAGCGATGTAATCAAAAATATCGCTGAATACTTAGTCACAGCAGTGAAAGAAGTCAAAGAGGAAATAAAACAATTTAAAATCGATAGGCAACAATTGCAACAAACCTATGACCATCAAATGGCTCAATTGGAGAAAGCAATTGAGAAGCTCCAGGATATCCAGGAGCCTAACAGCATTGATGAAAATGAGGGTAGAGAAATGAATGAATAGTCCAAGAAAATAGACCTTCAAATGCGAATTTTGAGATAAATACCGGAATTTTTTGTATAAGTTACTTTGAAGAATCTAAAAACGAATTATGAAAATCTTTTTCGAAAACAACCCCGAGAAGGGATGAAAAAAAATAAACAAAGTGTTTTTCTTAAATTGTGGGGAAAGGGTAAGAGTTAGAAGAAAAAACCTCAAACAAAAGTTGTAGGGCACAAAATTTTATATAAAAATGATATCCTTACTTTTTTCGATAGAATCAAAACTAACAGAGTGAGGGTGGTTAGAAGCTAGGGGATGATAGTTAAATCTTCAAAAAATCATAAATTGCTGAAAAATTGATATATCCATAATTTTTTTTTTTTGTAAATATTAAGAAAATTATAAACTTCAATTTCAGAGGAAAATTTTTTTGTTTCAATTGTTCATAACAAAGTTATAACCATTGAAAATTTTCATTTTCGAATAAAAATGACTTTACTCGGTAAAATCAAATTTTTTATTTTACTATTTTGTTTACTATTTTATAAATTGACCAGTCGCGTTGGAATTTTTTTTTTTACCTCTTATTTTCATGCAGGTATAAAATTATTTACCTAGTGAAATATTTTATGAGGCGGCGACTTTGCTTTTACCACAGAGAAGCGTACACAACGGGCATGCGCGTCTATGCCTTGATGGGACTACAGTGTGTGTAGTTATTAAACGTACAATTATTTGTATGTGTAGAGTGTAATATGATCTTATAAGATTCTTGACTGACTTGACTGACAGAAAATATATTTGAAAACATTTAAAAAGCAAGAGAGAAAGAAAAAAATAACGAAAAAAAGAAAGAAAAAGAGAAAGATAGATCGATATAAAAATCAACAGAAGGAAATAAAAGAAGATGCGTAAAAAGCGCGCGGCAAATTAGAATCTCCGTGCGTGCAACAGAGAGGGAGCGCACCAATTTCTTTATAATTTAAATTACTGAAAATCCTGGTAATTAAATCCTGGTTTACTTAAAGGATAGAAAAAGGTGTTTATATATGGGCAAGTCCACCAATTATCAACAAATGAACGGGACGTCAAGGAATCGATTTGTCTGAAATTTTTACCTCTTATAGTGTGTACTAAGATTGAAAAGTTCACCAAGTTAGAACCCTCTAGGACTTACCGTTCGCGAGAAATGCCATATACAAATTTGCCATTTCGACCTAATTCAGGTTTAAACGCGAATTGTTTTCGTATCGTTATCGGCATAAAAAAATTATGAAAATATACGTATCTTATGTGAAAAATTCTCACCTTTCCGAATATGTTATTCATTTCTGGCTAACCTATCGAAATTAATCTCAAAAACACGTTTTTCGGCGAAAAATCGCTTTTTTTCATGCGCCACCAAATTTTATCTTACTTTTGAATTTTTTATCTGAAAGCTGAGATCTTTTCAGTAAGAAACCCAAATTTGTAGAGTGGGACGGCTATGGGATCCCGCGTGAGCTAAATTCAATCGATGAAAAGTGTATTATTCGCCAATTAAGGGGACCAGTACAGCTTGGTTTGGGAAATTTGGAGTACTCCAAAATTCATTTATTTGTCAACCAAAGCTTATTTCACATCAAAAAAAATTTTTTTTCGAAAAACTTTGTCGTAAGGTTTCAGACACATCGTTGGTCCAATTCAACCTCTCAAGGTCCTGCTTTCTTCGGACAGCAATTCTACATCTTATGAACGTAGGGATCGGTAAAAAAAAAATTCATGTGAAAAGTTACGGTCAATTATCCAAAATTTCCAAATTTAGGACACTAATTTGCAAATAACTTGGCCTACACGAAATTGTTCAAAAATGTTCACACGATGAAGATTTCTTTTCTGAACAAAATGAGCCCTCAACGACCTTAATCGGAACAGCGATGTGCCTAAAACCTTACGACAAAGGTTTTCAAGGAAATTTTTTTTTTTTTTGATGTGAAATAAACGTTGGCTGAGAAATGAATGCATTTTGGAGTATGTATGTACATACTCCGAATTTCCAAAACCAAGCTGTACTGGTTCCTTTAAGCGTGTAAATAATACACTTTTCATCAATTGAATTTAGCTCACGCGGGATCCCATAGCCGTCCCACTCTACAAATTTGGGTTTCTTACTAAAAAAATCTCAGCTTTCAGATAAAAAATTCAAAAGTAAGATAAAATTTGGTGGCGCATGAAAAAAAGCGATTTTTCGCCGAAAAACGTGTTGTTGAGATTAATTTTGATAAGTTAGCCAGAAATGAATAACATATTCGGAAAGGTGAGAATTTTTCACGTAAGATACGTATATTTTCATAATTTTTTTATGCCGATAACGATACGAAAACAATTCGCGTTTAAACCTGAATTAGGTCGAAATGGCAAATTTGTATATGGCATTTCTCGCGAACGGTAAGTCCTAGAGGGTTCCAACTTGGTGAACTTTTCAATCTTAGTACACACTATAAGAGGTAAAAATTTCAGACAAATCGATTCTTTGACGTCCCGTTCATTTATTGATAATTGGTGGACTTGCCCATATGCTATTTTACAATTTATTTTGAAACCATTTTCTCTATAAAACTAAATTTTCAAAACTTATGTCGGCTTTAATATTTGAATGGTAAAATTGAGCGCTTGCACTACATTACTTTGCAATAAATCTAATTTTATAAACTAATATAATATATAAATCTAATTTTATGATGTTGATAAATAATTAAGTTAGTAATTTAGTTAATAAATATATAAATCTAATTTTATAACGTTAATTTAGAATACACATGTTTTCTATAACCTATAAATGCGCGGGAGTATGGTTAATGAGGTTTAAGAAATTTAGTAGAGAAAATATCACTTGAATATTTACCTTTTTCAAATTAACAACGATAATTCACTAATAATCACAAATAAAATTAAATACACCTCACGATTTGCACGAGTCCAGATATTAAAAAAAAATAAATAAAAAACGGAGTTAAATTTGTTGTTTACATTTTTCACAGCACAGACGGAGTGTAATATAAACACACTGTAGTCCCATCAAGGCATAGACGCGCATGGCCGTTGTGTACGCTTCTCTGTGGTAAAAGCAAAGTCGCCGCCTCATAAAATATTTCACCAGGTAAATAATTTTATACCTGCCTGAAAATAAAAGGTGAAAAAAAAATTCCAACGCGACTGGTCAATTTATAAAATAGTAAACAAAATAGTAAAATAAAAAAATTGATTTTACCGAGTAAAGTCATTTTTATTCGAAAATGAAAATTTTCAATGGTTATAACTTTGTTATGTATGTATGTTCATTTAATGCTCCCCTTGGGGTTACATGAACTTCGGTTTCTCATTCAACCTAATACAATTTTCTTAACCTACTTAACCTACTTTTCACATTTTCTTTACAATTTTTTACATTGTCTTACACTATCTTAACCTACCTTATTCTACGCTTATCTTCTATTTTCCTACTTCTCTGCTCTACCTGCTCCCTGCTTTCCTCCCCTCTCTCTCTCTCTCTCTCTCTCTCTCTCCCTCCTTCACCACTCTTCCTTACTACATCTCGTCTTTGCCTTATCTTTGCTCTTTGCTTCCCTATTTGGTTTCTTTCTCCGCTTTCTCTCTTAGTTTCTCTTTTATTATTTTCTCGTCTCTCTTTACATTGCATTACATTACCTATTGCATTACCCACTCCTCTGTTTCTCACTCATTCCGGCCTATCGCCTTCCGTTTCCCATTCATTTCTTCTGTCATTCACTTCCACTCCTCTTGCTCTCTCCACTTCTCTAATCCATTCCTCTCCCTCCCCTTCTGCCCCCAGTATCCATCTTACTACTTCCTGCCAGCTCTCTTCCTTTCCTACCCCTCCTGCGCATCCTTCCCATAGATGTTCCCACGTCTCTTCTTCCATCCCACACAGCCTGCATTTTCTTTCTTCTTCGCTTTCCCAGTACTTAGCTGCTCTTACCTCCCCCCCTAATCTAAACCTCGCTACTCGCCTCCACCTGCCTTCCCCCCATCCCTTTCGCAGGTATCCCGGCACGCCCTCCCCTTTAATCTCTCTGTACCATTTGTTGTATCTCGAGCTTCTTATTTTTTCCCATCTCTCCTCCGCTTGCTTTTCCCTCTCTCTTACTTCTATCATTTCGTATTCTGATCCTAACTGCTCCTGTCCTTCCGCCCACTCCCTCATTCTTTCTTTTCTGTCTCTCTCCCACCCTGACACGCTCCTTTCTCCTTCCATTCTCTGCTTTACCTCTCCCAAGCACACCCTCGCTAGTTCGCTTCCTCTACCTTCTTCTAACCTTTTTTCGAAGTTCCATGCCCTTTTGCCTACTCTGGTCTTTAGCTTCAACCTCATTAGCTCTTCCCTCACCATGTATCCCGGCGTTCTCCAGTCTACCCCTAGCCCCCATTTAATGTACCTTTCTTGCAGCGCTTCTACCGATTTCCACTCCTTCCAACCGCAAATTTCGGCAGCGTATTCGGCTACCGTCCATACTAGTCTGTCAAACATCCACATTCTTCTTTCCAAGTCTTTTCCAAACCTTCTTTTCCCTATTCCCCATACTTGTCTCATTACTACCCCTGCTTTCTTTACCCGGTCTCTCACGTGCGCTTCCTGCCCCCCGTTTCTCATCACCACATACCCCAGGTATTTGAACTCCTTCACTTCTTCTATCTCCTCCCCCTTCCACCTCCACTCCTCTTTTTTGAACCTCCCTCCTCCTCGTCTACACCTCATCACCTTTGTTTTTTTCGCATTCAGTACCAAGTCCTTTTTTCTTAGGTACCTCTCTAGCCTTCTTATCATCGCTTTCATTCCTTCCTCCGTTGCTGCTACCATTGCTACGTCATCTGCATACGCCAATGTATACACTTTCCTTCCCCCTAGCATCACCCCCCCTACTCCTCCTTCCCTGCTCATTTCCTCCTCTAGATCCGCCGTTAGTATGTTAAATAGGAATGAGCTCAAGGGGCAGCCTTGTCTCACTCCTTTCACCGTCCAAAAAACTTCTGTTACCTCTCCCCCTACCTTGACCCTATTCTTCGTCTCTCTGTATACTTCCTTCACCCTACTTATCAGCTCTTCTTTCACCCCCCTTTCCCTCATTGCCTCCCATAGTACCTCCCGGTTGACAGAGTCGAACGCCGCTTTCGAATCTATAAAAAGCACTACCATCTTTCCCTTTTTTCTGCTCACGTTTTTATTTATTAAGTGATTCAGAACATATATGTTGTCTACCGTACCCATTCCCTTTCTGAATGCTGTCTGGTTCTGCGGTATCATGTTTTTTCTTTCCATGTCTTCCTCTAGTCTACCTGCCAGTATTGCTGCGTATATCTTGTATAGAGTCGGCATCAATGTAACCCCTCTATATTCCTCTACATTTTTCCCATTTCCACTCTTTACTATCGGTATGATCCACCCTTCTTTCCATACCTCAGGCCACCCTTCTCCTTTCCATACCCTGTTGCATACTTTCTCCACCCACCTCTCTACCTCCTCTCCTCCGTACCTCCACACCTCATTCTCTATGTTATCTCCTCCCGGCGATCTTCCATCTTTCAGCTTCGCTACCGCCCTTCTCACCTCTTCTCTTCTTACTTCCCCTTCTGTGTCCTCCCCCCTTTCTACATCCCTCTCTCTACCCTCTGGCCTCTCCTCTATTCCGCCTAGTAGCTTCATGAAGTAATCTTTTCATTCCTGTATTACGTCCTGGATTATAGTTTTGTTATTCTGAGATTTCGTAGTTAGACACCTTGAATTTATGTTTCTAAGATCGGTAGAGTTCTGTATTTCTTACTGAGTTGTGAATAACTAGTTCCGATGATTGTCGTTTAGCTCGTATCTATTGAGGTAATGGGTATTTAACAGTCACTACTATGCGTAGTTGAAATAATTATTAAAGAAGTTCGTTTTCAATTAACAATATTTATTTAACAATAATTAATTAAACAATCTGCACAACAATTTTGTATGTTAATCAAATACTTGGATGTTGATTAATTTTGAGTTATAGTTTATAGTTTTATGATAGTTATTTTATAAAGTTAAACTGTTTCACCAAATTATTCAGAGTTGATTATTATAAGATCTATGATTTTATGAGTTCGATCTTTACTTATTGAGATTCTGTGACTGACTGTCTGATATTCTGTAAAAAGGACCTCTCCTCGCGGCCACGCGAAGGAGGGGCTCTGGAAAACTCGCGGGAAAGCGAGGTTTTTTCTATTGGTAAAAAACACATAAAACAAAAGCGGGAAAAATGTGGTTGGATAGAACTGGATTTGAGCGAGACGATTGGGTCAGAGGCCCAAGCGTCGATACGCTAAAGAGGGATGCTAGAAGCGTCTATGTTTTATCCTCTTTTAAACAAAGTGATCTTTGTCTTCCAAAATCTCCGCTTTTGGTCTTAAAATTCTAAGAGTCTTGAAGATTTATGTTTCCTCAATAAACTTAGTTTCTGGATTTTCAAAGTTTACTTTAAGATTTTAAATATCAAATTTATGGTTTCTTGAGTGTTTCCAGATATATTCATTTCGTGAGAAAAGAAGAAATAGTTGTTTATATTAACTTAGATTGTTTATCTAAAAGTATAGCTTTATAACTCAAAGTAAAGTAATATAAAAGAATAAAGGAAAAAATTATAATTGGGATTACATCAAGGGATGTAATAACTAACCTCTGATGATATTTGCATGTCAATGATCATACCTTCAGTATGATGTAGGGTAACTACTATACCGATAGACGGCTCTCAGCCTAGGACGTAACACCTCCCCTGTTAGGATTCGAGCGTCCTCGCTCGACCTAGCGGGTTCTGATTTATCGACATGAAAATACCATCCTTTGAGTGAAATATCTAAAGTATTAACTTAAAGTCTATTTTAATAAAATGTATAAAAGATAATATAAAATTCTTATGTCTAAGATTAGTGTATAGTGTGTTTAAATTCTAACATTTGCAAATGAATTAATGAATAAAGGTAAGTAATATAATGATTAAAATTACACATCATTATTACATTGATATAAGATTATAATGTATTTAGTATAAAATCAAGTATCTAATATATGATAAACATAAGAGTTATGAAAATATAAAATAATGTAAATATGATAAGTATAACATATTTTAAAGTAATAGTATAAGTAATATCTATGAATGAATTATATCTACGAATTATAGCATGTGATTATCTAAGAATTTTCTGTCTAAAATTTTGATATAATGTGTATATCGCGGTTGCACAAGTACCACAATCCTGACATTTTTAAAACATTGATAAATTAAAAAGATTTCTTGAGATTTCGAAATTACCGTAGAAGTAAAGGATTTCCCTCGCCGTATTGGGCGGGGTTAATTCATACCTGAGTCTTACTCTTTCCCAAATGCAAAAAAAAATTTCTTTTTTTTTTGCCTCGTCACTTGGTCATTGATTTTTAAGTTTTCTTTTAATGAGTTCATCGTTATTCTACATGAATTGACGTTGCTGCTTAGATGTATTTGATGATGTTGGATTCTGATCCGATAAAGTTACACGAGTTTCTCGTTGGATTGGTATAGGGGTTTTGATTGGTTCCATTTCAATGCTGATTTGATTCGTTGATTGTTCGTCATTGGTGTGTCCTTGTCTGTCTACGTTTGGTTGCTCATTTGTCTGACTCTGAGATGATGTTTTACTAAGATGTAGTAATAAGTTAGTTACTGAATCCCAAATAGCTCCTATAAGCCATACGCTCCAACCGTAAATTGAATGAAGAGCGTAGCCATGAACTAGAGTATCTATTAAAAATTTAATTCCTTCGACTGTAACCCAAACACCGAGTAAAGTAACGCTAAAAGTTCCTACTGTATTGAAAAAGTTATAAACTTTTCCCCAAGCTTGTTCGAAAAATTTTCTGATCGCGTCCTCATCTATGAAACTATTTACGGAAATTCCTTGATTTATAGCATTTTGACCTGTCGCTCCTCTCGCAAGCGTATGTAATACTGCTGGTTTTTCGATTGGAAACATAATATTGTCGCGTAGTTTATCGAGATCTTCTAAAGAATAAATACCTCCTGAAGCGAGACTTGAAGGTGTCTCATATTTCCAGGATTTCTTTGTCTGAGCAGAAATTTGTTCAGGAGCAACGGCAGTTGCTAATTGTGGCAAGGCTTGATACCAAGCATTATTAATATTATACATGGGTGCAAGAAAAGAATTGCAATCAATTTGATTTCCTGTTTTAGTAATAATGTGCGTTCGTGGTAACATGAATAAACTATCGTTTCCTCTAAAGATTGGGAGTTCCTGAAAGCATTGATCGGTTTTTCGTGATCTAACTTCAACCGGCACGCATTTTGCTATCCTAACTACTTCTCCTGATATATGAGCTATATAACCGGGTCCTTTCATAAAATGAAAAGCGAAATCCGCGGGTGCTAAAGGTGCTATGGCTAGAGAATTGTGTAAAACCTTGTTCTCTAATTGACATTCTTGTAATATTACGTCGTTATATAATGATATTATTTGATTTCTCAAATGTCGTTCTAAATATACGAATTTAGAATTCATGTATGTGAATAAGTCCATATTAGCGACTATTACTCCTGTTTTATGAGTAAAGAAATCTCCATTGTCTCTATCAAGAATAAAAAGTCGTGGATGTTCTGTTTTAACTAGTTTATAACCACAAATTGGAAGAAAGCCTCTGATTGATAGTGCAAAAGTAATTTCGTTTGAAGTAATTGAATAAATTTCTTCTCCATATTTGTGTATTGTGCTATCTCTGATTTTTTCTGCTTTACCTTCCTAAAGAACAGTAAAACGGTTGAATTTACATTGGTCTGGTGGAAGTAATACCCAGTACGTATTACCACCTTCGATATCCATGCATGATCCTTGGGCATAAATACATCTTACTCCTGATCGAAGTATCAGTTCGTTTTTATCTAAATTTACCGTTGCAAGATAATCCTGCACCGTAATAAAAATTTGTCCGTAAGCTATTACATTGTCCCATGACCCATAATGATCTGAGAATTGGTCTCCTTTACACTCTCCATCGTCGTGTATTCTACCTGCTAATTTCAAGGGTCTACTGGTAGTTGCGTTCATAGTGATTTGAGTAAATATGCTGTTATGTGTGCTGTATGATTGAGTGTTATGAATTTGTCTACATTTTTCGTATGAAATTTCGTCTATATATTCGATATCTCCGTTTGATACTGCAGAGATATGCGAATGCATACCACAATAATAAATTGATCTATGAATTTCTATTTTACATTGAATTACTTTTACATGAGTAAAATCTGCTGTTTGTAATAACTGAACTTTTGTACTTGTAGTTACTGGTTTCGCAATAGGAATATCGCATTCTTTGATGTTGAGTAGTGATAATGTCGTAATATTCATTGATGGTGCGCCGCAATCATAGGCTATCAAGCAGTAGGTCGCTTGAATGCTAAGTAATAGAAGTCCCATGAGGGTTGTCCTGATGTTGCGACTGTCCATTTCCCTGCAAAGATGTATACCAAAGTGATTTAATAAGCTATCTTAGCTCTATCACAATGAATTATCTTTCGTTTATTTTTTGCTATTTCGATTTCTATATCATTTTTATCGGGAAATACTTCTGTAATTTTATATGGTCCCTTGTAATTATCGTCTAATTTTCCTGTTCTTTGATTTTTGACTAGATAAATTTCTTGTCCTATTTTAAATTTTACGGGATTTAACTTTTTATCATAGTAATCTTTGGATTTTTGTTTTGCTTTTTCTAGATTTTCCCGTGCGTTTTTCCTAGTTTCAATTAAACGTAATGTAAGGTTTTTTACATGATCGTCGTAAGTAAGGATTTCGTCTAAGTATGGAAATTCCGAGGGTATACGAGGTTCTCGTCCGTAAACTAAATAATACGGGCTGTACTTTGTACCTTCATGTATACTAGTGTTGTAAGCAAAAGTTGCATGTGGGAGCCATTCGTCCCAGTTTTTCTTATCTGTGTAATGTTTCAAGTAATCTGCGAGTACTTGATGACTTCTTTCTAAAGAACCATTTGATTGAGGATGAAATGCTGTGGTTTTGATTTGATTGATTTTAAAAACTTTAGCTAAACGTTTCATTACTTGTCCAATAAAAGCTGCACCTTGATCTGTCAAAATTACTTTCGGACATCCATATTTACATATGAAATGAGTAACTAATGCATCTGCGATGTCATTGGCTGTTGCATTTACTAGAGGTACTGCTAAACAGAATTTCGAAAGATCGTCTTGCATAGTTAAAATGAATTTATATCCTTTATCTGAAACAGTATTTATCGGTCCTACGATATCTAAGGCTAACTTATCAAATACATAGGCTGAAGTATCTGTGATTATCATAGGTTGCCTTGTTTTAACTCGTACTAATTTCTTTTTCTGACAACTTGTACATTTTCTAACAAAATCTTCTACCTGTTTCTTAATATTGTCCCAAAAATATCTTTGTCTAATTCTATTGTAGGTTTTAGTGACACCTTTGTGACCTGCTACTGGTGACTCGTGGTTTTCCCTAATTATCGCTTGTCTTTGTTCTACGGGTGGTATGATAATCTTATCCTTGCAGACTGTAACTTGAATATTCGTACCAGTAAAAGTTTTACGAATAATCTTTTTTATTGTCAACCAAGCTGAAACGTGGAGATTGCTTCTACCTTGGGATAATCGTGCTGATTTAATATTAGAGTTGTTCATTATTATTCTTAAATTTACGAAGGCTTTATTGAAACTACTCGTTTTAGGTATCGATTGGTCGTTTTCTCGAGTAACTAGTGCGAACACTTTCTTTTTAGAAGTTCCCGATATTATTACTTGACCTAAGTTGTATCTTTCTAACGGATTTAAGTTCAATAATCCTAATTCTATCAATCGTTTACCTATGTCATCTGATACA
The DNA here is from genome assembly GCA_949628255.1 of Macrophya alboannulata. NCBI lineage: Eukaryota > Metazoa > Arthropoda > Insecta > Hymenoptera > Tenthredinidae > Macrophya > Macrophya alboannulata. Next base: position 35,435,803 of record OX451207.1, on the reverse strand, counting down.
GTACCATCTGCAGATACGAAACAAATATACCTAGTTGTCTTTTTTCATTTCTAAGTTATCTCGTGTCTCTATCAAATTATTATTCGATTCTTCTTCTATATGATTTCCAATAGCTACTTCGCTTGTTGAATTTGCGTTACTCTGGGAATTATCTGAATTTTCCGAAGATAGTCTATCTTGAGTAACGGGTAATTGTGATGAAATAATTTCATTTTGTGAATGATGTAAATTTATTTCATTTCTTGTATCTATGTTATCTTGAGATTCTATTCTGTTCTGTGGATTATGTGAATTTATTTCGTCTACGTTTGAAATGAGTTGAGGTATAATATTAGGTATTGCTATTTCGTTTTTCTTAGTCGTTGACGGTTTCTCTGCGATTTTGGGTACGTTTCTTTGTTTAATCTTTTCAGTATGTGCATTTGATTCGATGCAACATGGGCAAGTTTTCTCTTTCCGTTGTCTAGTTGTTCTCCTTAACGGTTGAGGAGCGTCCATTTTTTGTATAGTTTTGACCATTGGTACGGACGTTCCTGTTAATCCTAGTGGTTTATTGTTTTTTCGAAGAGTTTCTGATTTTTTTTGTTGCACATGTGCAGTCGTATCGATTTCTCTGGTCTGTTTTTCATCGATAGTGGGTAATATTGAGGGTGCGATTTCGCATGAGTCAGTAGAAGAATTATGTACCGTTAAGCTATTATCTATTTCCATGATGCTAATGTTACTTTGATTTATTGGTTCGGATTGAATTAAGGCTTTAGTTGTGATAATATTAGGTATATTATCTTCTTCATCTGAAGACCAATTTTGTACTACGTAAGAGTTACTTATATTCATTGGTTCAATTTCGTTCAAATCCTGTGAATCTGCTATGTCCGAGTGACTTTCGGAAATAATAACTTTAGGAATATTAATATTAGTTCTGTCAATTTTCCTTCTTGTACGCAATAATGGTGAAGGTGTAAATTCAGCTGCTTGTTTTGATCTTTTATTTAATAACTCGGTAGCTAATTTACGTTGAAAAGTAGTTTGTGTACGAGATGTTTGAATTTTGGGGGTACCAGTAGGCGTTCCCTGAGTAGGCGTTCTTAAGAGTTTTGCCCCTTGTACTTGCGTAGGGGTGTTCGATTCTAAAGCTGTGGGAAAGGATTGTTCATCTACCTGAATAATATTTTGGGTATCTAAAATTTGTTTTTCCGATTCTATATTATGTTCTTCTAAATTTTCAATCGGTTGTTCTGATGTTTCAGGTTTCTCAGAGGAGATATCGGATTTAGATTTAAAATTTGTTTTGGATTCGATTTCCAATCTACTATTATCTGATTCATCATCTGATGATGATGTCTGAAATTTCGAGGGTACTCGAAACGGGGTATACCGCCTAATATCTGATTTCTTTTTCATAGCGGATTTTGATTTTTTTCTACGAATATACTCTAGAGTTTTATTGATGCGAATATTCGATGGTTGATCAGACCTATCATCGCTCTTGGATTCTCTTGGGATTAAATCGATTGAGCACGCGCGCAATTCTCTCGGAACTGTCGCTTCCACGGGCTCGACCGTGTCAATTTTATCTTTTTTAATTTCTCTTGGAAATCCCCTAAAATCTTCTTTGTCTGAACTCGAGATCTGACAAATTTTAGATTTTTTTGTAGTTAAATTAGTGTTTGAATCGGAAGATGATCTAAGCCTAGCTATACCTGGTTGTCCTAGCAATGACTTTTGACCTTCTATGTTATTTGACGTTCTCCATTTAAATTTAATAGGTAATACGACAGGATTCCGTGATAATGCATCAGCATTGGTATTAGCCTTACCTGCCTTATATTGAATAGTATAATCGAATTCTTTTAAACGTTCTCTCCATCTCATTACTCGCGATGTTGGGTCATTCATAGAATTTACCCATACAAGCGGTCTGTGATCGGTTAGCAGATTAAATTGTCTACCATAGAGATACGGCCTAAAAGTTTTTAATGCAAAAACTGTTGCTACCATTTCTTTTTCAGTCGTTGAGTAATTTTTTTCGTGTTTATTGAGTACACGTGAAGCATACGCGACTGCAGTATCTTTCCCGATTTCGCCTTGTGAAAGAATTGCTCCAACCGCATAGCCTGATGCGTCAGTCGTGACAATAAATTGTTTTGAAAAATCCGGATATTGTAGTATCGGTGCTTCGCAAAGCTTATCGCGCAAAATTTCGAAAGCTACCTGCTGTTGTGAGGTCCATTCGAACTGTGCGTTCTTGCTAGTGAGGTCCGATAAAGGTTTCGCGATTTTTGCAAAATCTTTTATAAATCGACGATAGTATCCGGCGAGTCCTAAAAATTCTTTAACGTTTTTCGGAGTTCTCGGAATTGGAAAGTTCCTAACTGCTTCTATTTTTTGTGGGTCTGGTTTTACTCCATCGGCGGAAATAATGTGTCCTAAATATTTTACTTCTGTTCTAAGAAATTCGCATTTGTCTGTTTGTAATGTTAGATTAGCTTTCCTTAATCTTTCTGCTAATTTTTGAAATTTAGATGCATGTTCTTCGATTGAACGTGAATAAATTACTATATCGTCTAAATAAACAAATAGATCTGATCCTTGTAAACCTCTTAAAACTGTATCCATTAAACGTTGGAATGTTGCGGGTGCATTCTTTAACCCAAATGGCATTCTATTAAATTCTTGGTGACCATGTGGAGTTGTAAAAGCTGTTTTATGTTTATCTTCCGGATGTATTTTTATTTGATGAAAACCTGATGCTAAATCAAATACTGAAAAATATTTCGCTCCACCGAGTTGGTCAAGAATATCTGTTATTAATGGTAATGGATATGCATCTCCTATTGTTTTTTCATTTAATTTCCGATAATCGATTACTAGACGCCATCTTTTATTACCTTTAGAATCTTCTTTCTTAGGTACGATCCAAACGGGTGAGTTATATGGTGAGGTTGATGATTGTATTGTGTCCATTTTCAAAAGATCGTTAATCTGTTTATCTATCTCTACTTTTTGGTGTGGAGGATGTCTATATTGACGGGTATTTACAGGTACGTTATCCGTAGTCAAAATTCGATGTGTTAAAACGTTCGTAGCTCGCAGTGTTTCTCCTGGGATATGGAACAGGTCAGAGTATTCCTGTACTAAAGAAAATACCGCTTTACGCTCTTCCTCGTTGAGGTGATCTAGTCGTAAAAGGTTTATGACCTCATTAGCGCGGTTTCCTCGCGTCCGAGTACTGCTTACACGCTCTGTGGCATTATCCTTTGTTAAACTATCGTTCTCGTCTTCACTCATATCGAAAGGATATAAAGGAATTACTGGAATATCGACCCTCACGTTTTTATCCGTTGTATTAATAGCATATAAATACGCTTTTCCTTTGTTATTCGTAACTAAGGATTCACCTGCGAAAATACCTTCATGCATGTCTAAACGTGGCACGTAACCCTTTTCTAACGAATTATTTACTCGAATAAACATGAGAGATTTCGTCCTGGCCAGCAGCAAGATACTCTCTTTATCGCAAAAAGGAATGTTTGTTATTATTTAGAGTTACATGTTTCGTTTCATAATCAATCTTACCTTCGTTCATATGCATGAATTCTGATCCTATGATACCTGCAAAATTTATCGGAAAATCGTCTGAGATTACGTTGAATTGTCCGTCTGTATCGTTTATTGGTAATCGTACTTGCCCTAAGGTAGTTGGTTTGTCTTTTTCGGAAATACCGTTTAATTCATAAGTTATTGATTTATCTATTGCAGTTAAGTCTTTTAATTCACCGATTTTAATTAAATTTAGCTGTGATCCTGTATCGATTAAAAATTTACTTTCGTTTTGTTTTAGATCTGTTGATTGAATCATTATTGAAGGAGAATTATAAGTTATTAATGCGGAAGCTATTTTACATTCTGCTGTAAGAAGTTTATGGTTAAGTTGTGATATGGGCGCTGAGTTTATGATTGCCCCATCGTTGCGCCTTGTCGAGGGGACGACGATTCGTTTCCCGCAGGCACATTTGGATTAGCATTTGTGTTGTTGTCGGCTTCGCGTTTCGCGTTATTATATTTTCGTTTTCTACAATCTCTAATTATATGACCCTTCTTCTTACAGTAATTGCATTCTAATGATTTGTGTGGATTTGCGTCTGTGTTATTATCAGGTTTCTTATTTTTGTTTTGTAAAACTCGACAATCACTAATTACATGGTTATTCTTTTTACAATAGTTACAAAATTTCACGCCTTGTTGATTTGAGTTTGATGAGTTACTTTTATTATTTTGATTACTATTGTTTCCTTGATTTGATTTATTTATGTTATTAAATTTATTCGGTTGTTTGTAGTTGGTGTTTTGGTTTGACTGAATCGGAAGGCAATCTTTCGATTTAGTTTCAGGAATGTTGAAGTACTTAGTAAAATTTTTTATTTCTAATTGTCTTGTTTCAATTTTCATGGCTTCTTTTACTACGTCAACTAAGGAATCGTATGTTTCTTCTCCTCAAAACATTGAAATTCTGGGGTTAAGCCCTGCACAAAAACATTGAACAGCGGTTTCGTTCGCTGAAAATTTCCTGGCTTCGGTATTCGCGCCTCCAGCAATATCTATTTCTAAAAGCGTTTCTTGTAAATGACGGCCTACTCTCACATTGAAATCAATTACTCTTTCATTTGGTTTTTGTTCAAAATCGTTAAATTCCCTGAGCCATCTGGAGACTTGTTTTTTAGGTCTAAAGTGTAAGTTTAAGAATTCAGTTAGTTCGTCAATCGTCTGTAAGTTAGCGTCGCTGACTCGTATAAGGGGTTCTCCTTTGCATTTGGAAGAAAGTATTCTTACTAGGAAACTTTCTCCGCAATTTGGTATGTATGCCTTTGCATATTCACAATGTTGAATAAATGACTTGATTGGGTAACCATCAGGTGCACCGTTGAATTCGGGAATGGTTTTGAAAAATTCTTTGTAATCACATCCTGAACTACTTGTACTATTTAATCCTAGAGTTGCATTAAAATTACTACTGGATCTTTGTTGAGGATTTGAATTTGACTCATTATTTGAAATTTGTGAGATATCCATGGGTGTGGCTGTAGTAGCCATTTTAATGAGATTTTATTAACTTACTTAGATGAAGAAAAATATCAATAATTGTAGTTCCTGTGAGTTAGCTGTGTAGTAGTCTTCGTGGGTGAGCGGTAGGGCGGGTCTTAGGCTGCTAGAGTTGAATTTGAAGTTCTGCGCTGCGACTTGTCCGACGGCAAAACCAATGATGATCGATGCGGGGATTCGATTCGGTTGACGATAAAGTTCTTGATGTTGATTATTAGATCGATGATGTTTAGTCACATTCGTTTGGTGATTTTTTTCACAGTTTATTTTAATTTCCAATGCTGAAAAAAAAAATTTCACGCTCGTTGGCAGATGTTTTGATTTAAGAGTTTTGTTTCTTTGATTAAATTTTTGATTATTTCAGACTGATATCCCACCGCTGCCACCAAATTTATTATAGATAGAGCTGTTACGTCCTGGATTATAGGTTTGTTATTCTGAGATTTCGTAGTTAGACACCTTGAATTTATGTTTCTAAGATCGGTAGAGTTCTGTATTTCTTACTGAGTTGTGAATAACTAGTTCCGATGATTGTCGTTTAGCTCGTATCTATTGAGGTAATGGGTATTTAACAGTCACTACTATGCGTAGTTGAAATAATTATTAAAGAAGTTCGTTTTCAATTAACAATATTTATTTAACAATAATTAATTAAACAATCTGCACAACAATTTTGTATGTTAATCAAATACTTGGATGTTGATTAATTTTGAGTTATAGTTTATAGTTTTATGATAGTTATTTTATAAAGTTAAACTGTTTCACCAAATTATTCAGAGTTGATTATTATAAGATCTATGATTCTATGAGTTCGATCTTTACTTATTGAGATTCTGTGGAAGGAGGGGCTCTGGAAAACTCGCGGGAAAGCGAGGTTTTTTCTATTGGTAAAAAACACATAAAACAAAAGCGGGAAAAATGTGGTTGGATAGAACTGGATTTGAGCGAGACGATTGGGTCAGAGGCCCAAGCGTCGATACGCTAAAGAGGGATGCTAGAAGCGTCTATGTTTTATCCTCTTTTAAACAAAGTGATCTTTGTCTTCCAAAATCTCCGCTTTTGGTCTTAAAATTCTAAGAGTCTTGAAGATTTATGTTTCCTCAATAAACTTAGTTTCTGGATTTTCAAAGTTTACTTTAAGATTTTGAATATCAAATTTATGGTTTCTTGAGTGTTTCCAGATATATTCATTTCGTGAGAAAAGAAGAAATAGTTGTTTATATTAACTTAGATTGTTTATCTAAAAGTATAGGTTTATAACTCAAAGTAAAGTAATGTAAAAGAATAAAGGAAAAAATTATAATTGGGATTACATCAAGGGATGTAATAACTAACCTCTGATGATATTTGCATGTCAATGATCATACCTTCAGTATGATGTAGGGTAACTACTATACCGATAGACGGCTCTCAGCCTAGGACGTAACACCTGCTTCCCTATTACTCCACTCATTTTTTTTCTCCTTACTCTTTCCCGATTTATTACATCCCATACTTTTCCGTCTGTGTTTGCCTCCTCCGCTTGTCTCACAAACCTTTCGTTTTCTTCTTGTTTCTTTCTCTCGCATAGCTTATTGTATTCACATTTTGTTTTCCTATATCTCTCTACGTCCGCTCTCCCCTTTCTCCATTCTCTTAGCGCTGCCCTGACCTCCCCTTTCTTTTCCTTGGCCTCTTCATCCCACCACCCCTTTTTTCTCTTTCTCTCTCCCCCTTCCCTGCTCGCTTCCATTTCTATTACCCTTCTGAATTCTTCAGTTCTCTCTGCTATTGTTTCGTTTATGTCTCCTTCTTCTCCCCCCCATCTTATCCCTGTTCTAAATCTTTCCCTTCCTAGCCTTGACCAGTCTCCTTTCGCCGCTCTCTGCTCATTCTTTTCCTTCACCTTTTCCCATGCCTCTGATTCCACCTCTAATATTATTGGGTGATGATCAGAATCTATCCTATCTCCTATCTCTAATCCTCTTATTCTTTCCCTCATCTCGTTATCTCCCATTGCATAATCTATTACCGTCTCCCCTCTACCTCCTACATATGTTATTTCCCCTTCTTCGTCGCCCTTTGTATTACCGTTCAATATTGACCATCCCATCTCTTCTAGCCCTTCTAATAATTTCCTTCCCTCGCCATTTACCTTCTTGTCCTTTGACCTTCTTCTTCTTTCTTCTTTACTGTGTTCCCCCCCGTATCCCCCTCCTCCTTCTCCTGTTCTCGCATTAAAGTCTCCTCCCACTATAATCTTCCTCCCCTGCCCTTCTCCCTCTACATATTCTTTTATCTTTTCCATCTTCCTTTCTATATCTTTTCTGACGTATACTCCTATTATCGTCCATCTTTCCCCTCGAATTTTTACCTTTCCTGTGATCCACCCCTCTTCTTGTCGGCCTTCCTGCTCCTTTGTCTCCTCTGCTAACTCTTTTCTTATTCCTATTGCCATCCCTCCGCTCGCCCTTCCCTTCCTGCATTCTTTTCTCGCATGCTGCGCTTCCCATACGTATCCCTTAGGTAGTTTGTATGCCAATCTATCCCAACCTTTTTTATCTAACCACGTCTCGCTCAACGTTATTACGTCCCACTTTTGTATACCTGTCCAGAATTCCTCTTCTTTTTTCGCCAGCCCAGCTACGTTCCAAAACGCTACTTTCCAACTCTCCTTCTCTTTTCTTTCTATTCGCTTCCTTGCCCCCTTCCTGTCCCCCTGCCTCTTCCCCTGTTTAAATCTCCTCCACTCCCCCTTGCTCTGCCTCTACCCCTTCCTCTCACTACCCTTGACCATTGTCCTTGTCTTTCTTCTTCCTCTCCCCCCTCTTCTGTTTCCTCCCCCCCCGTTCCTTCTCTTTGTTCTGACTTTTCCGCCCCCTCTTCTCTTCTACTTCTTTCCCTTTCTACCCCTTTTTCGTCGACTAGCTTTTCTCCTATCTCGTCCCATCTCCATCTTTTCCCATTTATCCATATTTTTCCGTAGCCTGTTCTTACGTTTTTTCCCTTTCTCTCTTCCTCGACTGCTATTTCTCTAATTCTCCACTTCATCTTTCTTTCCTTCCATGTTAGGTCGTCTTCTATTCTCTCCTCCCTTCCCCATAGTTTTCTCTTGTTTTCCATGACCATTCTTTTTTGCTCGTTACCACCTAGCTTTACTAGAATCATTTCTCCTAGTCTGCCTCCTTTCCCCCTTATTCCTCTCACTTCTCCTACTTCTACCTCTACTCCTATTTCTCTTAGCAGTTCTCTGCTACGTTTTTTTCTTTTCCCCTTTCCACCCTTACCTTTTATCAGGATATTACTCCTTCTCGCCTCTCTTTCCTTTCTCTCTAACGCGAGTTCCACTTCTTTTATCCTGTCTTTCCATCCTGCATCTCCCTCTCCCCCTTCTTTTCCATCTACTATTTCTCCTTCTCTGTTTTCCGCCCCCCCCTTCTACCTCCACCGCAGTCTTGCCCTTTTCTTCGGCAATTTTCTCTAGATTACTTATTCTATCTATTAAGCTATTCCTTTCAGCTTCCCATTTCGCTTCTTTTCTCTTTCCTTCTTTTTCTATTCTGTTTATTTCCTCTCTCAGCTTCTCATTTTTATCTTCCGCCTCTCTTCTGATTTTTTCAATTTCTTTCTTTATCTCTGCTATCTGCTCTAACCCTTCCCCGACCTGCCTGCTCTCCTCCGGTGACCTATATATTTTTCTAGATTTTGCAAATACTAGGCTTTCATCCATCTCTCCCTGCCCTTCTCCCCCGCTTATATCATCGTTTCCCACTTCCTTCTCCATATCCCTCTTCCTCTTCCAGAGCTCTTGTAGTGAACACGAGCTCTGGCTCCTCCCCCCCTCTCTTAACAGCCTCGCCGCGTTGCTCGGCCTCCCTACCTTCTTAGCTCCTGCCTTCGCACTCCCGCTCTCTGCCTCGCTCTCGCTATCGGTCATCTCTGTGTCCGACTATTTACCTCAGTACCTATCTATCTACCTTTGTGATTGTCTATCTATCTCTTCTTCCTACTTTACCTACTTAATTCTCCTGCTAACTGTCCGCCTACCTTCTTATCACCGCTTACTTTGTGCTCTGCTCTGACTTCCCGCCTTTTCCCTCCCTATCTATCTAACCTCAGATTTCTCTCCTTGTCTTTCTCTTCTTTTCTCTCTTTATTGCTTCCTTGGCTGTGCCCTTTTTTTTTACCTGCACTTTCTGGCCCTCCCTTCTGGTTTTCCTACTCTTGCTTTTCTCACACACACTCTCTCTTTGCACTTTTTCACCCTTTTCGACTCTCGTTTTTCCACTCTCGCCTGTCACCTTACTCACGGAAACGGAAGTCCTATAACTTTGTTATGAACAATTAAAACAAAAAAATTTTCCTCTGAAATTGAAGTTTATAATTTTCTTAATATTTACAAAAAAAAAAATTATGGATATATCAATTTTTCAGCAATTTATGATTTTTTGAAGATTTAACTATCATCCCCTAGCTTCTAACCACCCTCACTCTGTTAGTTTTGATTCTATCGAAAAAAGTAAAGATATCATTTTTATATAAAATTTTGTGCCCTACAACTTTTGTTTGAGGTTTTTTCTTCTAACTCTTACCCTCTCCCCATAATTTAAGAAAAACACTTTGTTTATTTTTTTTCCATTCCTTCTCGGGGTTGTTTTCGAAAAAGATTTTCATAATTCGTTTTTAGATCCTTCAAAGTAACTTATACAAAAAATTCCGGTATTTATCTCAAAATTCGCATTTGAAGGTCTATTTTCTTGGACTAGATGGGAAGTTTGGTAGTAACGAGTCAAACTCTAAGGAGAGTTTGGAGAACAGAATTTCAAACATTGTTAAGAATCAGATAGAGGAATTTAAGCAAGCAGAGACACGAAAAAGGAGCAAAAGCCCGAGTACTAGCACAGCTAAAGACTTGACTGAGACCCTGAAACTGGAGATTATCAATAAGGGCGCTGGTGTGAAAAGAGAGTATAAATTAGATAGTAAAATGAAGTACGAATATTTTTATGACTACTTCCAGTCAGAACTCAGGTCAAACAAACTTTTACACATAATCGATGAGAAAGTAGAATCCAATGCTGATGAGAGAACTCTCGAAGAACAAAAGTTCAAAGTTTGTTACATCCTTATAAATCACATAGACAGAAATTATCATTCCAAGGTAGTGCAGTTAACAGATCCAGTACAAATACTTAAAAAACTAAAAGAAATTAGAAGGTGCGAAGTCAATGTTACATCATTCACAGTGAGAAAAGAAATTTCTAACATGGAATATATTAAAGGAAAAATGAGTGCAGTAGAGGTTTGTGAGAAATTTGAAGAAGCTATTAGAACCTATGAGAATGCCCCTGGAGCAACTCCCCTATTCGAAGATGAAAAGAGAGATGCGTTCTATAATGCCGTAATGGTGTCAGTACCAACAGTACAAACAATTAACTTTATGGCCAAACTAGAAGGCAAGAGCAGCATTACTTATGAAAAATTGGAACTTATAGTTATGCAAGAAGAAGCGACCAGAAAACAGGCGAGTGGTGAGACCAATGAGGTGAGAACTGCGAACCTAGCAGATATCAGATGCTATGGATGTGGAGCCAATGGTCACTTCGGGTCAGCATGTCCCAATAAGGGGAAAGGAAAAATCTGTTACAATTGTAACAAATTCTGTGGTAACGAAGCCAAAGATTGTAAAGAACCAAGGGCGAGATCTGGAGGCTCCTCAAGGAGTAATTTTAAACACAATAACCCTCGTGCATCTGGTCGTGGTGGCTTTGGCGGAGCACAGAAAAGAAAATCAAATGAAGACGGTGCGTACGGTGCGACCGGAGCAAACAGAGGAAGAGGAAGGTTTGATAGTCGTAGAGGCAGAGGTAACAACAACTTCCAAAGGTCCAAAAATTGGACCAACTCAAAGTCCAACAAACAAGTTTCCAAGAAGTCTACGGGGGAGAACAACAACGACAAAGGTAAGCCAATTAATGATGAGCTATTAGATAATAAAGAAAATCTCATGGAAATTAATAACAACCTACCAAATATCGAAGCAATGTATGTAAACACATTACATGCAAACCGAGATAAGTATATCGCTGAATTTTTTAGCAGACTCAGGAGCAACTGAGCATTTGACTAACTCCAAAATTATTTTTAAAACCTTAGATGAGAAATATACGGGTGTGATTAAATGTGCAAATGAAAATGAGTCAGCAGACTTAAAAACGGAGGGAGTTGGAAAAATTGAAATTGAATTAGCAAATGGTAACAAATTAGAGATCGATACTGTGATTCTTGATGAGGCCCTTAAGGCGAATTTATTGTCTCTGAGAAAGTTTGCAGAGATGGGTTTAGCTATTTATTTAGACAACAAACAAATTGATATCTTTGATCCAGTGTCAAATGAGTCCTTTATCTCAGGCGTTTATAAACAACCATATTGGATAATAGATTTAGAAATAAGCAAACCCAATTCTATCGGTAAGGAAGTATATAAAGGTACGAAAAGACGAGTAATTGCAAATCTAGCGGAAAATGAGACGGAACTGAGGAAGTATATCACAAGAAGTATAACTGCCAAGCTACTGAAGATTCAATTAGTGAGAATAGAAGTCCTCAAATTGAGAGTGGCGAAGAAATAAAGATCGGTGCGCAAGGTAAAGCTAACTTAGACCAGGCTGTAAATAGTGAGGCAATAATTAACGATGAGAAAATTCCGTACGAACAATCAAACTTTGACTATACAATCTGGGATCGCAAATTCCACAGTGTTGATGAACTATCCTTTAATGAACCAACAGAGGAAATTACTCCGTTTGCTAAAGAAAATGAGACGTTCCTTAGAAATAACAAGGCCATGTTGTGGCATGTGAGATTCGGCCATGCCTCAGTCGCGTATCTTAGAGCATTACAATCAAAACATACTAACAATAAAGAGTTGAATGACGTGGTATTTGATGAGTCAATCCTGGATTGTGAGGTATGCTTAGCATCCAAATTTAATAAATTATCATTTCCTACGGTGCGAAGGAGAGCAACAGCTCCCTTACAAATTATCCACTCTGATGTGATGGGTCCAATTTCTCCGGCTTCACATCCTAAAAGATACAGGTTCATCTCAGTCTTCATTGACGACAAATCACGTTTTGCCATGGCATATCCAATGAAAACTAAAAGTGAAACGGGTCGCTGCCTAGAAATGTTTGTAAGAAGTGCGAGAAATTTATTGGGTTACGATGCGAAGGTGTGCTATTTGCGTTCCGATCAAGGAACAGAATATACGGGTGGATATACAGTAGAAGTATTGAACAAATTAGGTGCAGAGTTGCAGTTGGCCTGTCCTGACACTCTTGAACACAACGGTATTTCTGAGCGCTTCAATCAGACAATTCAAAAAAAGGTGAGATCGTATATGTTTGACGCAAAATTACCGGAGAGTATGTGGAATCTGGCTCTGTCTGCTAGTGTGTATGCTTATAATCACACCCCACATAAATCGAATCAGATGAAACCCCCGCTAGAGGAATTTGCTCCCAAGCATAACTTCAACATAGATCAGATTAAGAGATTCGGGTGCGTAGCATATATTAAGGTACAGAGAAAGACAGGTCCGAAATTCAGAGCAGAAGGCGTGAGAGTAATACTTGTCGGTTATACCCTAACGGGATATCTTTTTCTGAAACCTGAAGGAGGAAAGTACTACGAGAGTAGAAACGTTAGATTCAACGAAAAACTGGTCTACGGAGACAAATACAATAAGAACGATATAAAGGATTTTCAGATTACTCAAGAAAAGGTAGACAAAGATAAGTGGTTTATTGAGTTTGATAACAAAGAGGGTGAGTTGGAGAAATCATTAAAATCGGAGGGAGAGAATAAACGCAAAAGGGGTAGACCTAGAAAGGAAAGTCTAAAATCAAAAACTAATGAAACAATTGAGACAAAAATTGAAACAAAGAGAGATACAAAATCTGACAGACTAACACTTGATGAAAACACGATATCAAATGCCTTATTCACGTGCATGACACAAGACAAAGATGACCTAAGAATAGATGAGTCAAACGACGAGGCTTATCATGCACTGCTATCAAGCATCAATTCAGATCCATCAAATTACGGAGAAGCTATGAGCGGTGAGAATAGAGAGAATTGGCGAAATGCAGTTGATGAGGAATTGAAGTCTATGGACAAAAACAAGGTGTGGACATTAGTAGATAGACCAATAAAGATGGACAATGGACAGAAGGCCAATATAATCGACTCTAGATGGGTTTTTAAGCAAAAACTAGAACCAGATAGCAAGGAAAGATACAAGGCGAGGTTAGTTATTCGTGGTTTCAAAGACAGGAATGTGTATGAGTTAAAGGAGACATATGCTCCAGTATCACGTTCAAATCTGGTGAGGGCTGTATTAGCCATAATTAATAAACTCGATCCGGACGTGATTCAGTTAGATGTGAAGACTGCATTTCTCAACGGTGAGATAGATGAGGAGATATACATGGAAATTCCAGATGGAACATCTCATAGGGAAAATGAAAGAATAGGAAAGGTGTGTAAGCTAAAGAAAGCTCTCTACGGACTTCGAATAAGCCCAAAACGATGGAACGTTAGATTCACTGAAGTAGCGTTGAGCGTAGGATTGGTAAACTCGGATCTGGAACCATGTTTGTTTACATGGAGAGATGGAGAAAGACTTCTGATCCTGCTGCTTTATGTGGATGACATAATTCTGGCGAGCAATGACACTTGGAAATTGGAAGAAGTCAAATCAAAACTGAGTACGGAGTTTGAGATGACAATCATAGGCGAGCCAAAGGAGTTCTTGAATATTTCCATCAGGCGCGATAGAGGAAACAAGATAATTAGGCTTAGTCAAGAGAAATACACGAATAAACTCCTAAACAAATATGGATTCGGAGATTCTCATCCACAGAGAACTCCAATGCTTACAACACAGGCATCCAATCACGAGAGAAAACTGAGAGAGTCGGAAACCAATGGTGAGCTATTACGAAAGACAGAGGTGGAATTAGATTGTCCATACAGAGAAGTGGTAGGTAGTCTTTTGTATTTGGCAAGTACAACTAGACCCGACATATCATATACAGTAAATGTCTTGAGCAGACATCAATTGAACCCCACTGATGAAGATTGGCTAATGGTGAAAAGAGTACTTATAGGTACCTGAGAGGTACGACGTCTTTAGGTCTAAGATATTTAGGTGAGACTAACGAGATACACTGTTACTCAGATGTTGGCTTTGCAGATTGCAAAAACTCTCTGACTACCTATGGGTATATGATGAAGTTGTTTGGAGATTCGATTGCGTGGCGAACTCACAAGCAATCTTACGTGGCCTTGTCGACGTGTCAGGCCGAATATGTGGCTATGAGCGAGGCAAGCCAGGAAATGCTCTCGATATATAATTCACTGAGACTTATCCTAATCGATCCCCCACTACCGATGACTTTATGGTGCGATAACAGAGCCGCGACAATTAGTGCAGAGCCTAACGGGGGAAACAAATTAAGGCACATAATTGAAGTCAAAGCCCACCACATTAAGGAGTGTGTTAAAAGAAACTTAATAAAAGTAAACTGGGTCAGATCGAGAGATCAGCTAGCAGATGTGTTTACAAAACCCCTGACATTTGAACTACACAAACGTCAAGTTGACAAAATAATGAATGTTAATATCTAATCGATGTATTTCTGTGTTAATCTAGGAAGTAAATAAATACAAGAAAACGTAGAGAGGACTGGATGCAGGGAGGGAACGCATACGCAGTCGGGAGGGAGTGTTGGAGTTAGAGGGCGCCTGCTACCTATGTGGGAACCCCCCCTTCTAGTGCGCGTGCGCGAGCCCCGGTTCCTCTGTTCCTTGTTTTATACTTCCTGCCCTATCTTCATACTCTGGTTGTAATAGGCGAGACATGACGTGTTAATGAACCTTTTTCCATATAAAGACTTATATTCTGATTGCAAACCCACGTTCCAAGCCAGCCTTCCAACAGGAGTAATGTGCGCATCTCTCCTCAAGTGAAAAATAAACCTAATTCCACAGTTTACCAGTCTTTGGAGCTTTAAGTTCAGGTAAGCCGAGGCATCATGAAAAACCAGACTGCAATAATCAAGGTGTGGTAAAACCAACGCGAAGACAAGCATAGTCTTCACTTGAGGGGAGAGGAGTTCACTGAGGCGCTTTAACCTATGCATCGCGGCATGGACCCTTCTGGAAACCAGCGCAACGTGCTTGTTCCAGGACAAGTCAGCCGTAATCATTACACCTAGGTTACGAACTACATCGACATACGGAACTGCCATGCCCTCAATGAGAATGGGTGGCAGATCAGAGCGACGCAATTGATCAGTATACACCGCACTACCGAGAATAATCGCCTTTGTTTTTCCTACATTGAGCTGCAGCCATTCTTCAAGGCCCAGTCTGAGACTGCCTCCGCATCACTGTTTATTCTGGCTATACCCGAAAGAATATCACTGGGAGGGACATGCAGGTAGATTTGGCGGTCATCAGCAAAAATCACATGGTGAGAGTACCTTAGACATTGGAGCCTATGTCATTAATATATAACAGGAAGAGGAGGGGTCCAAGAACAGAGCCTTGCGGGACTCCAGAGAGGTTTGGTAGAAAGCTGGAATGTCCACCATCTAAATCCTGTACCGCCTGCGACCTGCCAGTCAAGTAAGAGTGGAACCATTTAACCACATCGGTGAAAGAACCGTAACGCACTAGTTTGGATAGTAAAATACTATGCTTTATGCTATCAAAAGCCTTACTAAAATCAAAAAGCAGAAGCACGGTAACGCAACGGTTGTCAACAGCCTTCCTCACATGATCAAGTACCCTGAGCAAAGCGGTTTGCGTGCTGTGATGCTTACGAAAGCCGGCCTGCACAAGATCTAAAATAAAGTTAGTCTCCAAGTAGGCAGTCATTTGGTTCGCAACAATTTTTTCGAGAGCCTTAGCAAGATGCGATAGATTGGCGACTGGCCTGGTATCAGATTCGGAGCGAGGAGGGCTTACCTTACTCAGTGGAATCACAAAGGCTTTCTTCCAGACCTCAGGAAACAGTGATAAACGTAGCGAAGCATTGAACAGAGTAGTAATATGAGGTACAAGAATATGTAATTGGTCTTTGATGTAAGTTAACTTAATACCGTCCGGGCTCCGTCCGCGAGATTTACTAATAAAAGAGGACAAAACCGAAAGAACTTGGTCATCCCGGACCGGTGTGAACGAAAACAGACTATGGCCACTCGATGTCTGCGAAAAGACCTGTAGCAAATCATCAGGAGTGCAGGCCGGATGAGCACCCGTTACGGAGGTATAGTGAGTGTTGAGCTGATGCGCTGAGAAGTGATGGAGCGGCGACGCCGATGCACTATTACTAACCAGGAGTCCCAACCGCCTGAGCTCCGACCACATACCTGACGCATCCCCTAAATTACACAGACGAGCCTTGAAAAAGGTGAGCATGCTTAATCTCACGTTTGACGGCACTACGCAGACTACGGTACTGATTAAAAGCAGCATCGCAGTTCAGCCGCTTTGCCCTCGTATAGAGCCCATTTCGCAGGTTAATGCGTTGTTTGATCTCCGGTGAAAACCATCCAGCTGGGGGCTTCTGGACCGCGCGGGAGACCACCGGCGCATGACTATCTAGGGCAAGAATAATAGAGTTGCACAGCGCCTCAGCGTGGAGATTAAGATTATCACCTACACTAGGTACAGAGTTAGCAATATTTGAAGCTAGGGCAGTACCGAGAACTGAGATATCACAGCCACGAAAATCGCGAAACTTCTTAACACCATTGATGAAGTTGAGACAGGGGAATTTGTATTCCATTTCGATGAGATCGTGACCTGCTACGAAGGGAGCTGAGGATTTCGTAAAGGAGTGCATGCTGTCGGGCGAGTCGAGAATCATTACGTCAAGCCAGGAATCAGAATGACTAGTATGGTGGGTATTACCGTGAGGAACAAGGAAGAGAGACTGACTGTAAATAAGGTCACGCAAGTACTTGGCCTCGAAATTTACTCCACTGAGATTACAATTTAAATCGCCCGGTATAACAATATTTGTGTACCCAGATGAAAAATTAGAGAATTGCTCAATAAAGCCTTCAAGTAAGATTCCCTTTGGCCGACGATAAACACACGAATACAAGATTTTGTCTCGACCACGCTTAATTTCTAATATACTATATTCAGGCGAGTTGGAAAAAGGGGGAGGCGAGGAGGCAAGAACCTTACATTTGAGTGACTTGTGTACATATACTCCTACACCACCACCCGTCTTTCCAACTCTGTCGTTGCGCACAAAACAATAGTCACTAATAGCAACAGCAACACTCGGGATATCTGCATGCAGCCACGTTTCCGTAACCGCTATAATGTGAAAAAAGTTTTTTGCAAAAAATGAGTTAACTAAGTCCATGTGCCCTAACAATGAATTGGCATTAATACTTGCGATCTTCAGGTGATGAGCCACAGGACCTACAGGGCCAATGGGTACATCTTGTAGATGGTCAGATGCTGGGTTTCAGGAGATCCAAATCAGCCTCCGATTTGATGGCAAGAGGCTCTGACTCAGCATCACGCTTAGCCATAATCGTCCCATACTTCACCCAGATGTAGCTATACCCACACGCTCTACCTCGCTCGCGCGCTTTTCCCAGTAGCTTGCTCACCGCCAGAGGGAGATGTTCGTTGATGAACACTGGACTGTGCGGATGGTCACCTCCCAGCCCAAGGTGATCCGCGTAGACCTGACCATGAGCTCGCTTTGCAGCGAGAACGCGATTTCGGTACTCTACCGACTGCAGTCTAACCAAAACTAAGGGTGGCTTATCTGTCACCCTATTACTTTTAATGCGCACAATCTCGACGATCGCTGAGTCTGGAATAGCAGCCGAAATAAGAACCATAGCAGAGCGGAAAATAGCAGTCAGATCTTCTCCCGCCAGCTGAGGAATGCCCACGATCATCAAGTTGCAACTCAGGGCGTTATGCTCGTTATTGGTGGTTCGATTAAGAATCTTATCTGGTTTTTTTTTTTTTGTTTCTTTTTTCTTTTGTATGTAGCCTGATGATGGCTGGCTGGGCCCAGCCGAAACGTCGAAATATAATATCATCACTATGAAATGTCTCAGTCTTTCTTCGACCCCTTCCGACGAATAATACATGTAATTCTCACTGGGTCACGAACTTACACAAACAAAGGCGTTATGCTCCAAAACATTTACTCGGTTTACCAGCTGAGCAATTTCGGCAGCATCTCTGGTTTGATACATCTCCAGGTCAGCTGTTCTCGCCGTGAGCATGAGATTCTCGTTGGTAAGAGCCTCCACCTTGCCAGTAAGTTCAGTCACAAGTTCTGTAGTAGATTTCGACAGGTCATCAACTTTGCAAGAAAGGTCATCAACCCTGGCTGGAAGGGTTAAGAGTCCATCTATCTTCGCATTCAGTAGCGAGGAGCTGGCTTGAACCGCCGCAAGGATTGTGTCCAGAGTAGATGGCTGCGAAGACGACGAACTGGCACCACTTTCAAGCAACCCACCCGCAACGCTCGTGCCAGGAGACACATCAACAATAGGAGCAGCGACGGCAGCAGCAGCAGGAACATTAAGAGCAGCACAAGAAATAGACGCAGAGGCGCAATGTCTGCATTTAGAAGCCGATCTGCCATTTGGCTTCGTCACTTTTACCATTTGACCGCAGCTAGGATGGTAATATCTGCTGCATTTATAGCAATAAACGGGAGACTTCACCTACTTTTTGCAACCTTTACAAATCCGAGTAATCAGTTGTGCCTGAGTGTCGGCAACTTGTTCAACCATGATTTAGCAGGGTTCAACACACAGCGAGATAAATAGAATTTGAAGTAGTGCGAGATAAATGGATTTGAAGCAAGTGCGGGGGGAAGAACGGAATCAGATGGAACTGCTGATAGACAGAACCAAACTAGCTAAAGTACAAAGTCCAAGACCACAACTATACAATCAACCACAATACACCCACGCAATACATATAAGCGAAAGATTATATACTCAGGTAACTCAACACTATAAGAGTAGGTATAGAGATTTAACGGATGAATCACAGAAACGCGATAATCACACTTTATGCACAAAAAGTCAGCATGCAACACTGTCTATAAGGAAGAATTTACTTAGCACCACCGATGACACCAAACGCGACGGCAAGCGGCAACTTTATCGAAATTTTGAGTTTTACCGATGAGAAACAAATACAGGCCTAGATAACGTCAGCCATGATAGCCAGAGGGAGAGGGAGAGGGAGAGGGAGAGGGAGAGGGAGAGGGAGAGGGAGAGGGAGAGGGAGAGGGAGAGGGAGAGGGAGAGGGAGAGGGAGAGGGAGAGGGAGAGGGAGAGGGAGAGGGAGAGGGAGAGGGAGAGGGAGAGGGAGAGGGAGAGGGAGAGGGAGAGGGAGAGGGAGAGGGAGAGGGAGAGGGAGAGGGAGAGGGAGAGGGAGAGGGAGAGGGAGAGGGAGAGGGAGAGGGAGAGGGAGAGGGAGAGGGAGAGGGAGAGGGAGAGGGAGAGGGAGAGGGAGAGGGAGAGGGAGAGGGAGAGGGAGAGGGAGAGGGAGAGGGAGAGGGAGAGGGAGAGGGAGAGGGAGAGGGAGAGGGAGAGGGAGAGGGAGAGGGAGAGGGAGAGGGAGAGGGAGAGGGAGAGGGAGAGGGAGAGGGAGAGGGAGAGGGAGAGGGAGAGGGAGAGGGAGAGGGAGAGGGAGAGGGAGAGGGAGAGGGAGAGGGAGAGGGAGAGGGAGAGGGAGAGGGAGAGGGAGAGGGAGAGGGAGAGGGAGAGGGAGAGGGAGAGGGAGAGGGAGAGGGAGAGGGAGAGGGAGAGGGAGAGGGAGAGGGAGAGGGAAAAAAGTGTAAGGAGACGCGACGTCTCGGCGGCAAGTATTGCAGGAGGTAATTAGTGCACGTCGGTGCGTTCTTTAACAATAAGGGAATATTAGGGTGACAGTTATTTTGACTTTTGTTGAAATTTTTTGCTCCGAGTGGATGAAACGTTTTTAAATAAATAAAAAAAAATGTTCCCGAAGTTCGGAATTTTTATTTTAATATTTGATGGTGCCAACGGGCCCTTGACATTTACGTTTAAATAACATGGGGTTTTCGGAAGTTTCAATTTTTTCACTCTCACGTCCGTAATTATTCGTTTAAAAATCTGAAACTTTGGAGAAATGTTAACAATGGGAGCACCTGAAAATGAGAATTTTTTCCGAATTTTTTGAGAATTTTTTGAGCATCTTTTGAGCATTTTTCCACTAGCAGTATACCGGTAAAAATGCTCAAAAAATTCTCAAAAAATTCTGAAAAAATTCTCATTTTCAGGTGCTTCCATTGTTAACATTCCTCGTTGACTGAAGAATTTAAAGACAGCTCACCCTGGGCATTTTCGTGAGCCGAGAAAGTGGGCTTGAAGTGGGCTTGGGGACGAAACAGCGTCGGAACTTACCGACAGAAATAACATTGTAGTATATCTATAGTGTGCGAATATATAGATATACAGTAATGCTATTTCGATCGGTAAATTCAGACACTATTCATATCTCCAAGCCCATTTTCCTGGCTCACACTTCCCCGTTAGGTTAGCCGTCTTTATAGATCTTCAGTCAACGCATTTCTCCAAAGTTTCAGATTTTGAAACAAATAATTGCGGACGTGAGAATAAAAAAATTGAAACTCCGGAAAAACCCATGTTATTTAAATGTAAATTTCAAGGGCCCGTTGGCACCATCAAATATTAAAATAAAAATTCCGAACTTCGGGAACATTTTTTTTTATTTATTTGAAAACGTTTCATCCACTCGGAGCAAAAAATTTCAAAAAAAGTCAAAATAACTGTCACCCTAGGGTATATGGATATTCATTTATTTATGTATATATGGGGCTTTCCATTAGTGATGCCACGAATAGTGATTTGGCCGAATACCGAATATTCGGCCACGCTCTCAACCGAAGCGCAGAATATTCGGCCACCGAATGTTCGGCGGAACAAAAGATGTGTATACTGTGCATTTCGCGTGTAACAGGTTACGATCTGTTTCATTGCGGTGTGTGGGGGGGAGACGGGACAGGCGTATTCGGTACATTTGCGAGTAGATCGTGTCACGACACACATTATTCATTCGTTATCAAAATTATTAATCCTTATTACTAAAAAATATCGTTGTTTATAGCCAATACCTTTATAAAATGGCACCAAAAATTAATAAAAAATCGCCTATTTGGGAATATTATGAGATTTGTGGTGAAAATAATAAGTTGGCTGTGTGTTTGCTGTGTAACAACAAGATCTCGCGCGGCGCAGAAGGAAAGAAAGCTAGTGAGTAACAACTCAAATAAAACACAATTTCAGTTGAATTGAGCGCTTGTAATTTTTAAGCTCTTGAATTTTTTTGCCCCATACTATGATTGTGTAATTTCTAAAAACAACAATTGTGCATAACAGCGTGAATTATATTGTTCTAATGATTTGTTTCTCTTTATGTTTTGTTCTCCTAACTTAAAATCATCTGTAATTACACGAAAATAATCGGTAATTCATCTATCATCAATTTTTTACTCTGTATAAGATAACACTACAATCGAGAGTGTTTTGTCCCGCACGACACGTTGGTGGAGTGAGGGTAGTTTTGCTTGAAGAATCAATTATTAACTCGATAGTTGCGTTATTATAAACCATATATTTACAATTCACAGAAGTGTTATTTGAGTTACAAGGTTACAGAATTTCACTTATTGCCGATGACGTTCAAGTGTTTTTAGAGACTGTTTGAATCAAATTTCTTAGAGTTCTTAAACTGACTGATTGACTACTTTGATACTTGACGATTAGTTAGTTGTTGACGGTTTGATGAGTTGATCGGTACTGACGAACTGGTCATAATAGAAGAATGAATTTGGAAGACTTTGGAAAAGTGGAGGGTGTAGGAGTTTGTTAGTTGATTGGCTAGTTAATGGGATTGGTCGATTTTTGTGATTGGTCAAGGATATGTACCGGATATGACGTTTTTGGAAGTGGAAATTTTGTACATAGGAGTTCTTGGAAAGGATAGGTACGAGTTGACCGAGGATAGGGGAGGTAGGGAGACCCGCGGTCCTCGTGACCGAGGCCCGGTCACCCCTGAAGGACTGGTAGGTAATAAACATGCATTGGGAATACGTGAAACGAAACAATGGATGATACTTCGTAGGGAAAACCTACGGATTCGCGATGCCTGGGTTTTTCCCCAGATGTTAGAAAGTTAGAATATTGTAGTAATAAAACTTAGCCTAGGTCGAAAATATTTGACTGTTGAAATAAAAATAATTGCTTATTCCGTTTACGACTGTCGCTTCCTTTTCGCGACTTTATCGTATAGACACGTTAACTAATTAATTAATCTATGCAGCGTACTTTGTACGCAACAGAGAGTTAATTAAAATCACGAAAAAATAAAAAAAAATCAAATAACGTTCTATTTATCATGGACTTTATAAGCTTCGTTATCTTATACATGAATCCTATTTTTTAATGTACAATTTATTTATTAAATTCAGATGATTAGGTAAAGTCTGAATAATACTAGTACTATTCGGGGATACGCCTCTTTGATTCCAGATTTTTGAAGTAGTTTTTCATTACCTTTAGCCAACGTTAATTAACTAGTCTATAACTACGGGCTTGCGGGATCGAACCTTCTAGATTGATAATTCAGTTTTAACTAACTAAGCAATCACTGTTTCCAAAGTTTTCGTTTTGTCATATAATATGTGAGCGAAGTTATTTCAATTATTGTATTCGTTTTTTATTTTTTTTTTTTTTTATTTCTTACAACTACAACTTCCCTGAGAAACCATCTCCAAAGCAAACATGCTGAGCAGTACGCTACTTTAACTGCTGCTCCCTTCGTAAGTGGCAGTAAAAAAGACGGTACTCTCGCGTCTGCTGATTCCAAGATACTGGTAGCACCAGGTACATCGAAGAAACAACAGTTAACTCTGAAGGAAACAACCGAAAGGAAATTGTTGTGGGATATCAATGACCAGAAATCAATAAAATATCATTATTTAATCGGTGAAATGATTGCCATAGACAACGAACCGTTTTCACTTGTTGAACGAGTCGGCTTTAAAAGGCTTATGGAAAAGGCAGTGCCTCAGTACAAAGTACCTGGTCGCACTTATATGACCGAAAAAGTTATTCCCGATATATATCACAGAATTTACTCGAAAATTGAAGCTAGTATCTCGCGAGCAGCAGTATCAGTGACAGCGCCGGATTTAGAGGAGGGCAACCGGGACTACAGCCCCGGGGCCTCCACAAGAGAGGGGCCCCCACAATAGAAATTTTTCGGTAAAATTTTCCAACGAATACCGAATAATATGCGAAATTATATATTTGAACAAAATTAGAAGAAAAATGAAAAAAAAAAAAATTACCAAGTTCTGACAACGAAAGAGCAGTTCTCACACTTTCATGAATCACTTTTCGTTTTAAACATTCCAAGGCGCGTTTCGTACTTTTCTCAAAAATAATGGTTAATGTTAATTTTCGATCCGATAAATTAATCATGTGTGTGCGGGAAACAATCACAGAGTGAATCATCACACGATTACACACTAAAGAAATGAATTTATCCTCATTGAATAATAGGAAAATATTATATCGTATCGAAATTAGCTGCTGCCAGGAACATTTCCGAAACTCCAAACGATTGAATGAAAAAATACCGGTGAGGACAGGAGACGTTTCTTCACATCAGCTTAATTCGATTACACTGTTGTTCCATTTTTTTATGTGAATTGAATGAATCTATTTTTGTGGTTCCATATATTTTTACCTATTTTCAATGTTGTAATTTCTGCATGTTGTTTACGACGTGCAAACTATTAATTCAGCAGTAGATTACTATTGATTTTTACCAATCGAATCGTAAAGGAGGAAAGGACTTGTCAATTATTAGTGCTTATTTTCTTCTTTATGTAGTTTTTTTTTTTTTTGAGTTTTCCAAAAATTACAATTTTCTACAATAAATTATTGAAACACCTAAAAGAAGAAAATTGTTGAACCCATTTGAAAAATAATTAGGGGCCTCCACTCATTCGTTGCCCCAGGGCCTCCACACCTCTAAATTCGGCCCTGATCAGTGACATCTGATATGTGGACATGTCAGCACAATAACGAGAGTTTCTTGAGTTTCACTGCGCACTGGATATCTCCAGAGTTTATTCTTGAACATG
Organism: Macrophya alboannulata; assembly: GCA_949628255.1. Lineage (NCBI taxonomy): Eukaryota > Metazoa > Arthropoda > Insecta > Hymenoptera > Tenthredinidae > Macrophya > Macrophya alboannulata. The sequence goes on along the minus strand of OX451207.1, from coordinate 35,411,448 downwards.
GCGCTTTAGCGATGAAGCGCTTTGCTGGCTCACATACTGGTAACAATATCGCAAAAGAGCTCAATGCCATGGCAGAAAGATGGACTATTTCTCCGAGCAAGATATGATAAAAGGTGTACGGGTCGCAGAATACGATTCTGCCAAATGTTTTATTCATTCACTGCAACGAGCTGTCGAGGAATCGCTGAAGTCTCAATCGGAAGTACTGCAGATGGTAGCTACTGCGAGACGAATTGTTACCCATTTTAACCACTCTGGTATAGCACAACAAAAGCTGAAATCCATTCGCGAAGAACTTAATTTGCCAAACCACCAACTAGTACAAGATGTTAGCATACGCTGGAATTCCACGTATTATTTAATGGCGCGATTATTAGAACAAAAACGAGCTGTCTCTTTATACATAACAGATCACGCATCTTGAAACAATTTGACATCGTCTCAGTGGGAGTTAATGGAGTGTTACGTACCAACTTTCACTTTTCTTAAAAATTTTAAAATCTATAGTAAACTAATAAATAACTCCCTTGAGTTGAAATAAGGCAGAGCGTCAGCATTTGAAAAACCCAAGCGGATACTTTTCCTTATTGGATACTTGAGAAGTCCACACGTGCGCTTTAGCCACGGTTTTATTTTGTTATTTTGAAATATTCATTACCTCCTTAACGTCGAAAAAGTCACGTCGGGACCGATAGGGCCCCGGTATAGTAATACCCCCAAAAGCACCTCGGGTGCAAAAACCTTGCGCCAAGTACATTAAAACGTAATAGTTATCAACAAAAGCTTCTTAAAAAAATTATCGCAGAAGTAGCATTTGATCTACAAAAGAATTGAAATCAATGGACGTTGCCAAGTACAATTAATTTCGGACATCTCAATATAAACAACATGCGTAACACATAATGACATGCAGCATACGTACTCATAAGAACAGATCAATTAAAATTAAACTTGAGAAAAAAAAGAAACGAAAAAAAAATTTGGAGGTAGTGGTACTTGGCGGGCATTTTTGGCTGTGAAATAATTCAATTTATATTTTCTTGTAATTTTTACAAAAATGCCCGCCAAGTACCACTACCTCCAAATTTTTTTTTCGTTTCTTTTTTTTCTCAAGTTTAATTTTAATTGATCTGTTCTTATGAGTACGTATGCTGCATGTCATTATGTGTTACGCATGTTGTTTATATTGAGATGTCCGAAATTAATTGTACTTGGCAACGTCCATTGATTTCAATTCTTTTGTAGATCAAATGCTACTTCTGCGATAATTTTTTTAAGAAGCTTTTGTTGATAACTATTACGTTTTAATGTACTTGGCGCAAGGTTTTTGCACCCGAGGTGCTTTTGGGGGATTTCATAACTTTTTGTACCCATTTGATTTTCTTAACCGTTTCTGTTAAATGGTATTTTTCAGAACATGATTCATTCCTATAGATCTAACTGTTATGAGTTCTATTGAAAGTGTTTCAGTGATAAAGTGGTGTTGTTGTTGATAACTGAAAAATGAACTGTAATGACAAGCCTCAACCCCCGTTAGCTTTAGGTTCCATCGTGGATATCGTAGACTTACTTTCGATAAAAATTGAATGTCACGTTAATGTGATTATGTAATCGATAGACTAACAAGGAGAGTATCAGACGTGGGAGTCATAGATTTGGATCAAACTTCTAGAGTTAGGTATTTTGTCAGATAAAAACATGAAACTCATGCCGTTCTATTAATTCTAACGAGCTCGTGTCTTTTTCGTGAACTCAAAGTTCTGGTACTACCGATCAATTCCTGATTTTTTCTGATAATGTTAAAAAATAAACAAATTCCAGCACTTTGAGAGTTAAAAATGTAGTTTGGCTATATGAAATTGTGATTATTTTAATGATTCAATTTTAATAAGCATTTAAGCCTCGCACCGATGATGAAATTATACTTTCTTAGCTTATGATTTTGGCTCTGAAAAATTCGCTGCGTAGCAAGGGTTGTCCAAAAAGCTTTAAACTGACAGAACAAAGTTGAAAGAATGTTGAAAGAAAATTTTGAAGCATTCTATTGAAAAAAAATTTTATAACAATTTACTGTAATTTTCTGTTGCTGAATAATCAGAAAATAAAAGTGAAAACTCTTCTTGAGATTGTGCTGTGTTGATGTGTTTTGAACCTCATTTCAAATTAGCACTCTCAAGCTTATACTCTTCGGTCAACTTTCAAAGACAATATCATGGGCTACGTAGGACTATAATCTCATTATCAAAGGCTCGAATACTGATCAAATTATCTTGAACTAGCAAAATGATCACAATTACATAGCAAAATTACATCTGTATTAACTTTTTTTGTTACATTTCTAGTCCTTAGTCCTTTATCTTGCTCATTTAATTATCATCAGCCACATTGCATGCATTGATAGCTCCTAGTGCAAAAGACGTTTCACAGAGCACGGTGACTTAATTCACATTATTCATTATATTTGGCATTTAGTTACAAATACCTGATTGCATGTTTAGTAACGATGTTATCTGCCTAGGTATTGGTATAGAATACATATGTCAGTACTTCATACACGACATTTGAACCGTGCAGCATCTCTTTATCGTCGATAACTAATAGATCGCATAGTTTTTCTCTTTTCATTCATTTACATTTCCTCAAGGCCTGTAACAAGCTCCGTAACTGATTTATTTATCTACAGATAGGTTGATATGCAGATACGGTTAATTTTATTCTATTGCCGTGAATACTTTTTTGACATTGCAAAAATATTCAATTTTATGTAAACCAGCTTCTATTATCAGAGAAATAAGTATTCAAATAAATGTGGGTATTTCACTGCTGACCCTTTGTTCTGTGTAAATCGCGATCAACTCTGACAGATAATTCTCATAACCTCAAAGGGTCGATCTCTCGAAATAAACGAGAAGACGGATATGATTATTATTCCATAGGACTCCACTGTAATATAATGAACAACTATCGCTTTCCAATTTTTTCAAAGTACATTTAGTTATTACTCTATATTTGATATGATTCTCGTCCTCATTCCCCACAACTGTCATCAAAAATACGACAAATAAAGCACGATTATGCTGCCTCTTGTGGGCCATGGAGAGCGTTATTGTATCGTAGACCGACGAACTCGCTTTGATTTTATTTAATTATTTCTATGTGTATAACTTTCGTCTAGCTGTGGGAAACATTATCTCTCCACTCCTTATAGCCTTTGCGGTAAAAAAGATTGTCTAATCTCGCGCCGCGCTTTAAAAAAAGTCTGTAAATTTTTATGATTTTTGATCTATGTTCGAATATCTTCAATCAACGCTGGCGCTAACCGATGCGCCGTCTAGCAACTGACTCCCGTACGTGGTAGGTCTCTGCTCTCGCTGTAGCCTAGCGAAGGCGACTCTACTAATTTTTTGCGCATAGGTTTTGGTCTAAGCGATCTGACTGAAGAAGGAGACGGTGAAAAATTCGTGATGAAAACGGGTATTCTCAAAGCGTTGATTAATCATATCTCAGGTCTCCGTTCATCGATTTCATCGAGATAGGGCTTAAATTGAAGCTTTTCATGGCTACATTCTACAATAAATATTGCAAATCCGTAGATATCGCGAGGCGTAAGAAATTAAGAAAATATTGTCCCCCCACTACAGCGGTTAGTTCCCGTTCGGGTATATAGACTCGGCAGAGTCTCGCGCCGCGCGTTTAAAAATTCTTTTTAATGTACTTGGCGCGAGACTCTACCGAGTCTCTTGATAATATATTTAGGTTTAACGCCTACGGCGTAGCAGTTCTAGAACTGCCAGGGTTTTGCTGACCCAGCACCTATAGTCGCATCGTTATAACTCTTGCTAATAAACTCCTAATTATCCTAATGTATACAGAGGAAACTATAAGATTTAGGAAATTCTAAATTAGGAAATTAGGGTGTGTGTCATGCATGGAATAAATGTACCTAGCTAAAATTTAAGATCTAGCCTATGTACATTTTAATTACTACGGCGAACCGACTATGTGGGGGCGGACGGCTGACGCTTGCACTTCTTGGGACTTAAGTCACCCGAGTCCTGACGAACCAATCAAGAGTAACGCAGTAACCTAATTGGCTAATTAAGATTAGAGTAGGGATCATACTTTGTTGCAGCCACGGTCGCGTGCCTGCATCTGAACTTGAAAAAGTGTCTTTCTTCTGGTAAATCGCGAGGTGCGTGGATGTATAGGCCCGTGTACTATATTGAGCCACGAGTTGTACTCAATCTTTTCTAAGTTCGGTCTCCGTCTTAATTAAGTGGTAGTGCAAAGGACTCAGTACCCGTAAACCTAGATATAATTCATAATAATCTTTTAAATACTAAATCCGGCAACAAATCAATTAAATCAAACTTCAAAATTCAAACATCGACAATTCGATATCTCAATAATATTGATTAGAGTCTTTCTTCTGTTAAATCGCGAAGTGCGTGGATGTAGAGACTCGGGTACTATTATAGAGCCGCGAGTTGTACTCAATCTTTTCTGTTAAAGTCAAGTGGTAGTGCAAAGGACTCGGTACTTGTCAATATTAACAATAACGAATTAATAAGTGTTTATGCTAAAACACTTTTCAAACAGTTCAATTTTGCCAAGTCTTAATAACTTGTAGATTTAAATTCATTTTTAAAGATAACTAATTAACAAATCATTTCAATCTCTTCAAATTCGTGATAATAACTTTCATCGATAACATATTAACTCTCAGACAGTTAACTCCACTTATTAAACTCTAAATTCAGTGATCAGGACATTTATTTTGGACTTGTGAACTTTCGGATCTCACATTCATTCTAAATTCAATGATAGACATTTTCTCGAGTTCAGAACATAGTTTCCGTTTTAAATTAAACTTCGATTGAGTGACCCAGCGACTCCTTGTTGGTTCCGATATCGGCGGCAAATTAGGATTGGCGTCGGAAGACGAAAGAGGTGAGCACCCGTTAACCTACGGTGCAAAGCGTTACCTAAGTTCCTCCATGGTCGGTTCTACCAAAGCTAAGTCACGACGAATCGTTACCTAATTTTGTCATTCACCTTAAATTCTAAATTCCATTATAACTTGTTATCCAGTATTCCCACAAGAATACAAATTCTCACATTCATACACATATATTATATTATATGAACGCCTAAATTATCTGTTTTAAGTTGACATATAAATGGGAACCGTAATCGTTAACCCAGTATCGTAAATACTTCGGGATAATTCCTATGGTTTACTCCGGATTACAGGCCGAGCATTCTCTTAATTAAAGGACGGTAATAACCGATCTAACTATCTCTCAAGTAAATTCGTATCTGACCTGTAAACCAACGTTTCTCATTCGTCAACTATTTATATATAATTATATGCACGCAACCATATACCCGAATTAATATTTTATTATTTGCAATTTCAATTAATGCAAGCTATGATAGCTAATATTAAGAAAGCCCACTGAGCTCGCCGAGAGTCAGTGCTAAGTCACTACGGGGAAACCCTTCGCTCTACGCAAGTTCGCGACACCTCCAACTTGTCGAGGAAAGGCTTTGTAAGATCTAAGCATTAATATATAAATTAATATATAAACGATAAGACAAGAAATTAAAAGCAAGAGCAAGAGTTATAAAGAGTTATAAAGATTATGAGTTTATAGAGCATTTAAGGGTTATCGAACCCACGGGAAAGATCACATCATTGTTTTTACATACGACGGTAGAATTATTCATTATATTATTTTATCGTTTGTACAAGTGTCACCGCGAGAATCGAGAAGAGGATATTTTCATGCATTATGCATTATTATCATCTATATAAAGATTTCTCTTAATGTGGGTTCTCTTCACGAACCCGCGTCGACACACACATATAAACGATTTATAATCATATTCAGTTGATATTCACTGTCATATTTTATGTTCATTTGATTCAACCATTTACACAATCGTTCAAGAGTATAACCTACTTTTACCAGTTAATTTTTTCATATTTCGTTTCATTTCATTCGACCTATTACATCCCTGACAAGATAATAAGGCCTTTAGTTTAAACAATTAACGCGAGCCCTGTATAGGACTAGCGGTGCGGGATCCAAAAATCGATCTATTGCAAGATAGTTCAAAATTATTTTTATGAGTTATCGTTGATGACGAGCGGTTATACGTAGACGCTTTGCGGATAGGTATATATAGTCGGATTTCGAAACGCACGTAACGCTCGTGTGTCGGCGGACTTTTCGATCAGTTAATATTTAAATCGCGGATCAACACTCACGTACGTAACAGAGCAATGCATCAAACTACTCAAACCGTTCGAAGAGATTACTAAAATAACTAGCTCAGGTGTTTTCTGCATCTCTGAAGTGATTGCACATATTGTCACATTATTGAAATACCTGGGAAAGGAAGAGACTGCAGATAGAACTCCAAATTTCTTGAGGATGAGATCTTCACTAAAAGTTGAGCTTGAAAAACGATTTAACTTTGATGAGAATGACAAATATCTGGTTGCCACTTTTTTTGACCCGCGATTGAAAACTAGTTTCCTGGGATTAGTTCAAACGGAAAGAGCACGACAAAAAATTCTTTTAGAAGCTCTGAAAATCAGTTGTGATGAATCTAGCGGTACCGATGATGATTCTTCTCCACCTCGTAAGAAAAGAAACACCGATGCAAATGATACAACCATTGAAATACATGATAGTTTCTGGAACTGTTTTGAGGAAATCGCTACAGACAATATGCAAAATGAGGTTATGGAGAAAAGTGTTATTGCAAATGAGATTGATTTTTATTTAAAAACTGTTCGCCTAGATCGGACGGCAGACCCTTACAAATGGTGGTCGGCAAACGCAAAACAGTATCCGAACCTGACAAAATTTGCTAAGATTTATCTATCGTCTCCTGGTAGCAGTGTATATAGTGAGAGGCTATTTTCAGAGACAGGCCTAATTTATGAAGAAAAGCGCATTCGTTTGCTGCCATCAAATGCCGAAAAAATTGTTTTTATTCACCACAATTTACCACTCATAGATTTTGAGTATTAAAGTAATAATTTGTTAAATAGATAGAAAGTAAAAATTTGGGAAATAAATACATTTTTGAGAAATATCTGCATTTTTTTTATGATTAATTATTCGGTATTCGGCCGAATATTACAAAGTATTCGGCCGAATACCGAATATGAAAAAAAGTGGCTGAATAGGCCAAATACCGAATGTTAGCCGAATATTCGTGGCATCTCTACTTTTCATCCATTCTCGCTCACATTTGACCGCGACATTTTTTTTTCCGCTTAATTTTTTAATATGTAATTGTAGTACTATGATCAAAGATCGTCTGTGATTTTTTTTTAATTTTTCAGCGAACGATTGCTTTTTTATAAATAATAACAACTAATTCATAAGGAATACATCCTTCGAAAATTTTGAAAAAATTCACCGATATTCTACGTCCAAAACTTGAATGTTTAAGATCTATCCGATCGTGAACGGTGGAGATCTATTTTTATTCATTTTTTCGATTTCTTTTTTCAACGTTTTGATTTTTGTTTTCAATTTTTTTTTCTCATTCTGTCAATCATTTGTTGGTGATGGATGAGTGAAACCGTTTTGTTGACTTGTAGTTTTTTTTTTTTTTTATCAAAAATGAATGGTTGCATAAAGGCGATATTAAATTTTTAATTTTTTGCGCTCGTCGGAAAGTCTAATCGCTGCACAATCGGTGCATTAGTTGGATCACGATTTGCTTGAAACAGGAAATTTAGCAAGCACGGCATTGTGATGGTCAATATTGAGTGCGAGGCAGTCAATGATTAATAGAAAGAATTGGAGTTGGACTCAGGTAGTGCCAGGGTATTTCACCTACTCGATAAAACTGAGTTATGATTTTTTCAAACGTGAATACTTATAATCTAGCCCCTAATTGCCCAAAACGCGGGCCGATATTTTGTATCACTATATTACGATTATTGACATGGTTCAATTGCCCTTTTCTTCTACTTGTCTACAAAAGGCCCGCCTAGTACCACGTACTCCAAATTTTATTAAAAAATTTTTTTTTCATGTTGGCAGTAGCATCTGATTTCGGATCTTTTTTTTTACGAGGAAGGAATTTTTGTGTAAAAAATTGTATGATGTTTGTTTGGCATGGGAATGTATTTTTTGTGGCTATCACATTTATATAACTAGGCGAAAGGTTTTTGCACCAGAGGTGCTTTTTATGGGGATCTCAGAACTTTTTGTAGAATTTAATTTATTAATCATTCTTGTTCGTAATGAATTGTGTAAATTGTCGATCACTCTCGATGTGGAAGGTATATATCGAATTCCGTGCCACTTCTGCTGTGCAATAATTATTTAACCGTGTAGTTTATGAAAACACCTATAATCATATAATGATCGCTCACGCATGTATTTTGAAAAAATATATCTAACCATACTGAAAATCATCGTGGGCTAAATTATATAACATTTGAATTTATCGACATGATAAATCATAGCCTGAATTATTAGATATGATGCCGCGGTATACTGTAGTGATGAAAAATGAAGACATTGTTGGAGAATTACTAACAGCCCTTGCTATAGTTATAAAAACTGCATTATTAATTTACGATCTGATATGGGAAATTGTGGGAAATATTATCGCTTAACTCTTATTGCCTTTGCGGTAAAAGAAACTGTCGAATCTCGCGCCGGACTTTAAAAAAGAAAAATGATGCTTGACATGACTCCGCGTGGTAGAAGTGAAACTTCAATTCGATCTGGGTATATTTACAATTTTGTTTTATCGTTGGTGAGGAACGCCCTATATATTGATAAACAACTACACTCAGCAACACAATTAACGGCGCACCCGGCACTCGGCGAAATAATACCGATTTTCAAAATGCTGTAACTCAATAAAAAATCATTGAAAAAAATCATTTGGGGGAGCATTTTGAAGGTTGAAGTAGATAGGCTAGGCCGGTTCTGGCTCACCGCGTATTAGTGCACACGTACACGCACACACACATGCATGCCTCCGCCGTGTCCGTGTGAGGGTGGTGGAGGGGGTTGATAGGATGACGTCATGCTCGCTGATGCCTGCTGGCTTGTTCAGACCTGTCAAAATGACGTCACGCACCCTTAATATGACGTCACACACCCTCAAAAATGGCAGCACGTACCCTAAAAATGGCGGCACACTCCCTCAATATGACGTCACACACCCCTAATTTGACGGCACCTACCCTTAATTTGACGGCACATACCCTTGATTTGACGGCACATACCTACGATATGACGTCACGCGCCCTGATTCTAACCCTTGCTTCCAGAAGCTTCCTCAAGGCCAAGTTCCTGGAATTTTTCGGCACCCTGTGAGATTTGATACCCCTGCGCGAAAAACCTGCAGATGCAAGTCCTAGCTAATGATTCGTGGAAACAAACGGTTCTCGGAATTTGTCGGTATTCTGTTGGAAGTTTTTGAGGGATTGAGTTACTTTGCAAAAATATGATAAGCCTTCTCAGAAAATTAGTTCTCAGAATAATCTTCAAGTCGTGACACGCGCAAAAATCTTTTGGAATGTTCTAGAGACTCGCGTGTTTCAGTTTTTCGATTGAAACTAGTGGAGGGGTTGTCAACTATAAAAGAGCCAAAAATTTAGAGCTAAAAATCAGTATTCAACCGATCTCCGAATAGTGCAGCTTCTAACGTCTCGAAAAAAAAATCCAGTCTTACCATGGAGATGATATTGGATGTACAAGGTTTTCGACAATCTAACAACGAATTCATACTAAAGGAGCTCGCCGTAATTACTGTTCAAGGGGATGAAACAGGCAAGCCAGGTCTAGCCCGCATTCTCTTCAAACCACCGTGTCCTTGGGAAGCCTTACCAGCTAAATGTAGAGCTACCAACGCTTGGTTGACGCGGAATCATCATGGATTACCGTGGAATGATGGTGATATGCCTTACGAAGATGTGCAGAAAGTAGTAAAAAAAGTTGTCGAGCTTGCGAGTTACGTCTATGTAAAAGGAGAGGAGAAGAAAAAGTGGATCGAAGGAATCATCAACGACGACTCAAAGTGCGTGATTGAATTGGGAGAGCTGGGATGTACGAATCTTCAATGGCTACAATACATCGATGTGGTTCATCGGCACGACGACTATCACGGGCACATTCCCAGGTATCAGTGTGCTTTCGAAAATGTTCAGCGATTAAAAACCTGGTATTTGAAAAACTGTACTGGATCCCTTCATAAATCATTGCACATATACCTTCAAGTGGGGAGTTTGAAACGAATGAAGGTGGAAGACATCGCTCATTTAACAAAAGATTTCATCCTCATCTACGGTAGAGACATCATCGATGAGGTATGGGACAAGCTATCGGAAGCTATGAAGGAAGATGAAGATATTGCAGGCTGCCGAAAGTGTCAAATACATTATTGCTCGCTGAGCGATGAACCTACTCCTATGATTAAAAATTGCTCACAATGTGAAATGAATCGATAAATCTATATTTACCAGCAGTAAATGGGTAAATAAATATTGGAATATGTAATGCTGACTTTTTTCATGTAACCGCTCGTATTCTGATCCCCATCCTTGTCTCTCCCGCTTAGCTTACTCTAGAGTAATTTGATACCGCTGAGCGGCTCAGGCTGTCAATGATTTAGACGACACATGCATACGTATGTATATTTATTGAAAAAATCTTATTCGTAGAAATACATCGATGACAGCTAAAATAATTATACCAATTTCTTTACCCCGCCACTTATGGGATTATATTCAACTACTCGATCATGTAAGATTAAACAGTATGCAGATGTATCGGCAGGGAAGTTATCTTTGGCTTCAAATTCGAGACGAACATCCACCGGTCCAAACTTGAGCGACTCGTTTTGTTTCGAACAGTCAATGACGAACAGGGGAGCGTACTGTAGAAATTCACTCTTCTTCAGCAATGGTTCAGGTTCCTTGCCGTAATAGGAGGTTTGGAAATTTGCGAACATCTCGTACAGCAGAGCATACTGATTATGACTCATATCTAGATTCAGGTTCCCGTAGGGATAACATTGAGAATTCAAGAAGGTGATATTGCAGTGGTCGAAATGGCTGGCGTTCTTATTCAACTTGTTCTTCCGACTTGTCTGGAAACCCAATATGACGTAGCGAGGTTTCTCCAGCTGAGTCGACGTCTTCACGGTCCAAACGTGTTTTGAGGTGGTGGGTAGTACAGGGTACTCGTACAATTCCCAATTGCGGAAACTCATCGAGATCGGTGCATCCCTCTCGATAAAATTCAACAGCTGTATTTTTCGGTCATCCGAGAGTCTGACATATGGTAACAACCATTCGACTTTATCAATCAGGATTTTGAATTCCTCGTCTTGAGTTTGCAAAACCGCGTTCGCATCGGTCTTCGAACGGGTCAGGATCAATTCGTGCTTGGCGTTGACGATTATCTTGCGATAGTCTTCGGCGAAACCTAGCATCACCTTCAACGGTATGCACACGTCGAAGTTACCATCGGTATGACTTGCATTCACATTAAGCCAACCAGCATTCTCCATCATCCAATTCTGTCCAGGTCGTCGAAGTTACCATCGGTATGACTTGCATTCACATTAAGCCAACCAGCATTCTCCATCATCCAATTCTGTCCAGGTCGTAGAGAAGGATAACCTTTCATGAGACTGGTGAGACCGACGTTCTTGCTCCTATCGATCTCAACAGCATTTATCTCGTACCGCATTTCTTCAAACAGATGACAAACCCCGTTGTTGACCAGTGTTGTGGTAGTCGACGGAGTTCCATCAGCCTTGACTATCCTCCCGTACACATGCAACGAACTCTTGCACGGCAATACGCACAGGTCTTGGTGTTGAACAGCGATACGAATCTCGTCACTGTTATTGAAACTCGATGAGGCGTAGGGTTTGTGTGCGTGAACCTCGTAGTGTGCGATAGACTCGTCAAAGACGACGGGTGTTTGAATGTCTAAGATTTCTTCCTCCATGGTATACAGCGGATGACACAGATGCGAGCGAATCGTAGTTTTATTTTGTGGAAATTCCTCTTCCAAAAGGCGCAACCTTGAGACCCAAGCTTTTCAGAAGCAGCACGTTCTGAGGTGTCAGCTCTTTGAGAACCGATTGACGACTGACGTTATTGGGGCATCTCACCTTACTGATATAACTACTCCTGTTGTAAACTATTCCCATTATTGAGCCTTTATATGCAACCTCACAGTTATAACCTCTCCACGGAAATTGACCAAATCTCCGTCTTGATCGACTATACCGAGTTGGATATGATCTATGGTCCTCACGGTGACTGGCAGGTAAATGACGTGAGACGGTACTTCAATAATCTTATATCCAGGTGGAACGACGGGAAAGAACTCATGAATGGTGTGTACTTTGCGCTCATTGACGTAGGCACCCGTTGTAATGTTACACTCGACTCGCAGTGCGTTTACTTTAAGAATAGTCACGGGAAGGTCAGACTCGTGAACTTTATCGGCTTGTAGAGTACGTTGAGTGAAACCTAATAGGCTGCCTATAGAATGGGCTGACAGAAAATTTACAGGGTGACTGCATTTAATTTCGCTACGTAGTGTATTATTATTCGGTTTAATGTTGATGGTGATACCCTTATTCAGTAGTACACCCTGTACATAGCTTTCGATATCCTCTATTTCATAGCTGCCGGTAGGTATGGTTACTACTTCTTCACCCGCGTAAATCTTGTTGTGACCAACGTCTACGTTAGGAATCGAATTAAAAGTCAGTAACTCTACCAGACCTAGGGAGTAATTCTTGAGATGGTCAAGATCAATGGGAGGAAAGTATTGAGTTTCGAGGACCGAGGAGTTCCCCGATACGGTCAGTGTAAACGAATCGTCCATGCCTACTGCGAAAGTCGAACTGATTTCGAGGAATTACGTCGCATGTCCCTTCCTTAAAAAAGAGATTGTAACGGATGTGACGCAACTTCCGTCACCGCGAAATGCGCGCTGTGCAATGCGCATGCATAGAGCAACGTGCGGTTCTTGTTCATAATTTGTTTGAAATATGGTGGCAAATATAAAAAAGTTTGCAGTATTGCACCAGCATCAACAGCGTATTGTAAAAGCTACGGAAGTTTGCAACTTTTAACCAGCGTGTTGTATGCAAGAGTGCAGATATCATATATAATAAGGTATGTGACTGAATCTTTAAATATCCAAATTGTAAAACTTACGAGTGAAGAGACGTTTTGTAGTTAGTTTTATTTTTAGGTTGAATTCTGTAGTTACTTTTATTTTTAGGTTGAATTTGCAAACGCTTCGTGATCAACTGACTATGGTCATGATCCCCGCGATCGTATAATTCGAATTCGAATTATTACTACTCGCAGTGTACGGACGATAGGAATCAACCCTGTATATTTCATATTAGGTACGTAACCCAAATTTTAGAATTCATATTAAATAAAATAAAAAATGCAAAATCGATTGAACTACAGAGGATAACTTTTGTATTCATTAAACCGTTTTTCATTTCAGGTTCGTAATCGAGAGAGTTTAACAACAGTTCAATACGTATACCTAGATAGCAGAATAATTACAAATTTAACATTCATGCATTTATTTTCTTGTACATTTGTTCTATAATATTGTTAACATATGGGTATCGTATTTGAATTTATTGTAAATTGTTTGTAAAAAAAATGTCATATTTGAATTCAAATAAAAAATATATGTGATGATGAATTAATTGATGAGACCTTTTGAGTACCTTGATAAATCCTATGAGTACCCAATGATGAAACTATGAGTACCGATACAATTTCAAATCAGTAGTACATACCTAATAAGACATTTACCCTGATAACTTCTACGAGTACATGAAACTATGAGTACCGATACAATATTAAATCAGTAGTATGTACATACCTAATGAGACATTTACCCTGATGATTTACACGAGTATCTAATGATGAAACTATAAGTACCGATACAAATGTAAATCAGTAATGCAATGACTAATCATCTGTTATCGTCGCAGTGCTGTTAATTTAGAGTTGTTTTAATAATGCCACGTCGTAAGATTATTCGGACTGTTGAAGAAGAGGAGGAGTTTGTACGTATACGTAGAGAGAGAACCAGAGAGAGAAATAATGCAAATCAATGTCAGCGGCGTCAGAGGCAAGTCTCCATCAATGACGTAGGTTGTAGCCGTATAGTAATTAACGATGCAGAAAATATTCGACTTGACTCACAAAATGAATTCGATACGTCAAATTTACCAATTCTTGATGAAGATGTTGATATTGTCGGTCTAAATAATTGTGAACGGCAGCGCAGGTTCAGAGCAATACATGGAGAGTCGTCTAATATCCAACATTTCAATATTGAACGTTGCGATGAAATCTATGAGCATTATATTGGGAGATTGGAGGTAATGTGTATTCATTGTGGTGCTCGACATTTTTCACAAGAGAAGGTGGCTCATAAAGGGAATTCGTTCAATGATTGTTGTAGCCATGGAAGTGTACTTCTTGATGCGATGCCTGATTTTCCTATCGAACTTCGTGAACTGTTTGAGGCTAATCATCCGAAATCTAACGATTTTTATAAACGTATAAGATGTTACAATAGCTCATTTTCGTTTGCTTCATTCAATGCCAATCTATTTAATTTTGGTGTAAGACGACCTGGACCCTACTGCTTTAAGATTCAAGGTCAGATTTATTACCAAGTTAATACATCACTGTATTCTGCTACGAATGAACCTCCGAGTTATGGTCAACTCTTTATAGTTGATCCGAGCGAAGCAACAGAACATCGCTTGAATCACAATTCAGAACTCGACGATGAAATTGTACCAACATTAGATAGAATAATGCGACAGTACAATATATTTGCACAATCATATCAAATGATGGGTGAAGAATTAGCAAATCAACGGCGATTAGCATTTGAGAATAATGATCCTGTCCCTGAGCTTAGTATGCTATTTACCTTGAAGCCAGGTGTGGATCGACGTCGGTATAACTTTCAAAGAACTAATGAAGTGGCTGCCGTGTTTTCTACGACTGCTGATGGAGAGATTCCTGAATCTTACGTATGTATTCGAAATAGAAATGATAAAGTTCTGCAACAAGTCAGTAGTATGGATCCAAATGTCGAGCCTTGGATTTATCCTCTATTTTACCCATGTGGTTCTCGGGATTGGCATCGTAATTTAATGCGGTTGAACAGCAATCGACGTGTCTCCAGGTTAGCCTATGTAAAGTACCGATTGAGTATACGTGACGACTTCAATCCGTTCATTATGGGTCGTCGGTTGTTCCAGCAATGGGCAGTGGACAATTATGTAAAAATTGAGAAGGACCGAATAGAATACTGTAAAGGGCACCAAAAAGAACTACGTGCAGAATCCTATAACGGACTTATAGACTATTTGCAAAATACTGCAAATGATGTAAATGGTCGTGTGGGAAAAATGATTATACTTCCCTCGTCATTTATAGGTTCACCGCGCAATATGATGCAAAATTACCAAGATGCAATGGCTATTGTTCGTAAATATGGTAAACCAGATCTTTTTATAACGATGACATGTAATCCAAGTTGGAAAGAAATCCGTGAGAATCTTCTTCCAGGACAACAAGCCGCCGATCGACCAGACATTTGCGCACGGGTCTTTAGCATAAAGAAAAATGTTTTGATTGATCTAATTGTTAAGAAAAAGTGTTTCGGAGAAGTAGCAGCGTATGTTTATGTTGTGGAGTTTCAAAAAAGAGGCTTACCTCATATACATATGCTGGTAACACTGCGTCAAAATTACAAAATAACAACTCCCAGTATAGTTGACCGTTATATTTCTGCAGAAATCCCCAATCCGACTGAGAACCGAGTTTTGCACGACATTGTTATGAGACATATGATTCACGGACCTTGCGGTGATTGGTGTTTCGTAGACGGTAAGTGTTCTAAACATTATCCCAGATCATTGTGCGAGGAAACAACCATGGACGCAAACGGATATCCATCTTATCGTCGCAAAGATACTGGTGATGCATTTTTTGAGCGTCCTGGCGGGTACAGTGTCAACAATCGTTACGTTGTACCCTACTGCCCAATGCTGTTAAGTCTATTCAATTCTCATATTAATGTTGAAATTGTTTCGAGTATTAAATCCGTGAAATACTTATACAAATATATCTACAAAGGTCATGATGCTGCTACGGTAACTATTGGCGAAATTCACGACGATACTGTTATAAATCACGATGAAATACGTGATTATATTGATTCTCGTTATGTAGGACCTGTGGAAGCAGTGTGGCGTATTCTGAGTAAAACTCTGCATGACAAAAGTCATGCTATTTCACGCTTACCTGTGCACTTACCAAATGAACAAAACATAACAATCAACGTTGGTGCTGATGAAAATGAGCTTATGAATACATTGGAAAAAGCAACTATGCTTTTAGACTACTTTGCATTGAATTCACGTGACGTGCAAGCCAGACAATATTTGTACGTTGATATTCCATCACACTATACATTCCAAAAGCAAAAAGACTGTAATGGTAAAAATGTTTCTCATTGGAAACCACGAAAATCTCATTTCAATTGCATTGGTCGCATGTATGCTGTCAGTCCCACACAGATAGAACTGTTTCATTTGCGGTTGTTATTATTGACAATCAGAGGGGCTACAAGTTTTGAATATCTGCGAATTGTAGACGAAGAGCTTCAACAAACATTTACAACTACTTGCTTGAAATTAGGTCTCATTGAAGACGATGAAGAATGGAGCCGAGCAATGCATGAAGCAGAAATTTGGATGATGCCTCGACAGTTGCGCAGATTATTTGTTCGCATTTTGATACACTGTCAGCCAGTTCATCCTGAACATCTTTGGGAAGAATTCAAAGTTGCAATGTCTGAAGATTATGCACAATCCTCAGGTTCCATCGTTGGGCAAAATGAATCGTATGCTCAGATAAATGCAATGCTTTGCGTAGAAGGTCGAAGTCTCTCTGATTTTCCTGAAATGATACAATTGGCGGATATTGTTGAAATGGACGACGGCATATCACTTCAACAAGCTATGGAAAATGGAAAGCAGCAATATACAATATTGAATGCCAAGCAAAAAGAAATTATCGATGTCATTTTGAGTGTAAGTGATAATAAGAATGAAAATGCAAATACATGCTATTACATCGATGGACCAGGTGGATCTGGAAAAACTTTCCTCTATATCACTCTTTGGAATCTACTCAAGGGTAGCAATAAGCGAGTCATCACAATGGCCTTCACTGGAATAGCAGCAGTATTGCTTCCTAATGGCAAAACAGTTCACAAGACTTTCGGATTGCCAGTTCCTCTATTTGCAGATTCTTCATCTAATATTAAATTGCAATCCACCGAAGCTAAATACCTCGAAGATACTGATATTTTCATTTTGGACGAAGCTCCTATGGCTCCAAGATACGCTTTGGAAGTGATGGATCGAACCTTGCGGGATATTATGAATAATAATTTGCCATTTGGTGGAAAAATTTTCATTCTTGGTGGTGATTTTAGGCAACTTCTGCCGATTAAATTGCATAGTACCAGGAGTGAAACAGTTAATTTATCAATTAAATTTAGCCCGGTTTGGCTACACTTTGTAAAATATTCTTTAACACAAAACATGCGCACGCTACCTCATGAAGTTGATTTTATGAAATTTTTGCTAGATCTCGGCGATGGAGTCTTGAATGATGTAAATGACAATATAAGCATACCACACTGTTGTCTAGCGAGTATGGATGCTGATATAGTAGAAGACACATTCGGTACCCTGATTAAAAATAAACGATATCGAGAAGCATCAAAATGTGCAATTTTATCTGCAAGAAATGTTGACGTAGATGAAATAAATGAAAGAGTTGTCAAGCTTTTAGAAATTGTAACTGAAAAGGTATATACAAGCGTAGATAGTACGGAAAATTGTAACGACAACGATGATATAGGTGAAATTCTACTGCCAGAATATTTGAATACGTTGAATCCACCTTCTATTCCTCCACACGAACTGAGGCTCAGGGTGAATAGTGTCGTTATGCTAATTAGAAATCTGAGTATACACGAAGGTCTTTGAATGGTACTAGATTATTGATTTTGGATCTCAGAAATAATTTGCTTAGATGCGAAATTCTGACGGGTGACAGGGTTGGAGAAATTGTATTTTTGAATCGTATAACATTGTATTGTGAGAACAGTTATCCGTTTACGTTCAAAAGAAGACAATTTCCAATAAAATTAGCTTTCGCCATGACTATTAATAAGTCGCAAGGACAGACTTTTGCTAAAATTGGTCTTGACCTCCGCAAAGATGTATTTAATCATGGGCAATTGTATGTTGCTTGTTCGCGTGTTCGTTCATGGGATTCATTGAGAATTTATCTTGGCAATCAACGTGATGATCAGATTGTGAAGAATTACGTTTACAAAGAACTGTATTATTGATTGGTTAAAATATATAGATGTCTATAAATCATGACATAAGAATATCAAATATTTTATATATGGATGTATATTAGGGTGGTCCTTAATACCCGTGTGAGGCAATTTTAATTACATACTGTAGCGTGAATTCACAAACACACGGTATAAGCATCAGGAACTTTAATAGATTTTCACTCTAATATATCTGAGAGTCAAGAAAAGCCTCGTTTTGACAGACAATTCCCCCTATAATATATCTGCATACGTTTCCCGCTTTTTATGAAGAATTATGTTTCTGGTCGCATTAGTTTGTTTCTTTCTATTGAACGAATTATTTTCTGCCCGAATTCGCAGTCCACGCTCTATAGGTTTGTTCGTTTTAGCTACACTTTCTACACTTCAAAAAAAGACAATTTCCAATTAAACTAGCTTTCGCCATGACTATCAATAAGTCACAAGGCCAGACTTTTCCTAAAATTGGTCTAGACCTTCGAAAAGATGTATTTAATCACGGCCAATTATATGTTGCTTGTTCGCGTGTTCGTTCATGGGATTCATTGAGAATTTATCTTGGTAATCAACGTGATGATCGAATTGTAAAGAATTACGTTTACAAAGAATTATATTAACTTGTGTGTACAAATAATCAACTTTATATTTTAAGAAAACCTAAGCGAATGATGATCAAATTATACACAATACATAAACATCCTCAAATATAAGTAGGTATTTGACTGTGTATATGATTGTGAACAATAAAATGAATATTCAATTTGTAAAACTGTAAGAACACTTAAAATGTGGAGATATAGAGGAAGAAATCGAAGATAATTCACTGTCATAAAATTAGTTCACGCAATGTGAATAGTCATGAATTGATAAAGCTGGTCAATAAAAAACATTCTATCAATGAATTCTATTTCAGTATTATGTATGAATTAAATATTCGTAAATATTCGTAATTAAATAGGCATAATCAGCATCAATAATATAATATAATAAAACGACATATTTTTATAAAGTAAAATAAATAAAAACTAATAATTCAAAAAAGTGATATAGAACATGAAATTTATTATCAGAACATTAAACGTACAACATGATGCAATTTAACAAACAACTTGTGAACGATTCGATAGCATTAAATAAAGCATCAACCGTCTCAAGGGGGTATACCCACCTTTGTAATGATTTTTTTTTAATCACTGCTACGCGCTGAGTAAACATTTTACTGACGCATTTTTTTTTTTATAGTTGATTAGTATTATTTAGATACATAGTTCATGATTTTTAAAGATTTTGTATCGTTCGCTGAACATAGATTTAGTCCATCAAAAAGAAAGTGGTTGTCGTAGGGTCAAGGCTGCCGCATTTCATTAAATTTTTTTTTTGTACGGAACATTCTATATGAATGTGATTTAGGGCCGGACAAATAATATTTCATGAATTTAATTTTTAGACATATAAATTTTTGATTGAAATAAATGTTTTCAATATCGATGGAAAAAAGTCTTACATTCAAAAATTTTGATGTCTAAAAATGAAATTCATGAAATATTATTGGTTCGGCCATAAATTACTTTAATAAATAGAATATTTCATAAAAATTTAAAAAAATTTCATGCAACGAAGTAAACTGTACCTTACGACACTACTTTATCTTCGATGTGAGAAATATCTATGTTCAGCGACGGAGACAAAATATAGAAAAATTATTAACTATATATCAAGATGGCACGAATCGACTGTAAAAAAAAAATGAGTCAATGAAATGTTTATTCAAAGTGTAACAGTGATTTATAACAAATTATTTTGAAGGTGGGTATACCCCCTTAATATAATTTATGAGTAATCAAAAAATTACAATAATAACATTACAAATAATTTTGAATTGTAAAATTATGTAATGAGGCGTAGACACTAAACTATTATATACTGGAACGCGCACGGGCCTATCATTTGTGTAGCAACCAGCGGTGAGAAAGAGATAGTCGTAGTTGGAGTCTGACGAACTTGTCTAACTCTTTATCACCGCCATCCACTAATGACGTGCACGTTCAAGTATACTATAGAGTTCAGTGAGCGTAGATGACTATATAGAACAGTTTGTTGGTATTACACTCCCTGCTTAAAATGTCAGATATAAAACGATCGGATCCTATAGATCCGGACACAAAAACCGGACAACCATCGGCTATATATCCGGTTTTTGTGTCCGGATTCTATAGGATTTTATAGTATCCTATCGTGTTTTATCTGACATTTTAAGCATGGCTGAGTTTAAACCGGAAAACGAGTAACGAAACCATGTAATGCAATTAATAAAAAATAAAAAAAATTGACCCATAATAATTAGTCAGACCTTGACACATAAGCTAGGAACATAGCTAAGTTAAGGGATTGGCAAACGTGAGAATGAAACAAGATATTGCGGGTTTGTGCAGTGCGGTTAAGACTACTGCATAAACCCGGCATTAATTACGAGTAGAATCCATTAACAATAGATACCACAATGCCGAGTTTATAAAGTGATAATAAAGGACATTTGTACTATCAATATAGGTATGTATGAGTATTAACTTTTAACAAATCTTTTTAGTCAGACAAAACCATCGACGTATAATATGGACTTACGCATAGAGAAGAATTAGAGCGTCATATTTGTTCAATAGTTGATCAGACACATAGTATTACAATTAATTAGAATATATTTTATTTTTTTGACCATATATCAATAAAAAAAGTGATCATTGTAGACTGAATTTATTTGAGAGTACTTAGATGAATCAGCGTAGTCCATACTATACGTCGATGAACAAAACAAACTAAAAGTTGTCTACAGGGTGTCACAGAAAACGTGCCGAGGCTTTCACATGGTGAATCTTGATTAGAAATGGGATTTAAATTTACTTAGCCGTTTTTTAAATGAGATGCATAGATTTTACGTTA
Source organism: Macrophya alboannulata (assembly GCA_949628255.1). Classification (NCBI taxonomy): domain Eukaryota; kingdom Metazoa; phylum Arthropoda; class Insecta; order Hymenoptera; family Tenthredinidae; genus Macrophya; species Macrophya alboannulata. The sequence goes on along the minus strand of OX451207.1, from coordinate 35,390,017 downwards.
TAACTATTTAGTTATTCTTTGGGTCGTTATAATTACTTTAATTCCAGCCAATGACGCACGGCCTATGACCGGGTCATGTGTCAGTGTGCCCCCCGATCGGTTGTATTTCGAGTGCACACAAGCGAGCGGGAGGCACACCGACACACTGCCCGGTAATAGGCAGCGCGTCATTGGCTAGAATTAAAATAATTATAACTGAAAATCTATGCATCTAAGAAAACGGCTATGGAAATTTCGATACCATTTATGATCAAGATTCACCATGTGAAAGCATCGGCATGTTTTCGGTGACACTGTATACGACATCTTTAAAATATTATTTTCTGTTTTTTTTTGCAGGTTCATGATTGTCCACAGGAAAACGCCGAAGTTTTTCAAGAGCTTTATTCCCTCTGATCAATTTCGTTAAGGACATTTTTTGGTTGTCCACCAATCTTATGCTGCTCATTTTAGATATGAGAAGGTACAACGGATTCGCTAAGGATAAGCACAAGAAATAGGACAATAATTAAACACGGATATACTCTCATAAGAGATAGGAATTCGATTAGAAAAATGCTTTAATAATGTATGAAATTTTGAATACACAAACACAAATTGAATTTGTTAAACTCAATTTGAATAATTTTTTAAAAAATATTTTAGAAAATTGTATATTATTTTTATTATTATTATGTAGTATTTTGAATTGAAGATGAATATGAAATTATTCAACAAAATAAAAAATTGATTTGATCAAAAATTAAATAATAAAATTAAATAACAATAAAAATATTGTTACGCTTTCGAATATGCATTGCTGTGTAATAATAATAACTAAAAATGCTGAACAAGAAACCAATAACAATTTGATTTATAAAAGTGATAAATAACTCACCATTAAATTGCGTATAACCAGAAATTTCGACATGGTCGCCTTTGGAAAAGAAATTGTCGACATCCATATTAGAACTTCTCACCTCCAATTTATAAGTACCGTCTGTTATGGATCCACACGCATAATCCGCAGATTTGGAAATTTGATTTTTTATAAGGTAAAAATTTGATTTAATAAATCCCTGCGTGCCTGTAAAATTCGTATGTATAGGTATATTATAAATATAATAAAAACAATGTACTATTCAAACATATATTATTATTATTTGAATTTTTTAGTTATAAAAAATATAAAGAATATGATTAATAGATTGAAATGTATTTTTTGATTTAGTTTGTCATAATTAATTAGAATTAATATTATTATGATTAATGAAATATAGATTCAACTATAAAAAATGACAAAAATGAACACATATACTTACAAATTAAATTTTTGTGGTTCAATATATCTGATAGAATAACCAATTCAGAATGCAACTCAGATTCTTGAATAATGTGTTTACCAAGAATATTGACCGTGGTGTTCGATTGAACAATCAACTCATAACTGACTGAACCTTTATTGAAGTTTTTCACCGGGCTCGGTTTAGCATATGCACCATCCACGTGTACAATCTATGATTTGTAAACATATAAATGTCAGATAACAAAAATTATAGTAGAAATTATTTACAGAATTCATATACCTTCAACGAATCATAATTATGTGATGCACATTTAAAAATATATATTGATCTATTAGCTTGATCATAAAAATAAAATAATAGATTTGAATTTGAATAAATGAATTTAAACAAACATTTGAATAATCTTACAAAATTTGTTCTTAGTAGGGGTTCGATTCGATCGCACTCTGCATTCCAAGAAGTAACTTGTACCCTTTCGCCATTATTATTATTCAAATAAAATTTGAAAATTTTATTATTATTGGCACCCACCAACCTGGGTGACTCAATGCCGTCTATGTAGCCAATGACTTCTCTAAATCATAATATTCAAAAAATTATTGTCAAGTAAATTTACAGTTAAAAATATTAGAATGAAATTATATTAGATTTAATTTTTAATAATGAAATGATGTAAAATAAAAATTTAAATTACACAGTATTGTCGTAAGGTGTAACTGATTTTAAATCCTCCGTAGAGGTGAACTCTATTCTTTCGGTAGCTTCTATCGAAGAATCATTATCAGAATCAGATGGATCATCATTTAAAATAGAAAGATCATCAAGATCACCTGAGAAAATTTACATGAGAAGAAAATTATAACTACATATTAAATTATATGTAAATGAATAGGTGTGTATGTATGTACATAGAATAAACTATATATTCAAATGAATTTTTATTATTACTACATGTCGTTTTTTAAGGCATCCAATTGAAAAAAAAAAAATGTGTAAGAACAGTTTTTTTCGCAGTACATACAGGGAGGTCGCATGGATAGGCCACATAGTCCGTACAAAACACTAGGTTCGAGACTATGATCTCTCCCTTGTTTTTGTTAAACGCTCGTTTACATGGTACGAGAAACGAGCGTTTAACGAAAACAAAAAATAAATTATAATCTCGAACCCAGCGTTCTGTACGGGAAATGTGGCCACGCGACCTCCCTGTATACTCACTTTACACACCCATATACATATGACTATTATAGAAATACTCGCAAGTACAAAATAAGAATAATAAAGGATGGCAGTAAAAGATTAAAAATCGAATTTTAATATCGTAGAAGCAGAGGTTCAAAATTGAAAATGAATAACAGTTTTTATTGTACATTATTTCGATGCTTAAACATGTCAATTGAATAATGAAAAAAAAAAATCAATTTATTATTTTGTCATCGAATTTATTTATTAATTTTTTTAATTTAATTTAATTTCAATTATTTTATTTTTTATTTTTTAACCACGAAACCGTTACTTTCATGATATATGTGACCATGGATGATTACTAATACAGAAAATGTCAATAGAAAGAGTTGTACAGCTTGTCTATTCGGTTTAGGCACTCGGCAAAAGTTGGAACTATCTCAAATTGACGGTTTTAAATCTCGTTCAAAAAACATCATTCAAGACCTTTACCTTTTTCATAACCTGCGATATTCAGTTACCGTCTTTGAAGTTTGAATGCTCAATTTGAGCAGCATGGTGCAGTGTGTAGTGATTATTGGTGGAGTACGAGTTTAATAAATGGAATAACAGTATCACGGGCGAGTACAATATCGACGAAATAAAAATTCTAGAACAAACGCCGTGATAAATATATTTGACATATTAGCTTACAACTAACCTCAATTCTGTTGGATTATAACGAATTTTTCAGAGTGTTTCAGAGAAAAATGAAAGGATAATATTGAATGATGTTTAATTAGAGTCATGTGTTTCTTCAACACACTATAAATATGAGTACGTTTACTTTAAAAACACCCTGTGCGTAGTATTTACGCGCGCTTGCATTGTGCCTCGCGCATGCGCACAAATATAGACTTATGTTTGGAATTCTGAACTTATTCGCGATTCGACCGAAGCGCGTGAAGTGCCTAAACCGAATAGACAAGCTGTAACGCATATCGAACTCGACACTAATTTTCACGGAAAGTTTGACTAACAAAAAAAAAAACATATATATTACCACAATATTTATACAAATAAAAAATAATTGACATCAATTGTGTAGTTATTGAAGGTATTGAAGGAATTAGCATTAATCATCTAATATAAAAAAAGAATACATTATTAAAATTCAGGAATATAAAATTTGGATGATATATAAATTATTGAAAAAAGTAATAAATCATTAACGAGTACTTACATTTATCTACGTTTCCAGAAGCCATGATTTAATTTAAATTTATTATGCACAATGATGACGACGAAGATGATGCTATATTATACGCGACCGAATCGTTCACAAATTGTTTGTTAAATGAACAAACGTTGTAACTAACGTGAAGAATTGTACCGCAATTCAATTATTTTTATCAAAATAAAAGATAAGTAATAAAAAAAAGAATACAATAATATTACAATCATGATATAATTCATATATTCATATATTTAATAAAAATTTATCAAAATTAGAAAGAGTGAGGAATAATATATAAAATTTAAAAATATATTACATAAAATGATAACAAGAAATGCGTATATGATAATTGTACACAATCAATAAGTATGTTATCAATGTAGTCAATTGGTATGAGCATTATAGTTGAGTTGGCCACGAAATATAAGAGTGGGAAGCCAACGAAACAACTACATAAAAGTCATACCAAGCGGTTACGAACCTTCGCTGAAGAAGAGTTGAGGTGGTGGCGAGTTCGAATCAGCAATTGTTAAAAAAAAGCAGACAGTAAAAAAGAATTATTATTAATAGACAGAAACAGTAAGCTGCGGAATTAAACTCGGAGCTAAATCAGTTTGAATCGGAATGTGTACTCGATAGGATGTCAACATAAAATTGCAAATAAAATAAAAGATCTGTGTAGCATCAATATATAGGGTGTTCATGTGAAAAATTGCAACAACAATATCGCAAGAATCAAAATAGATTTTTGAATGCGGTTTACGGGAGATTCGGTGATATGAGGGGGGAACCATTTTTCGGTATTCGGTGATGTTGAACAATCCACCCTTTCACATACAGCATCATCAACTTATAAATACTATATAGCACTCAACCCCTTGTGATAATTCAAATTTAACCTGTAAAGAAGGGTTAAATCTTTCCTATAGGAAAGTCGAACATTTTATTCGTAGTGGAATCTGCAAGATAACAAGGTGATTTTTTTTTTAGCTTGTAATAGAAGAGTTCTCCACGTGTACTATACAGTACGTGTAAACAACTCCTGCATTACGAGAAAAAAATTAAAAAGATATCTGGCAAAATTCACTATGGATAAAATGAATACAAGTCGATATTGATATGGGAAATAGGAAATTTACGTAGTTGCTACTGCAAATTACACTATAATCTTCTCTATAACGTGTATATAGTGAAATCTATGTATTTTTAAATTCGTTTATGATTTTTTGGAAAGTTTATTAACGGATAACCCGACGCTCGGTTATTCCTTTAGAAATACTCATTGAGTAGTAACTCGAGAGTGAATTGAGTGAATCGACCGAATTGGATTTACTTTGCAACAAAAGATATAGCATTTTTTTAGAAATTAAATTTGACATAAGACAATAGGGGAAATGCTATTTAAGATTTAGAAGTTGTGAAATGGAGACTAAGTACTGACAGAAAAATTATGAAATTATTCAAAAAACATATGAGAGTTGGCGGATTTTTAGAATGTGATTTGCAGAAACGAAGATTCAAAAAAGCAATGTCAGACGCGCGCGAAGCGCGCGCAGTGAGCTAGTTTATATAGAAACTCGAGACACAAGTGGCCACAGTTGAACGTATCGTAGTCTTGATATCTTTCATGGTTATACTTGACGCTACCAACACCAAGGTATCTGACTAGGTCCGACGGCGGACGAAGGTTACCGAAACTGTCAAAGTAAACGACTTCGTTGCCGTTCTTGCGGTACGCAACCCAATGTGTTCCGGGACCATCTTTATCATCTAGATTGACGATCGCTGATTCACGTCTTCGCGGCCCGTCCTTAGGCAAATCGTTGCGCATAAAGACGCCGCGGAAATGTGGAACGGCCGTCGCATACTTTAGTAGGTCCGCGTCAGTTAGCGCCCGCCGTGGCAGCGTCACTTTTAGTTTTTTGGCTGTTCTTTCAGGTGAATTCCTAAGCCCTTTCTGTACGGTTTCAGGTGGAGCCCCTTGCCTAGAGCGATAGCTTCCACAGTTTTGTTGTGCCGTTGACTCTCTTCCAGTTGTCTCTTGGCGGAACTTGCGTCGTTCACGGCTTTTGCGATACCTGCTGCACCGCCAGCTAACGCACCCGTAGCACTGAGCCCGGCAAAAAGGGGTATGAGGAACGGTAAAAAGCCACCAACTTTGGCTGGAACAGGTAGAATCCGCGGAGATCGTACATTACATTTACCACCGGCCTTTCTGACAGCTCCTCGCGCACCCTTCAATGCAGACTTGATGGCTACTTTTGCAGTTTTGCCGGGAACCATGGACCGTTTGGCGGCATCGATAACTTTTCTCAATACCACCGGCTTCCGCATTCCCATGCCAAGCTTGGTTTTCGCTTTCATCGCGTTTGTCACTGCCCAGGCGGCTGCTTTCTCACCGATATTTGCGTCCGGGGCAAGAACCCGTTTCCAGGCTCTTTCAGCTAAAATTTTATCTGCCGTACTTCTAGCTTCGAGATTCTCTCGATTCTTTGAGTAGGCGATATCGTGTTCCTTACAAGCTGCGTCGAGAGGATTGATACCTGGATCGCCTCGCGCAAGTCTTTTCGCTAGTTTGGTACCGGGTCCGCAGTATTGGTAACCGGGTATATGCAGCTCTACCGGGAGACTGTTGATAATTTTGTTGACCAACCCTTTCCCACGACGCTTACGACCGACTCTCTTGTGCACGATCATGTCGACGATCTCTACGTGAATGAGGAATCATCTTTATAAACGCGATATTTATAGTGTTTGGCTTCAGTCAGAGTCAAGATGAGGTTCGAGAAACAACCTGTCAAGCTACCTGTAATGAATTTCGACAAAATCGTGCAACGGGATGTCGAAACTAGAAAACGGCATGGTGATTTGCTACCAAACAGCGTTCGCGCAGTATTTTGCGGACCGTCCAACTGCGGCAAGACTAATGCTCTGCTCACTCTAATAACACACCCTAACGGACTGCGATTTGAAAATATCTATATCTACTCAAAGTCTTTGAATCAACCCAAGTACAAGTTCCTGCAGCAGTTAATCGAATGTGTAGAGGGTGTCGAGTACTTTCCGTTTGACGAGCATGAACAGGTAGTTTTACCAAACGATGCTCTACCTAATTCGATCATTGTCTTCGATGACGTGGCTTGTGAGAAGCAGGATAACATCAGAGCTTTCTTCTGTATGGGGAGACACAAAAATGTAGACTGCTTCTATCTTTGTCAGACCTATGCTCGCATCCCCAAACATCTAGTGCGTGACAATACCAATCTTTTAGTCCTATTTAAGCAAGATGAGATGAATTTGAGACACGTATACGATGATCATGTGAACACTGACATGACTTACGCGCAGTTCAAAGACTTGTGCTCGGCCTGTTGGAACAACGATAAGTACGGATTCATCGTAATAGACAAGGACAGTGAGATGTATGAGGGTAGATATAGGAAAGGGTTTGACTGTTTCGTGAGCATAAATGGAGAAAATTCGGGGGCGTAGAATCAGTAGCGTTTTGGATACGACTCGGTCAACATGCAGGACACAAAAATTCACGATCAAAAAGAAGTGTTGCGTCATATCGCCAAAGCCAGCGCGGCGATTCAACGTAAACACAGAATGATAAAGTCGGGCAAAGAGATCGCTGAACAGAAGATGAGCGATGTTTTTAAACCGGTGGTCACTCCGTTAAAAGAACTGATGAAGGTTTCTCAAACGACTGCTAAATCCATCAAAGAAGAGCCGATCAAAGATGAACCAAGCAAAGAAGAGATTTACCCGATTAAAGAGGAAGAACCTGGAGTAGACGATTCCTTTTCAACAACAAGTGACGAAAATGAAATGGATACGACCTTACAGCCGACGCACCCTGAACCCGAGGCCTCTAACGACTATCTTGAATTGTTTCGAGATGAGAATATAAAAAGAAGCGATCTAGATAACGTGTACGGTGTACGCCCACTCGCTCACGGGAAGTTAATGATCGGTGACTCACCGATAAGTTTTGGCAATGACGTTGTTCATATAGGTGACATGACTTATACAAAGACCAAAGGCTTATTGAAATTGTTATTCAAAAAGATACCCGATGAGACCTACGTGCGCTCTGATGATATCCAAAATTATAGACAAATCGTATTTGCTACAAATGCACATCGAAAATACTATAAAGCTGGTCAACCCGTTCGGGAGCTGAACAACCCCAAGTTCAAGAAATTTATCGCGCAAGCGTTTACCGTGCCCCTTCCACGCACGGGTAAAGGTGTGCTACCGAAGCTTATGGTCGCTGAAGAAGGTAGAGGAACGGATTACGTTCACTGGGACGACCCCAATGAGCTGGTGGAACGTCTTCGTTTGCTCCTGGCTTCCCAAGCAGCTGGTAACTCGAGCCACTCCAACGAAATCGTATCGATAATCGAAGAATTGCGCGAAGCTGGCATCATTTATTAAGCAACCCCTCATCGTTTCCACCATCATTTCCACAATGAGCGTCGATGTGTTTGGACGACAGTTGGACAAGGCTACGGCTCCCAGCGGTCGGGGTCCTCCCGGTGTTGGATTCAAATTCACCGCTGACGGACATTATGATATAGATAATAAACGACTGTGCAACGTAGCCGATCCCGTGCAGCAAAATGAGGCTGTTACCATGAAACTCATGCGGCAGGAAATCGACGCTGTGAGAGAAGAAATCCGCTCAGCGATACCCGTCTCGTACTCCCGTACGATAGCTGCTCTTCAAAACCTGAGTAGTGATATCGAATCGGCAGAAGAGTTGTCGGTTCGCAACTCCAAGGTCATTCTCAGCTTGGACACCAGACTGACAGCATTGGAAAATGAACGAGAAAAAGTTAGCGCTCGTGACGGAGCTGCACCGGTCAGCTAGAAAGAATTATGAACGTCGTCGTGTAGATGTTCGTGGTTTGGACGAAACCTGGCAAGCGGATCTCGTTGACATGGCACCGTACGCAGGAGAAAACAAAGGCTACAAATACATGCTCACCGTCATCGATATATTCTCAAAGTATGCCTGGGCCGTGCCGATGAAGAGTAAGACGGGTAAAGATACCGCAAGTGCTATGGAATCTGTACTCGCACAGGGACGTGTCCCGAAGAATTTACACGTTGACAGAGGCGGAGAATTTTATAATTCATGTTTCGATTCTCTCATGAGGCGGTATAATATCAAGCTATACTCAACCTTTAGCAACTTGAAGGCATCGATCTGTGAACGCTTTAATCGTACGCTGAAAAACAAAATGTGGATGCAGTTCAGCCTGCAGGGTAATTACAAGTGGACAGGCATTTTATCTGATTTGGTTTCGGATTACAACAACTCCAAGCACCGTACTATTCGCATGAAGCCAAAAGACGTTTCCTCCAGAAATGAAGAGACATTACTGCACACTGTATACCAAAAAGTTCGAGGCAGATCCGTTCAACCGGCAAAGTTCAAAATTGGAGATAAAGTACGAATCAGCAAATATAAGAATGTTTTTGAGGAAGGCTATACACCGAATTGGACGACCGAAATATTTACGATTGTACAAGTAGCCAATACCAACCCGGTAACGTACAAGCTCAAAGACTATCAGGATCAGCCTATAGCAGGTGGCTTCTACGAACAGGAACTTCTCAAAGTCAAGAACTCCGACATCTACCTGGTGGAGAAGGTGCTCAAGAGACGTGGAAACAAGCTGTTTGTGAAGTGGTTAGGTTTCGATAATAAACATAACAGTTGGATAGATAAGTCTGACTTGTAAGCCTTTATTGAATAAATAAATCTTTAATATATATCATACACCTTATGTACAGTTTATTTACATGTATCATAACCCCACGGAAGCGTGTCGGTAGTATGATTAAATATGATCCTCTTGTCGTCGTTCCAGCTCAGCGCTATCTTCCTCTGCGTTAGCGTATGAACCTGGTGATTCTTGCTTTGAATTAGATGCTGACTTTTTATTAGATTTTGATGCTGCATAGCACACTCGATGTAGTCATTGAAAGTTTTGTTTTTAGTGTAGCTCTCTTGACTCCTTTGGCACGTTTCTGTTCTCTTTTTTCACCTAGAACCTTGAAGGAATATAATTTAGCTCTTAAACCTATAAACTCGGTCATTATCTTCCCGTTATTCTCGTCTTTCATCAATCCCAATACTTTCTTGTTGACTAGCGGCATCTTATAAACATTCTCCGGAGGATAGTCGGACGTGTCAAATCGATCCAAATCGCGTTTCATTAGCTCGTATATATCGGGTACGGTAAAATGATATATAAGACTGTCAGTGTCAGTATACATGAGCTTTGCTCGGTCTCCGAATCTACTTTTGATATAATTATAATGGAAATCGTAAATGTAGGTTTTAGCAAGATCCATAATAGAAAATCCTGCATATACATATAGGCTTGTTGAATTTGATTTTCGTCCGGCTCAATTCAATTATTGCCATATCTTCACCGAATGCGGTACAGTTATGAAAGTTTGGCTTAGCGATAAGCGCTCTTGCTCCGTGTCTCCCATCCAACTTTGTAATCAACCGTACATCTCTATGTTTTCTAACGTTTTCCATTGTTTTTCCGAAAACGGCGTTATTCATGAGTTTATAAAATTTTTTTTCGAAATCATTGCTAGACTTTTTCCGCAATTCAGTATTCAAATCTATATATTTCTGAAGCCACGGTGCTTGTTTAAATTTTAATACCCGATGGATTTTCTCTAACTTCATACCCAAACTCAAATACTGTTTCAAAACTTTATAGTGAACGACATACCGCTTTTTTGAGAAAAGGGTAGTTGTTAATTTAGATATCTTACATCTCGACAGAGGTGGTACGTAATGCTCTGGACACAATGGTAAGTCTTTGTGAGAGTCCTGAAGTTCTCGCGGATATTCTAAATCTACTTCAAGTATGTAACCTATAGGAGATTTATCTGAAACTGCTAAAACATCAAAACCTTGGAAATTTGACACCCATTCGAAGGAGCTGTACGGTAAGAAGTGACTCATAGCTGCACCATATAAATTAATAACGTCAAAATACATGAGGTACGATTCTTCCTGACGCGGATGGAATGCCGATCCCATATATCTGTTATTAGCTTTAGCGTATCTGTTCCAGCATTGGGCAACTCCGCCTCGAATTCCTCGTTCTATAAACAATAACATATCAACGTCGATAAGAAGCTCGAGCTCAACACCCGTGCACTTGAGCATCGCGTCGAACGATAAACCCGGCGCCGTATAATAATGTAACGGATCTAAATTATAAGTGGACCAACAATTAGTCCTGAAATTTTGAAAAATATCCGCTAAAAGAAGCACATCCGTTTGTAAATACAAATCTGAATATTGACCCAAAGTTTTGATTTGGAAAGTCTGCCAAACGTTATACGCGTGCAAATAGTCATCCTCCGAAATATCTGAATCGTTTAATTTTGAATGAAATTTTTCTTTTGGTGGTATCTGTACTTCTTCAAGGCTTTCCCAACTGTTTACATACTCGTATGGAAATACACCTTTCCTCGTCAATAACTGAAATTCTTCGACGCTCCTACAATACTTACGCGTAATTAATTTCTGATCGTCATTTAAATAAGACGCTAATTTTTCTAGACTGCCCGGCATGAACCGGAACGAATCAATGAACCTAAAATGTATAGATGTTCCCTTTACACTCTTTGTAAAAGATATATATCCGTCCTTGTTAACCGGTAAGAGAGTGACAGCTCCTTCGAAAGCTGTTGCTAATGTTTTAATCAAAAAGTGTGAGTCATAGCCCGATAAGTTATGAAAGACCACCGGAATGATGTGCGAATCCTTGTAATTTAAATTGCAACCTTCATGCGCTGCACCACGATACTTGCCTGTGAAGTGGCAATGATCGCGATGTTTCACGTCTTGAGGTACGAACGGTTTTTCACAAATATGACAAATCTTAGCTGAATCGAATGCTTGTTTTTGTTCATGACTCAAAGATTCCATCGGGATCACACACTTGAAATAAGGTTCTAAAGCATGAGCCAAACTCTCCAACTCGCTTACAAACCATTCTATACAATCCTTTCCACGGTTGACTCTAAATTTGGAAACTGAATCGTTGAAGGTACAATGTAAATAGTAAGCGATACCGTACGGGACATGTTTTTCATACACCCTTCTATTCTCAGATGTATCGTCAACCGGTTGCAAGAGACATTCGAGATCGGCGTAAATACAAAACGGAACATTTTCTTTATATTTAAAGTTTTTGAATTTCAAGATTTTATCCTTTTCGTCCGGTAATATTACTTTGCATTTATTTAAATTCGCGCAATCAAGCTTGTGTTTGACTAAACAATTTTCAGACTGAAAATGACTCAAACATCTATCACACAACCAGCTACGATGATCATGCTTTGAGATTTGTGAGCTTAATAGTCGAGATAAATTTTTGATCCATGTAAAATGATATATTGTATTGTTAGCGTCATCAGATCCGTTTGACTCGACATTAGATTCTAACATAAGGAGATGTATGGTAGACTTGTCTGATTTTTCTCGACTTAAATAAACGGGTACTATTTCGTGGTCGTCTATACCGTAAACATTAATCGACAAACCGTTCAATTTTTCAAATTTTGAAATTTTATCAAGACTCATGGGAAAATTCAAACCTTCATACCTCAGCACTGAGCTAAAATGTGGGTAAGAAGTCGTTCTACCAGCATTTTTACCTGCTGGGAACAGAGCTGCTGTGACTGACCAGAGAAAACAGTAGGAATCGTCGTTCATAATATTCACCACCGCCTTCTTATCTTGTATATACTTGGGTAACGGTGTGTAAGTAGATATGCCTCCTCGCAGTGGTACATATTTGTTGATATTCACAGTCAGATTTATAATTTCAGACAAAGACCATCCCGAATCTTTTTCCTGGAAGTCTTCTATCTTGACTAATAATTTCTCCCTGACATTTTCGTCGAACCATTCATCCATGTTCGTCGCTGGTAGAATAGCTTCGTTTTTGGTATTGAAAAACTTCATCTCTTCGATAATTTCACCGCTTTTCAGAGTATTGAATTTACAGGACAAAACTACATTGACTTTCAAGTTGCCTTTTTTGCGGAGAATATTCTTCAATCTGGAGATAATTAGTTTTTTTGAGTCATCCAGAAAATGTTCCAGATCTTTGTGTTGCAGATTCGCTATGACTCCCGTTCGTATTCTTCCATCGAAAGCTGACTCCAGATCTTCCCACTTTACCGTGCCACTTCTCCGCAATTTCCTTACACCTTCCCCTCTTTTTCGACATTGCTCAAACCGCGCTCTTAACGACTTTAGGATTCCAATTGTGGTCAAAATTCTCTTTTTTTCCCCGACCGTTGAAGCGGATTTTCGCAAGATTTTATTCAAAAGTCTGATATTCTGAGTCCCGAATCTTATCCATTTTTGTACTTCGGTAGTTGATGATTTCTTTTTCAAAATTCCATAAGCATTTTGCATAATGCTAATAAGTTTAAGACATTTAGCTGCGTCCATTTTTTCACTAATAACAATTGTATGCTATGAAAGTGTAAACTTGAATGATGGGCTCACATTGCAGGGTGGTCATTTTATAGGCCAGCTTCACCGATGAATTCTAAGAATCTTGTAATGTGATACCTATATGTATTTCGTTTGCGCGAGAAACCTTTTTTCATCCAATTTTTTAAAACCAAGACTTATAGCAAGTAAAGTGATAACGGAAGCAAACGATAGAATTTGTTTCCTCCGAATAACTCTTTTTTACAAATGATAAGTTTGTCATCTACATTTCGTTGAAAATTTTTTCAAGAGATATTCTAGAATATTCGTGGCACTTGGTTCATGATTCAACTACCATGGAAGTTTCCAGTGCCTATTTGTTATCGTATTAGTTACATCGATAAGTGTGTGAGAACGTTCGAAAGTTTTGCGCTACGGTATTTAGTTACATCTACGACTCTTGTGAGCAGGACCGGGATCGTTCGCGAAACTGCACGTGGCTCTCATGCTATCTTATTTACGATTTTAACCCTAAACATGAGGGGTATATATGAAGAGCCTAATCCATGTACCAGCACGTCAGTCTTACTCTGCTATTCAAACGAGCACCAACCATCAATCAACCTGTCATCAACCTCAGTGAAAAATTTTTTGTGTGTTTCGAGTGAAAAAACATAGGTGAGTGTAACGTATACTGTGATTAAGACCAAAAAGTTGATAAAATCAATAGAATTTTGTTTCAAGTTGTCATGAATTATAATGTACGTTGATGTACCTGTGTCTTTTCTTGTATGACACATGAATCTTTTCATGAAAGATTAGAGGTGGTTTAACGCAGCTTAGAAAATTGGTGTAAATCTGTCTGTTAATTATTTTTCAGAAATGGACAGTCTACGACAATTTAACGTTCGTGTGCCGAATGAGTGGACAGCCAATATTTCAGCTATTGAATTGGAGGAGCTGATGGAGTCTGTCCGTTTCATGGTTCAATTGGCTACAAACCAGCCGCCGCATACAATGATGCCAATGGAGTACAGAGGTACGATGGCTGAGTTACTCCAGCGGGCGGATGGGAGCTGGTGGCTCCGAAAAATGTAAACTTCTCAAATGTTGCAATAAAAAAAGTGTTAGGTAAACATTATTATAAAAAAAACGAGCATACAGTTTACAAAATAAAAGTTATATACTGAAAATTAAACTTTCAATCTATTATTGCAACGCATGTTATGTACCCTACTCTAACCAAAATCCTATTCCTTGTCGTATTCATAGCATAATTTAAAAAATCTGAATAAGTATATTAGTCTTCAGGTAAGTATATGTGATTATTTACATCTATTGAGGTAGTGTAATGAACACGTAGTTTATTAATAATTTCTTTTATTAAATCATACTCATATACATATATAGGTATATCACATAGGTATAGGTGTATCATATAGGTTGTAACGGCAATTTCCGAAGCTCGGGTGACCCCGGAAAATTAATCTGCACACAAACCTGGCTCCAACGATGGTAAGGGGATGTTGCTGGGCGCCAGACTCCGGGGTAGGAGTCCTCTCTCTCGCTCTCACGCTCTCGGCACCGGCTCGCCGATACTATAGTAGAGGGATGTGGTGGGGGCGGAGAATAAAGACACCAATGGAATTTTAAGTTTAGGGAAATTGTTTATTTAAAAAAAGAAAAAAAGAAAAAGGTCGCGAAGTACCGCCCGCTACCTGGCGTATAGAATATAAAAGTACAATAGTGACGCGTGACTCTACTCTACTAATAAAACTAAATAACAATAAAATAAATAAATGACTCTACTCTACTCTACCAGTTATTACTAATGATCTAAACAACTGACTCGACTCTACACTTTAATACTTAATCAAATACGATCCGCGGCTGTAGCTGTGTAGCTCAGCTGTCAGTCTTCTCTCTCTCTCACACTACTGGGGAAGACGGTACTGTGGCTCGCTCACGCACACAGAGTAGACGTCGCTCGCGCGACGACAGCTCGGCTGCGGAACAGCTTTGGCGGGGAAGGGGGTGGGGACGGTACTCCTCGGGACTCGGGGAAGCGACGAGTCTCTGCCTCGCTGCAGCACTCTGCGTCGCGTGACAGCAGAAGACTCGATGCAAGATGGCGGTCGCGACTACCTAGACGTTAGGCGCGCAGCGACAACGCGACTGGCGCCCTAACTCGCAGCACGACGAACCACGTGGTACACGGAACTTTTGAATCGGGACTCTAACTGACAGGGGCTCTCTCGCCCGGGTATAGGGACTCTCAGGGACACTCTCGAGACTCGGGGGGTGGTTTAGGGGTAAAATTGCGGGACCGGGGTGATTATGGGGTGAACCAGAACGATCCTACCTTGTATTCGGCAACGGTTCGGCGTAACCTCGTGCGTCGGTGTTCGTCCGTTAAACCTCGTGGTCCGTGGAGATTGCCGGGTCGTCGTATTTGCCAAAGTTCCAGGTAGTCGTCCAAAATCCAATGCTCAAAACTCAGGGGGAAAAGCCAGGGGTCGTAATCTCACTGTAAACACTCTCGCACTATGCACTCTCTCTCTCAAAAAAAACAAAATCGCTCGCCGCACTTCTCACACGTGTTGCTCTAAGCTTCGCAAAAATATGGATGACAATTCTTTTTCCGCTACCCTGATTCTCACTTTGGCCACCCGCCTCGTGGGCGCTGCACGCTACCGGTGAGCGGAGCGCCGCGCCAGGTAACCAAGATGGCGCCTGGGGACGAGGGCGGTGAGAATTTGAATAGCGGAATCGGTACTCTGAACTCTCGCGGGACTGGGAACGTACACCAGTCTGGTTAGGAGGAGGTCATAACGTTTGCCACGTTACAAGGTATATCATATATATAGGTATATAAAGGTATAGGTGTATCATATAGGTATATCATATATATGTGCAAGTGCATCACATAGGTATATCATATATAGGTATGTATGGAAGCGTGGGTGTATTATATAGGTACATCATATATCAGATATCATGGTGTATGTGTGTGTGTGTGTGTGTGTGTGTGTGTGTGTTTATATGTAGTTGAATTCGACTTGATTATATTGGCCGCCAAGGTACTTCATATGTAAGCGGTTCTCATCAGCAGCATCTCTCATCTTGTGCAGCAAGTCGTCGTCATCCTTTAGAATCTTTGCCATTCGAGCCGGTAAGAAGATGCAAAATCTGTTGTTTACATCCACCACTATCCTGACTCCAAATTTGGTTTGAACTGTCCGAAGATCGGTAATCGGATAGTTCTCGAACACCTGCAGCTCACTCAGCTTCTTCGTTGGAAGGAATTCTTCCAAGCGACCCAATTTGTTGATTGCAGAGAGATCCATGTTTTTTTAGTCAAATCTTTATTGCTTCTAGTTCCTTCGTAAGACGGTTGATTTCTGATCTTGTATGGATCAAGCTTTTCACCTCGTTGATGTTCTTTATGAGCAGCTCAAGTCGCACTTTTAATTCACGACGTTTGAGAGTGGTTTGAACCATTCGAGAAATGATTGTAGAATGAGATGTCCCATAGCAAATTTTTACCCTTTTATAGCTGACAACCCCTCCACTAATACCTAAACATCTACAACCTTCCACAGTCTTTCCGAGAACTAATTTTCTGAGAATCTTATCATAATTTTGCATTTTAACACGCAAAGTAACTCGATCCCTCAGAAACTTCCAACAGGATACCGACAAATTCCGAGAACCGTTTGTTTCCACGAATCATTAGCTAGGACTTGCATCTGCAGGTTTTTTGCGCAGGGGTATCAAATCTCACAGGGTGCCGAAAAATTCCAGGAACTTGTCCTTGAGGAAGCTTCTGGGAGCAAGGGTTAGAATCAGGGCGCGTGACGTCATATCGTAGGTATGTGCCGTCAAATCAAGGGTATGTGCCGTCAAATTAAGGGTAGGTGCCGTCAAATTAAGGGTGTGTGACGTCATATTGAGGGAGTGTGCCGCCATTTTTAGGGTACGTGCCGCCATTTTTAAGGGTGTGTGACGTCATATTAAGGGTGCGTGACGTCATTTCGACAGGTCTGAACAAGCCAGCAGGCATCAGCGAGCATGACGTCATCCTATCAACCCCCTCCACCACCCTCACACGGACACGGCGGAGGCATGCATGTGTGTGTGCGTGTACGTGTGCACTAATACGCGGTGAGCCAGAACCGGCCTAGCCTATCTACTGGTTGAAACTTCATCTCCAAGATGTTTTTGGAAAATTCTTCCTACGGCCATTTTTGACCTCGTGCCGTAGGTTTGAGTGCCGGGTTGCGAAACGCCAGAAAAAAACAAGTTTTTCAAAGTTCTGTATGGGGCGTTCAAAAAATCGCAGAGAACTTTTGAGATAATCATTTTGTAGCCTGGAATCTCCTCTCCAAGATGGTTTCTAGAAATTCGTGGCACGATTTTTTTTTACCGAGTTATTCAACTTTTAGTGAAGCAATGTCAAGAAGGGCAGGATCGACGAATAGGCGTAGACTGATTTGGCGTTATCCAGGTTGCGCCGCGAGGAGGTACAGTCTACCATGCATCCCGTGTTTGTGTGTGTGTGTGTGTTTGTGTGTGTATCTGCGTGTGTGCAGGTAGCGATCAGGACCTTCAGAATTCAGCGGAATTTCACGACGATCAGGACCTTCAGAATTCAGCGGAATTTCACGACTCAAAACCCTCGCTGCACTGCGTGAGTGTTTGCGATATTTGAAGTTGAAAATCGGGTATTGCCACCCCTATCCCTCTTCTGCTAGAAGCTATCCAGAGATGCATCAACACGAGGGAACGCTTGCAGGCGGTGATAAGAAGTAGGGGTGGCAATACCCGATTTTAAACTTTAAATATCGTAAACACAAACGCAGCATTTACAGACGCACACACGCAGCACATACACATACAAACACACGCACGGGATGCATAGTATACCGTACCTCCTCGCAGTGCATCCTGGATATCGCCGAATCAGTCTACGCCTATTCGTCGATCCTACCCTTATAGTCCAGGTACTTTAGGCAAAAAATGGGCTCATCTTCGGAAAAAGTCCAACCAAGCTATAAATTGGTATACACTTACCTTTCAGCTCTCCAAATAAGGTGTGAAAAATCCCCGGAATTCGGTTGTACGCATAACTTGTGACAGCCCAAAAACGGTGACAAAAATTACCTTTTTTCGGTTTTTTGCGAATATCTCCGTTCCTGTCGGTCTTACGGCTGTTAGATATACTTATAAAAAAACACGAGCGGGAAATTCTCTACAAAAAAGGTGAAATAGAGTTTATTGATAGAACTAGTAATTTCCACCGCAAAAAGGTGTGAAACATCAGATTGAGTTTTCTAGTTGCCGCGCTGCTGCGTTCTGCGGTCTGTGTAGCAGCTGCGCCTCCCCTCTGACGTCAGTGCATAGATTGGGTCGGGTTTATACCTGCTATGCCTGTTTTTGCTAGTGGGGTGTGCTAGACGCACAGTCCCAAATCGTAGCTACGCCACAGTGGACGTATATTATGGCGCGTTTTCAAGACAATTACTCATAATGGAACAATTGTGCGGTATTTGTGACAAAACTCTCGCAAGTGACGAATCTGTGACAGTTGAGCGGGGAATAGATAAATTAAAGGCCGCAAGTGGTGAGAGAAATGATGGAAAAATAGCACTGTTTAGTGATGTGCAATCTATCCAAGTGCACGTGGCCTGCCGTAAAGACTATACTCGCCAGTCCAGTATTAACGCTTTTAAAAGGAAACGTGCTATCGAGTATGCTGCTGGTTCATCGGGAAGTAGTCCTCCAAAAAGCAAAATGCGATCATCCGCACCATCTTTCGACTTTAAGAAACTTTGTATTTTTTGCGGAAACGAGGCTGATGAGGAAAAAGAAAAGAAAACCCGTAAGGAGCTCCGCAAAACGATTAAGCACGTAGCAACAATCGGCTTCAAAGAAACCGTAATGCAGATCGCCGAAAAAAGAAAAGATGATCAGACCCGGGCTGTTCGGCAAAGGATCATCTTCGAGACAGATTTGGTTGCAGCCGAAGCAAAATATCACAGCAATTGCTTCATCCATTTTCTTTCACCGGGCACCGGAAAAAAAACAGGTCGCCCTGTGGATGGCCAAATTATCGCAGCAATGGAAAATATTTTCGCCTACATAGAAAATAATGATGACTGCCAATTTACCTTCACTGAATTGAAAGGAGTCCTCGAAGATTTTCAGCCAGACGATAAAACTATAAGAACGAAGCTTCAGGACCGGTATGGGGACAGAATTGTCATTACGTCGAAAAGTACGGGACCATCCATTGTTTGTTTTCGAGATACGCACTACAATATTCTCAATAAAACATGGTACGAAAACAAAAAAAACAACGCTGATGAAGAACGTTATCGAGTTTTGACAGCAGCTGCGGCAATTCTTCGACAGGATATACGTTCTGTAGCCTGTGAAACTGACTATTATCCTCCGAGCACGCATATGTTTGACGATGTAAATAGTTCTGTTCCACAATCTCTTCGTTTTTTCATGGAGAAGATCATTATTAAAAATAAAAAAGGTAAATTGGAGCCACTACAAAACAAGTGTACCGCCATTAGCCATGCTATCATGTCTGCAGTTCGTCCACGATCATTTCTTTCACCTCTACAAATTGGACTCTCCGTTTATTTGCATAGGTAATTCGCGTCAAAACGACTAATCGATATTTTATCGTGCTTGGGTTTGTGTGCATCTTACAAAGAGACAGTTCTATACGAATCTTCAAGTGTATTCCATCCTGAGCCTTCACTTTCTCCTCCAGAAGATGGTTGTTTCATTCAACATGTTTGTGACAACGCAGACCACAATGTGTCTACGCTTGACGGTGCGAATACATTCCATTCCATGGGCATCATTCGAATCGTTACCCCGCATGATACCATCCATGACAGTCAACAAATATCCAGATTACGAACGATACCTACTGCAGCAGAGATGGCAACGGTTGCCAAAGTTTCGATGCAGATGTATGAAAATAGTGGTGTGCAAGGATTAAAGAAGATCACGGTGGAAGAGCTTGATTGTGATGAGGTAACAACAAAGTCATTGCTCCGAAATACAGATATATTATGGATGTATGGAAAGTGGAAAGACTTACCAAAAATACCAGGTTGGAGTGGCTTTATGGAGTATTTAACAAAAAACGAGGCATATTCCAAGTCACGTATAATTTTCTTGCCGTTCATCAACGCACCCGCAAGTGATTACTACACTATATATACATCTTTGAAGAGCATTCTCAACGATGGACAAAAACACGGCCATACGACGTGCGTTGTAACATTCGATCAACCTCTGTATTGGAAAGCACGAGAAATTGTTGCAGCATCGGATGGTGATACACAGCTTTCGAAGATAATCGTGAGGCTTGGCGGTTTTCATTTGCTCATGTCTTTTCTTGCATCAATCGGATACATAATGGCAGGAAGTGGTCTGAAGGAAGCAATCAGTACTGTTTACGCACCAAATTCCGTAGATAAAATGTTGCAGGGTCACGCATACGCCAGAGCAATCAGAGCTCATACATTGCTCCAAGTGGCATTGTCTCAAATTGTGTTCAATGAGATCACGTGCGATGACGATCAGAGTGCGTCAGTAAAGCTTTGTCTTCAGGATTCAGACGAAGCATCGCCATCATTTGATGAGATTGAAAGTTCAGGTGCAGTCGGCAAGTTGAAAAAAGCATTGGATAACAAAATGTCTGAATTGGAAAATAAAGGCCCAACTGCGAAACTGTGGGTACAGTATTTTGAGATGGTGACAATTGCAAAAGAATTCATTAGAGCTGAAAGACTGGGCTGTTGGAAGGCGCATTTGACTGCTATTCAAAAAATGCTTCCATACTTTCATGCTGCGGGGCATTTTCTATACGCGAAATCGGCACATTTGTATATTCAAGATATGCAGAAACTAGAAATATCTATGGAAAATGAAGCTTTCAAGAAGCTCACCAACAACTTCTTCTCCATAAAACGTTCGGACAAATATTTCTGCGGAACATGGAGTGACATGATAATTGAACAGCATCTCATGAAATCTTCAAAATCGAGAGAAGGCTTCACACATGAGAGAAGTACCAAGGAAAGTGTATTGAGTAAATGGATTTTTGGACTATTGACTGCGAGCAACATTTCTGAAGGTCTGGAAAGCTTTTGTAAACTTTCTTTCGATACCGGAGAACAACATGTCGATGCAAGAGACTCTCGCATAAACAGAGACCGTGAAGATGTACAGAAGATACTCCAATGGTTTCAATCTCATCATCCTTTCCCCGACATTCAACAAATTATGTCCATTGCAACGGGGATAAGTGGCGACGAGAAAATAAACTGCCACAATGCTCAGAAGATCGGCATTACTGTGATGGAGAAAAAGATCGGTCAAAATTTCAAAGACATCAAATCCTCCCGCGCTGACAGAGTACTTTCGCTTTTGACAGTCAACAGTAACGTCAAAATTCGTGATAAGACGGTGCCTATTGATCCATTATTACTGTTCCAGAGAATCAGTGCCATGAAAAGATCGGATGGAGAGCTCCGTATTTATATGCGATATGAATTAGCTCCTTTCCCGCTGTCAATGTTTATTGAAGGGTACCTGCCTATGGGAAAAAAGTCAGCTTTGTTTGACGTCTTCAAGCTATCAGTAGCTGAACTTGATTTTACACAAGTTACATACGTTATCGACGGAGGTTTTCTCTTACATCGGGTTGTGTGGCATCAGAATGAATCTTTCGATTCGATTTGTTAAAAGTATATTGGTTATGTACAAAGGTATTACGGTTCAAACGCTGTCATAGTTTTCGATGGATACAACAATAGCACTAACAGTGTGAAAGCTATGGAACAACGTCGTCGAGCCGCGAAATCTTCATCTGCTGATACCTACTTCGACGAGACGATGAATGTCACCGTAAGCCAAGAAAAATTCCTTTCCAACAGTAACAACAAGCGTAGATTGATTTCGATGTTGTCTGTCAAGTTCGAAGCTAATAATTTTGTTGTTAAACAGGCTCAAGATGATGCTGACGTTTTAATAATTGAAACAGCTTTGGAATGTTCACGCACAAATAGAACGGTTGTTGTTGGGGAAGACGTGGATCTCTTGGTAATTTTGGTTGCTCGCACTTCGATTGATGAAGAGATCTTCTTCCTCAAACCGGGCAAGGGACAAGTCGAGCGAAAACTTTACTCTTCTCGAAGTTTCAATGATCACGAAGACATCAGAGATCATCTTCTACTTCTACACGCTTTCACTGGATGTGACACTACGTCTGCTCTTTTTCATAAAGGGAAAACTGCAGCTCTAAAACTTTTTGCAAAACGTCAAGACCTACGTGTTGCAGCACAAATTTTCAACCAGAGTGATGCTTCTCGAAAGTCAATTTCTTCGGATGGAATTCGAATCTTTCTAGCTGTGTATGGCGCTCCAGTTAAACAAGATGACTTGAACGCATACCGTTATCTGTGCTTTATGAAAGCTATAAGCAGAAACAAGTCGGTAAATTTGAGCTTATTACCCCCAACAGCTGACGCAGCTAAAGAGCACTTGTATCGTGTTTACTACCAGGTGCAGTATTGGTTAGGAAATCAGCTGAACCCGCAAGATTGGGGATGGGTATTCAAAAAGGGCATATTGGAGCCAATAAAAACGTCGCAACCTCCTGCCCCGGAGCGTCTCTTGAACATGAATTTTTGTAATTGTTCGAAAGGCTGTGGCGCATTGTGCAGCTGTCGAAAATTGGGTCTTCAATGTTCAGCAGTTTGCGGCAATTGTCGTGGGACATCTTGCCTGAATGCTGCCCCAATCGAAGATTCGATACAAAAAAAAAACGCCATCGACGACCCAGAAACCGATTCTATTGATGATTCCGAGCAATCTTGGAATTTCCCACCAGTCCCGTGGGAAAATCAAGAACAGTTCGAGAAAGAAGAGTAAGAAACCGAAAGAGAATAAGCTGTCAGAAATTAGTTACATAAACAACTTTCATTTTTTTAGTTATGTATTCCTAAATATTCACGAAGAAAAAGATGAGATTATACCTAGGCTGACAAGCTTAATTTTCTTACGCTAGACTTTTACATCTTTATAATGTTAGAATAAGATCAAGAACAGGAACGTTAATATTGCACATGTCTTGAATATACTATTTCTTATACGGTAGACCTTAACATCTATATAATGTGAAAATAAGAAACAGAAGCGTTAATTTTCTACACTTGAATATACTATTATTTATACCCGAATGTCTACAAAAATGCCAAAACGAGAAGATACCGCACAGAAACCAGATTTCGATCATTACATGCAATTAAATATCCACATAAAATTTATATTGGAGTTTCAATGCCAGTTTACGTGAAAACTATTAGTGTTATCAATAAACGTTATTGCACCTTTTTTGTAGAGAATGTCTTGTTCTTACTTTTTCATAAGTATACCTTATAGTCGTAAGACCGACAGAAACGGAGATATTCGCAAAAAAACGAAAAAAGGTAATTTTTGTCACCGTTTTTGGGCTGCCACAAGTTATGCGTACAACCGAATTCCGGGGATTTTTCACACCTTATTTGGAGAGCTGAAAGGTAAGTGTATACCAATTTTTAGCTTGGTTGGACTTTTTCCGAAGTGAAATGCTAAAGTTCCTGGACTATTATTGACATTGCTTCACTAAAAGTTGAGTAACTCGGTGAAAAAAAATCGTGGCACCAATTTCTAGGAACCATTTTGAAGAGGGGATTTCAGGCTACAAAATGGCTATCTCGAAAGTTCTTTGCGATTTTTGGAACACCCCGTAGAGAACTTGGAAAAACTCGTTTTTTTTCTGGCGTTTCGCAACCCGGCACTCAAACCTACGCCACGAGATCAAAAATGGCCGCAGAAAGAATCTTCAGAAACCATCTTGAAGATGCAGTTTCAACCTTCAAAATAATCCCCCAAATGATTTTTTTCGACAATTTTTCATTGAGTTACAGTATTTTGAAAATCGGTATTATTTGGTCGAGTGCCGGGTGCGCCGTTAATTTTGTTGCTGAGTATATTTCATACAGCGCATTTCATTCTAATCCAATCTGGGTATATTTACAATTTTTTGTTTGTCATTAGCAAGAAACGCCCTATATATTGGTGTTATGAATTAGAGAGGAGCTTCCACTGTCGTTATGAGTTAAAGAGAAGCTGCCACCGTTGTTATGAATCAGATTGTTGCTGATACGATAGTTATGAATTTGGGTTCTTTTCTCTTGTTTTTACGTCTAGGGACAACCGGAAATTATTTGGGTGCTTGGATGCATGATGTGAATGAAACTTTATGTATAGTTGATAATACTGAGAGTGAGTTTATTATATAGACTTATTATCTGATACAATATTCTGTTTGAGTTTAGTGCTGTAGCTTATTATAATGGCCTGATGTGTAATGAAGTAATTGATTTGAGAGTTTGCGGGCAAGTGTGTCTATTGTCTCATTGTCTCTCGGGAGTGAGCGCGTTTATGCAAGGTAGCAGTTTTAAAGGTAAGTAAGTAGGGATGAAGTTCTTCGGATTGAGATTGAGATTGAGGCTTCTTCTGATTAGAGGTTGAGAGATATAGGATGCAGCTGCAGGATGTTATGTCTTTGGTTGATATATGGGAAATATAGGGGTGTGCGTACACGAGCACGTAACACGCCCATCTTCGGGGGAAAAAAAATATTGCTCCTGTGAAGCAGGAGGAAATTTTTTTTTTTCTTTCGTTTGTGTTCAAATCTATGGATTTAAATGCAATGTATGTTAGTTATAAAGGTCTTATATTTACGTTAGTAAATATAAGCTAGGTATATGAGATAATAATTATAAACGTCTTATATTTACGTTAGGAAATATAAGCTAGGTATAGGAGATATGATTTTGATTCCAAAATCATATTACACTTAAGATGGCTTATCGGCAATAAGATCGGTTAGTTATAAATGTCTTATGCTGAGTTAGTATATGATATTTGAATATCACATTGGCAGGTTATATGTGTAATTATTTAATAATAATGACATGTATAGTATCGTTGTTATTACAAATATTGTATAATATAGGTAATTATTTCTGATTTCATCATAGTGGTACATGTTCTTATTGGGCGTAGAAAGATGTTTGAGACGGCGGAGGTGTTTCAGTATTTATTGGGTTTGATGTTGTGTAAGTAGTAATGATCGCTGGCGGATTTGCTTGTTGAATAATTATATGTGTGTGTGGTGTTTGTGGGTTTAATGTTTGTTCGCATGATGATGTGGCATGTTCTAATGAATTGGGTGGTTCGATAAAAGTCTGATTGCCTTGATATTCGACTATTTCATTGTTAGGTTCATTTCGTTGGCGAATACTTCTGATAGTTTTGAACAATGAGTGATAGTGATCCAAATACGGAAGAAATGTAATATAATATGTTTTCCACGCGATTGTTATTGTCTGTAGATTTTTTATGTTCTGTCATTTCATTTGCTTGTTTGGCGTGTGTTATGTGTGATAGTGTTTTGTATATTGTTATTCTATGGCTAATTTTATTTTATTTACATGAACTATTTTGGTTTTATGGACGTTTATTTGGAGTTCCGCGTTAATGTTATTGATTATACGAATTATTTTGTATGGTCCTTTGTAGTGGTCTTCTAATTTCTTTTTCGTTTCATTGATGTAGACGTATTGACCTGGCTCGAAAGTGTGTACGTTTATGTGTTTATCGTATATTAATTTTGATTTCAATTTCGCGTTGTTAAGATTTTTCATTGGGTCTTGACGAGTTTCTTTGAGACGAGTAATTATTTCGTGCAAGTAATCTTCGTATTTATTCGAAACATTTTCGTTAACGCATATGCTTGACAATTGTCGCGCTATTGTACCGAATATTAATTCGTGAGGTGTGTAGCCAGTGCTTTCGTGTACTGACGTATTATACGAGTATATTGCGAATCTAGTCCATTTGTCCCATTATATTTATGATTAATGTAGTGTTTTAAGTATTTGATTAGGACTTGATGACTGCGTTCGAGAGAGCCATTGGACTGAGGATGGTAAGCTGTAGTTTTTATTTGTTTTATTTTGAAAATTTTAGCTAATTGTTTCATGACAGGACTGAGAAAGTTCGGGCCTTGATCTGTTAAAATTGATTGAGGGGCTCCGTAGCGACAAATAAAATTTTCTGCAAATGCTTTAGCGATTGTTGTTGAAGTCATGTTTTTTAATGGTATTGCTTCCGAGTATTTGGTTAAATTGTCTTGAATTGTTAATGAATATTCATTTTGT
Organism: Macrophya alboannulata; assembly: GCA_949628255.1. NCBI lineage: Eukaryota > Metazoa > Arthropoda > Insecta > Hymenoptera > Tenthredinidae > Macrophya > Macrophya alboannulata. Next base: position 35,363,533 of record OX451207.1, on the reverse strand, counting down.
GAATTTGAAGTAGGTGAAGGTCCGACTATATCTAACGAAATTTTCTCGAACGCGGTTGTTGGTGTATCCGTTATTACCATCGGAAGTTTAATTTTATTTCTGACAAGTTTTGGTCGTTGACAGCTCTCGCATGATTTTATAAATGTTCCGATACCGTCTTTCATGTTCGGCCAATAATATAATGCTCGGATTCTTTTGAAAACTTTCGTTATTCCTTTGTGACCAGCTATGACGGATTCGTGGTTTTCACGAATTATTTCCTCACGTAGCTCAGGATTAGGTACACTGATTTCGTTTAGACAGATGTTTACTGTTATATTTGTATAATTAAAGACTTTTCTGAGAGTGTTTTTAATCGCGAACCAATTTATTTTATCAAATCCGCTACCGATTTTGGAAATCGAGAAAGATTTTATGTTTTTAGCCTGCAGTATGTCACGGAGAATAATTAATGTGTTATGTATTCCATTAACTGTTGATTTTTCATAATGGTTCTCTTGTGTTACAAGACTAAAGATGAATTTTTTATTAATTGGTGTAATGATCACACTATTCATTTCAGGATTTTGGGATCTTAGGAAATTTGTATCTAAACTGCCGATATCGATTAAATGTTTATACCAACTCCTTTTTTAAAAATACAATCTGCTGACATACAGTGCACGTAATTATCTTTTCTCATAAGAATATCATCGTTTGTCTCTTTGATATTAGGTGCTAGTGGGGTTGGATCTGTATGGTTGAAGTGTGGAATCGGATTTTGAGGTGGAACTTGTCGCATATTATTTGTACTATTTTCTTCGATATCGTGTAAGAGTCGGTTGTCGTTTGATGGAAGAATATTATTCGAGGTACTGATTCTGCCTGTTTCCATGAGGTAATGGTGTAAACTTTCAGGTACGACGATATGTTCAGTTCGTATACGATTTTCATTATTTGAGTTTGAATTAGCAACATTATTTCCTGAACAGGGTACAATATTTTGACTTGGTTCAGAGTCGCAAATAGTCATTCTTATGCAGGAATTTTGAAAAACGAAGTATATCATTGATCGCACGGTCTTCCAATTTAGTTTGTCTAGTCCACAACCGATTTTTGGAATCGATATTGACTGTACGTTGTCTGTTTCTAACTTTCGTCCGAGTTTACATAGGATGTTGTACATAGTTTCGTTCGTAGGTTTGTCAAAAAATTCAGGTTTAGTTATTAAGTTATAAACTTTGATGTCATTGTATGGTGTTACTATAATGTCAGCTACTTGAGGGTTCTTTGATTCTAACTCGGCGCGACTTATAATATTTCGTTCGATCATTTCTTGTGCTGTACCTCGTCCAATTAGACAGTCGGCTGGGATCCCAGACAGCACTATATCTCAAAGATACCGAAAAGGTATCTTTTTAAAGTCATCTTTTCGGCAAACCGAAAAGATGTCTAATACGAGTCTTTCAAAAGACGACTAATTATAGTCGACTAAAAGATGTCTATTTGCGGATTTGTCTTGCAGACTGAACGAAAAGTTGTCTGAAAGATGTCTTTCAGAAGATAAGTACAGATGGCGCCTCGAGCGCCAGATAGTTCAGTATAATACGACACGGTGTGTTGCCATTTTAGTTACGAAGGGTTGCGAAGATTACAGTTTTTGCTAGTGCGAGAAAAGAGGTAAGTTCTGTTATTACAATCAATTACGTGTATCCAAATAACTTTAATGTCATTCAACGTTCGTTATAGTAGTTCAGTGGGCTTTATATCGTGAATTCATGCATGTAACGTAACGTTTGACGCGTAAGATGATAAGCATACATAACCTCATTTATTATTTCCATTGTAAAAGCTTTTCCTAATTACAATATCATAGTATACTTTTCGGTACTAGTGCGAAAGTGTTGATTCTCGAACGAGTGTCAAGTTTTTCGCCCGAGTGAAGTGAGGGTGACAATCACGAGCCGTGAATCATTTTTCGCACGTGTATCAAACTTTGTTCTTTCACAACATGGAAGCGTGCGCAAAATCGAACTTCACCCACACTGTGTTAAAAAACTATGATTTAAAAACCGAGTTGTCATTATTACTACCGCTGATTCACAGATAATTCCATAATATTACCGCCTGAAATAAAAAAAATAAAAATAAAAATAAAAAAATAAAAAATGGGTACATACTGTTTGTATACCTATGCAATGAATCCGACGCATTCAGTATTGGGCCCGCCCATCTAAATGTTGAGTCAGATTCAATGTATATATATGTTAAAATGTTTAAAACAAAAGTTTCCCTACTGGAAATGTCCATGTGATAAATCACATGATATTATGAAAGAATTCTAAATGTAATTTATCGTATGATTTGTCTTGTGAATTTTCCAAAATATATAAGAAATCACATAAGCACGAATCATCAGATATAATAAAAAAACAAATTATATGATAAACGATATGGCTAACCATATGATTTTTGATATAGTATATCTGATGATTCGTGCTTATGTGATTCATTATTTGATTTCTCATATATTTTGGCAAATGCATAAGACAAATCATATGATAAATTACATTCAGAATTCTTTCATAATATCATGTGATTTATCGCATGAACATTTTCAGTAGGGTGTACTGGATCTTTTTAGTAATTTTTCATCACTCTAACCTCAAAATCGCAACTTCGTTGCGATTTCTCGGCTTTCCGGATGAAAAATAATGATCGTAACTTGTACGTAAAGGCTTTTTGACGAAACTCGTTACAGCACACGCCTTCGGCTCGTGCCGTAAACCTCTCGTTTCGCCAAAAAAGCCTTTCCATACTCGTACTGAAATGTACTATAAATACAAAAAACCATTGTTTTTTACATTTCACTATTAGCTGGGTATTTTCCTGAATAAGCCCCCTACAAGAAGGGTGTCGTGTTAATCCACTTTGTTTTACAAATATACATCTTCAAAATTATTTTTATGTTCTGAAGAGCCTGATTTATGTATACATACTAGGGTGCTCCAAAAAAAAAATTTTTTTTCCTAACGGAGTGCGCAAAATTCGATTTTGCGCACCCAAATGAGTGTGCAAAATAGTACATTCCCGCACTAGTGCGACCTGACTATTCTTAAAAAAAGGTGCGAATTTCGACTTTTGATACATGCTTTTCTATAGGAAATTTTATTCCGCATTTTTATTTCCTCATGAAAAAAGTTTTAGATTCCGTAGTTTTCGAAATATTAGCAAAAAAAAGTGTCTCTTATCGAATTAAAAATTTCTGTTTCCCTCAATTCAACTCGCACTAAACCGGCCAATCTGGACTTTTTGAATGAAATTCGCAAGGATTATGTGACAGAGTGTTGTGAAATTAACTAAATTTATTTTTTCAATAATCTATTTCTTTAATAATCTATCTATTATTGTATCAAATAAGAATTCATTTTTTCAATAATCTATTTCTTCAATAATCTATCTATTATTGTATCAAATAAAATTTCCTTTTTTCAACCCCCCACCGGGGCTTCGCCCCTGGGCCCCACCAGGGGCTGCGCCCCTGGACCCCCCAGCGGATTAGTTTGTTGTCGAATTTTGCGCAGCTCGTTAGAAAAAATAGTGTACGCAACACGTGCGCATAGGTGTCTCCCGCACTCGTCTCTTTAGTCGCCCTCGCTACGCTCGGGCGACAAACTCGACTCGTGCGGGAATCACCTATTTTGCGCACTAGTTACGTAATGTACTATTTCCTATCATCTCAAAAGTTTCTGGTAGGTATAAAAAAAATCCTCCCACAAGGACAGCTCGATATTTTGATTCTACTTGACGCTCAATGGTTTTCCGTTTTCCCATATAAATAACACGTAAAAATTTTTTTTTTTACAATTTTGATGGACATACTCTTGTAGGAAATTTAATTCTCTCCAAAAAAGCTCTGATATGATTTTCTCGTAAACCTAACGGGTTAAACGTTTTTTTCATACCCACGGGTCAAAATTTTTTTCATGCCCACTTAGTTGCGAGTATTTAAAGTCTGATAACGTTCAACCAGTTAGGTTTACGAGAAAATCATATTGGAGCTTTTTTGTAGAGAATTCAATTTCCTACAAGAGTATGTCCATCAAAATTGTGAAAAAAATTTTTTAGTAGTTTTATTTGAAAAATACAAAAAAAAAATTTTTTTCACGTGTTATTTAGATGGGAAAACGGAAAACCGTTGAGCGTCAAGTAGAATCAAAATATCGAGCTGTCCTTGTGGGAGGATTTTTTTTATACCTACTAGAAACTTTTGAGATGATAGGACTTGGAAAAAAAAAATGTTTATTTTGGAGCACCCTAATACATACATAAGTAGATTTTTTCGTGACTTACACTACTTTTATTCTAAGGGTCTCATTTGGTTTTGTATAAGTAAACTATTACAATATAATATTGTTTGAATATAGTCATGGGTGGCGTGAATTAGATAGAGTCTAATTATTGATATTTTATATAGATTTGCATTGTATCGACGGCAAATAATAATTAAAAGAATGCCGAAGCTGAAAAGTTTTCGCCGGTTATCGCAGCGGCAGCAAAATCGCCGCTTAAAGCAGAGCCAAACTCCTCTAAACAGAGAGAGTCTCATTGAAAAAAGTTCTCCTGAACAGCTGAATCAAAACCTGTTGGTCAGGTTTATCAGTGAGGAAGTTGATCACGACACAACATGTCCGGTGTACATAGCAAACTCAGATAGTTCCTCTAAAGTCGTCACTGAACATGAAACTAATTGTATTCCGGATTCCGAACCCAATGTTTTAATAGATCACGACAGTAGCATCCAGGAAGAAAACACCGTAGATATTAAAGAGAACCTGTCGTTGTTGCCAAATCGGCAGCCTCTATCCCTACGTTCAGAATTAATTCTGTGGACTGATGAGAATAAAGTTGGACTGAAAACCTTAACATCACTGTTACGAATATTGAAAAATCAAGGTCATATTGATTTACCAAGCGATGCAAGAACCCTAATGAAAACACCTCGACAAACCAAAGTTTACCAAAGATCTGGAGGGCACTATTATCATTATGGATTAGAAAAAGGAATAACGAACCAATTGGAGCGGTTAGAGACGTCTGATGTCCAAAGTCCCATCTTAATTAACGTCAATATTGACGGGCTTCCTGTTTCTAAAAGCTCAAAAAGCCAATTATGGCCAGTTTTAGCACAAATTTTTCTTAATGAGCCAACAACACCCTTTATAGTTGGTGCTTATCATGGGTATACTAAACCAAGTACAGATAAAAATTTCTTGACCCATTTTGTGGAGGAATATAAAAAATTGAACCGAAAAGGCCTTAAGTTTCAAGATAAAGCGTATCAAGTACAAATTAGGGCAGTTATTTGCGATTCCCCTGCGAGAGCATTTGTATCATGTACGAAAGGGCACAATGGTTATTTTGGGTGTAGTAAATGTATTGTTGAAGGCGATTACGAAAATCATCGAATGCTCTTTCTCGATGGAAACTGTCCTTTGCGCACGGACGAATCTTTTCGTCTTCGACTCAATCCGGAACACCATACGGGCACGTCTCCTTTTGAATCGATTCCATTACCAATGGTAACACATTTTACACTAGACTATATATGCATCTAGTGTTGCTAGGTTTGGTAAAAAAACTACTGCGTTTGTGGTTAAGAGGATCAACAAACATCGAGGCTCGATTATCTGCTGCTCAAATTAGACAATTGTCAGAAGATATAGCTGCACTTAAAGCATATATACCATGTGAATTTGCTCGAGTACCAACTAGTTTGGAAGAGTTAGATCGATGGAAGGCAACCGAACTTCGGGTATTTTTATTATATCTAGCACCCCTTGTCATGTACAAGTATCTTCCACATGATTACATGCAACATTTTGTTGCGTTCCATTGTGCAATCAGAATATTATGCCATCCGCAAGATTATTTAAAACATAATCGGTACGCTAAAGACCTTTTGACTTATTTCGTTCAGTACTTCGGAAATCTTTATGGGAAAAGCCAAATGATTTATAATGTCCATAATATAATTCACTTAAGTGATGAGGCAAAACGATACGGACCCCTCGATTCCTTCAGTGCCTTTGCATTTGAAAACCATCTACACAGCTTGAAGAAATTATTGAGGAAATCCGAAAAACCTTTACAACAAATTCACCGCAGAATTATCGAACAAAATACAGCGAATGAGTTAAGAGAAAAAAAAGGCATTAAAATATCCGATTCTTATCTCACAAAATGAGACGAAGCTCCCGTTTGGATGCTCTGATTCCTGTGATGCGCTGAAATTTTTCGATTTCTAATTGTCATGTCGTAAAGATGCGGATCGGTTCTGTCTCTTGAAAAATAGTAAAATCGTCGCCATAAGATTGATAGGAAAACTGAATGGGAATCCTGTTATAATTGCGCAAGAATACAAGCACTATGCGCCGTTTCCATTATATCCCGGCAATTCACAAACTATGAACGTTTTTTTGGTCAGTGACGACTTTACTGAACTTAAATTGTTTCCTACAACCGACATTCTCAACAAAGCAGTAGTGCTTCCTTGGGAAGGAAAATTCTGTGTCCTCCCACTGCTTCACTCTAAAACAATATCAGGTAGATTCTGCGGTCGTGACGAATTACTTGTGGGATGTTATGTGTTCTTGAAACTCATATTGTCTAATTCACTTAATTATATAATGATTTCCAGATGTTTAACGTAGTTGTGCGTGGAGATTGGTGCGCCACCGTACCAAGCTCGTGGGTTGATTTAAAGAACAAGTCCTGTTCGTAGCCACCAAAAGGTACTGCTTTGTCAAAAATAATACGCAAAAACCTGTGCCCGAACAGCTCATGGGAAGTCGTTGCCGTGAAATACATTTTAGGACCATATGGTAACGTTCCACATATCGAAATGTTGAGAATTAAACATCTGATTAAAGTTATTTTAACCGTCTTACAGTAGTTTGATTGTTATAGCCATATTTCAAATCCTATTTTGCTGCTATTTTTTGTTCTATTTCCTTTAAATAAGTAGAATCGTACGCTACTGCGAAAGAAGTCGAAAAAGGAGCAACATTTCTATTATCAGATGATGCGAAATTTGAAGCATTTCAAAACTCACAGCCAAGAACTCTGCCTCCAAAAAGAGACAGAAAACAGAAGCAAATGTTTGGCGACGATTCTTATGATGGTTCTGGGCCTGGTAATTTCTTTCAATTTTATGAAACAAAAAATGTGTTGGAGTTTGTGAGAGTATTTTCAAGTTTCTCATTCTATAATCTTTTTCTGGTTAACTTATGTTCACAAATTGATCGCATATTGACAGTGAAACAACCTAGAAAGAAGATTCCAGATCCTCCCGCAAATGATAATGGACGAGAATTTGAAAACCAGACACGACAAACTAAACATTCTTACTCCAACGAACAATCAAATCAAGGTATCATTTGTCTCGTTATATTCATTTCGCATTCCTTCAGCATCGCATTTTTGTCGGTATTTTAAACCATCTCTTCGCATCTCATTCTATCCAAAGTCTTTCCACCTTTTAACTTCATCATTGAGCTTCAGATTTGGAAGCGAAAATTCATGCATGTTTTGATAGCTGTTCATTCGCGTTTGTATTCATTATGCCCCTACTTTTCATGTTTAGTATTCTTATGCGGGAATTACATTTTTTCAATCGTATAATTCTGAATACAGTTGGACGGCTACATAAACCTAGTTCTTCACCGAACCAAAACAAAACTGATGATCAGCTAAGCGAGATCAATAGAAATTCAGAAGGTCATAACATTTCTCGTGAAAAATTTTCAAACCCAAGAAAAATTTAACTGTTACTTTTACGTGACAAAGTGTGTGTGTGTGTGTGTGTGTGTGTGGATGCAATGTGCCAAGTCATCGTTTGTTGTAAATAAATTTTGAGTTACCTCAGTTATGAAACGGTTCTCTGGGATCGGTAAAAGTTTTGAGACTTCTCGGAATTGTTTATAGGATAGATTATAATACATGGATTTTGCCATCGGGTACGTGGATTGTCTCGGGGTGGTAGTTTTAGGTATAGTGGGTGGTTGTTTTCCTTCGACAACGTCTGAATATAATTTCTTATGATTAGAACTGTGAGTCCATGATTCACTGGAAGTAGGTAATTTTTGTTCATAATAAGGGACATGGTTGTCGTCTGACGATGAAAAATCAGGCGGTTGTGAAGGGGATTTAGGCTTTCTTGGTCGTAGCTTATATTTGTATTCATGTGTTGGAGTTTGCGTGCTGGTGCGTTTGCTGTATGTTGGTTTATTTTTAAGTGCGTCATTTGGTTCTGGGTTATCACTAGGCTGGTTTGAAGTAAGATTAGGTTTATTAATTGAAGCGCTTATGTTCGGTTGGCGTTCGATATATTGTGGATTATTATTTAAATTTTTGTTCAGGTACGGATCTTCCTTGAACGGAGTTGATGTAGGACACCGTCGGAGTTTACGTGATTTTTTCTTTACGGGTAAATTATTCGGGGAAATGTCTGTGTACGTAGCGTTTCGTTTTTGTTGATATCTTTTAAACAATGGTAAATCGTCAATTGAGGTGTCAGTGGACGAATCGATCGTTATTGGTTTAATAGATTTCGAGACGTTAATCGGTCTTTAAGGCATAGGAAAACTGTCTGTTGAGTCGTCCGAGGATAGATATTTTGAGAAAGTGGTTAGGAGACTGTCCATTGAAGCTTCTGTAGATGAATTATGAACTGTGCGTCTGTCTGGTGGGTGAATTGGTCTTTTTGCTAGCGGTAGACTATCTACAGATGTATCGCCTGGTGAGTCAATTCTCATCGGTCTATTTGAAAAATTCGATATATCTCTTTCTTATGGTAAGCAATCCATAGAAATGTGACTAAGTTTGTCATTGTCTGAATTTAGATCCATTTCAGCGGATTCAACGTCGCTTTTGTATCGATTAGTAGGAACAGGATTTGGTGACTCGTCTGTACTTTGTCGTGGGTGGGTCGGGAATTGGTGAGCTTCTTTTCTCCGTTTCGCGTCAAGGTTTGATATACTATCTGAGCTCGTGTTTCGGTCGCGTTTTACGTTGATTGGTAATAGTTTATCAGTATCTACGGGTGGATTACGTGATAATGCGTCTGCGTTTAAATTAATTTGTCCTTTCTTGTATACGACGTCGTAGTCATATTCTTCGAGTTTGAATCTCCATCTTAGTAGTCGTGAGGTTGGGTCTTTAACATTGCTAACCTAAACAAGAGGTTTGTGATCCGTAACAAGTGTGAATTTATGTCCGTACAAGTAAGGTCTGCAGTGATGGACTGAATATACAATAGCTAGTAATTTTTTTTCGATTACAGAATAATTCAACTCTGCTTTATTCAGTGTGCGTGATGTATAGGCTATTGGTAGGTCTTCTCCGATTTTACCTTGGCTGAGTACAGCACCGATAGCATATTTAGATGCGTCAGTTGTTAAAATAAATGGTTGGTCAAATTTAGGATATTGTAGTATAGGAGATATGCATATCAAGTCTCGTAACGTTTCGAAAGCTAGTTGGTGTTCAGATGTCCAGAGGAATTTAACGTTCTTTTTCAGTAGAGTCATAGACTTGGAGAGATAGACCGCGCGCTCTTATGGGCCTGTTGAAGCTCGTGTTGAAGGACAGCGTTAGTGCGAAAGGGATTCTTTCTTTCTCACACGTGGGGAGCTACAGCGAGTAAGGGGAATGATGTGAGAACGGGTTTAGCGGGGAAGGAGAATGAGGTAGTTCCCCTACCATACCCTTACGTTTTCCCCACTATCCCACCAGCTAGAAAAGGACAAAGTCTCTTTTGCTATCACTCTCTATTTTTAATGCATGCTTTAGCTCCTCTCACGTAGCGCGCGATTTATCTCTTTAAGTCTATGAGTAGAGTAGTTAGTGGTCTCGATATTTTTGAAAAGTTTTCGATAAATCGTCTGTAGTAACCGATAAGACCGGTGAATTGTTTGATCTGTTTGGCTGTTTTAGGAACTGGGTATGATTTGACTGCTGTTATTTTCTTTGGGTCTGGTTTTACACCGTTTTCTGTAATAATGTGTCCTAAATAGGCTACTTTCTTTCGAAGGAATTTGCACTTACCAATTTGTAGGCTCAAGTTTGCTGATTGTAGTCTGTTAGCTAGTTTTTTGAATTTAGTCTCATGTTCTTCTATAGAATGTGCATAGATGACGATGTCGTCTAATTATACGAATGCAACGTTTCCTTCTGAACCGGATAAAACTGGGTCCATGAGTCACTGAAACGTCGCTGGGGCGTTTTTGAGTCCGTATGGCATGTCTTTAAATTCGTAGTGTCCGTGTGGAGTAGAGAAAGCTGTCTTATGCGCGTCTATTGGGTCCATCGAAATTTGATGAAACCCTGAAGCGAGTTCGAAGGTTGAGAAATATTTGGCGTTTCCTAACTGGTCGAGTATATCGTTTATATTTGGTAGGGGATATGCGTCACCTATTGTCTTTTTGTCAAGTTTTCTGTAATCTATCACCATTCTCCATTTTTTGTTACCTTCTGCATCAGGTTTTTTCGGTACAATCCAGACGGGGGAATTATAAGGTGAGGATGATGGTTCGATTATATCTTGGTCTAGTGAATTTGAAACTTGTTTTTGTATCTCGTCTTTGTGGATAGTCGGATATCGGTATTGTTTTACGTTAATCGGAATGTCATCTGTTGTTGGAATCGAATGTTCCGTTAAGTATATGTGTGATAGTTTATCGCCTGGCAGAAAAAATAGGTGGTTGAATTCTGTCGTGAGTGTAAGTATGGATTCTTTCTCTTCGTCGTTGAGGTGATCCAAATGCATTAAATTTTCAAGGATTGTTAACCTTTCGGAGTTATTATTAATATTATCGAGGGTTGTAGTGTTATTAGGCTCTATCGTGTCGTTCATTGTCAACACTTTTAGAGTTTAGTATGTATTTTGAGTTTGGTCTCGAGATTTAGTATATATTTTTATTGGAATGTTTGTGTTATTGAAGGCTGAGATTATTATTTGTAAGATTTTATTCCAGTTTCGTTTGCCTAGTTCGTTGGATGGGTCAGGAATTGAGATGGATTTTGTGTTGTTTGAAATTAGATGATTTTTAAGAGCTTCGAGTGTTTTCGTAATCATTGTGTCATCTGTATCGCTGTGATAGGTTTCCATAATTATTGAGTGGTATAATGCTTTTGAGGTTTTAGGAATTATATCTTTTATAGTGTTTCCGACTATACTATTTTTCACGTAGGCTATAAGCTCGTATTCGTTCAAATTGCAAGCTTCTAATAATTTGACTGAAATTCCTCTTAATATTTGGAATTTTTGCGGTATGAAGTGAATAATTGCTCCTGTAGATCTGCATATGTCACCGTGAGTTATTGAAAGTTGATTTAGCGTAGAGTGATTTGTAGTAGTTTCTGCAGGGGTGAGTGTACTGAGGATTTCGAGGACTTGTTCTAGAGTTACTGTTGGTACTCTTATTTCAACAGCTGATTCGTTTGAGTTCATTGCATATATGTAGGAACATTCCAATAATTAATCCAACAGAAGTATTTAATAATTAGTGAAGGCATTTATTTATTAATAAAGAAATAAGTATATAATATTCCGATACATCTCGACCCTCTGTGGTCTTCTCTTGTTCGCTTTCCAAAATCAACTGCCTTTGCACCCAGATACTCCCCAGCCCCTAGCTCTCCTTACTTATTTATTCTTCTAAACAGTTCGAGTGCATTCTCACCCACGCACTCACACAGTCGCACTTTTGTTCTCGCTCAGTGTTACCATGCATCCGCCACACACACTACAGTCACTCGATCCTCCAAATCAGCAGGCGCTCCGACCATAACTTCTCCTCCACAGTAGATAGGCTAGGCGGGTTCTGGCTCACCGCGTATTAGTGCACACGTACACGCACACACACACATGCATGCCTCCGCCGTGTCCGTGTGAGGGTGGTGGAGGGGGTTGATAGGATGACGTCATGCTCGCTGATGCCTGCTGGCTTGTTCAGACCTGTCAAAATGACGTCACGCACCCTTAATATGACGTCACACACCCTTAAAAATGGCGGCACGTACCCTAAAAATGGCGGCACACTCCCTCAATATGACGTCACACACCCTTAATTTGACGGCACCTACCCTTAATTTGACGGCACATACCCTTGATTTGACGGCACATACCTACGATATGACGTCACGCGCCCTGATTCTAACCCTTGCTTCCAGAAGCTTCCTCAAGGCCAAGTTTCTGGAATTTTTCGGCACCCTGTGAGATTTGATACCCCTGCGCAAAAAAACCTGCAGATGCAAGTCCTAGCTAATGATTCGTGAAAACAAACGGTTCCTGGAATTTTTCGGCACCCTGTTGGAAGTTTTTGAGGGATCGAGTTACTTTGCAAAAATATGATAAGCCTTCTCAGAAAATTAGTTCTCGGAAAGACCCTGGAAGGTTCTAGATTTTTAGGTATCCTGTTAGAAATTTTTGAGGGATTGAGTTACTTTGCAAAAATATGATAAGACTTCTCAGAAAATTAGTTCTCAGAATAATCTTCAAGTCGTGACACGCGCAAAAATCTTTTGGAATGTTCTAGAGACTCGCGTGTTTCAGTTTTTCGATTAAAACTAGTGGAGGGGTTGTCAGCTATAAAAGAGCCAAAAATTTAGAGCCAAAAATCAGTATTCAACCGATCTCCGAATAGTGCAGCTTCTAACGTCTCGAAAAAAAAAAATCCAGTCTTACCATGGAGATGATATTGGATGTACAAGGTTTCCGACAATCTAACAACGAATTCATACTAAAGGAGCTCGCCGTAATTACTGTTCGAGGGGATGAAACAGGCAAGCCAGGTCTAGCCCGCATTCTCTTCAAACCACCGTGTCCTTGGGAAGCCTTACCAGCTAAATGTAGAGCTACCAACGCTTGGTTGACGCGGAATCATCATGGATTACCGTGGAATGATGGTGATATGCCTTACGAAGATGTGCAGAAAGTAGTAAAAAAAGTTGTCGAGCTTGCGAGTTACGTCTATGTAAAAGGAGAGGAGAAGAAAAAGTGGATCGAAGGAATCATCAACGACGACTCAAAGTGCGTGATTGAATTGGGAGAGCTGGGATGTACGAATCTTCAATGGCTACAATACATCGATGTGGTTCATTGGCATGACGACTATCACGGGCACATTCCCAGGTATCAGTGTGCTTTCGAAAATGTTCAGCGATTAAAAACCTGGTATTTGAAAAACTGTACTGGATCCCTTCATAAATCATTGCACATATACCTTCAAGTGGGGAGTTTGAAACGAATGAAGGCGGAAGACATCGCTCATTTAACAAAAGATTTCATCCTCATCTACGGTAGAGACATCATCGATGAGGTATGGGACAAGCTATCGGAAGCTATGAAGAAAGATGAAGATATTGCAGGCTGCCGAAAGTGTCAAATACATTATTGCTCGCTGAGCGATGAACCTACTCCTATGATTAAAAATTGCTCACAATGTGAAATGAATCGATAAATTTATATTTACCAGCAGTAAATGGTTAAATAAATATTGGAATATGTAATGCTAACTTTTTTCATGTAACCTCTCGTATTCTGATCCCCATCCTTGTCTCTCCCGCTTAGCTTACTCTAGAGTAATTTGATACCGCTGAGCGGCTCAGACTGGTAATGATTTAGACGACACATGCATACGTATATAAGACAAAAGATGATATGAGGAACTTTCAGGAAAATAGCCAAGGTGTTGCTCTAAAAAAAAGAGGTTATATTTACATATGGTGTATATATAAAGGTTTCTACTATTACATACTATTTTAATAACATTTACCTAAAAAAAAGAGAAACGACAATTAAAGTCTATTCTCCTCGGTTTCCTTCTCCTTTAGTTTATTATTCAGTTTCTTAATTTTGTAAGTAATGTTCACATGTGTTCTCTATCTTCATCTATCTACATGTCGTGTATCGATCCCTATCGGCATCTCGATCATAGGACGCGAACTAATATAGCGCGGCTAATTTAAATTGAGTTAAAGAAAGTGTCCTTTCTTTACATCTCCCCACCCGGAGTGAAAGTTCGCAATATCATTTATCCCAATTTCCTACATCTGTATCTTCTTTGTCTGCTTCATATATGTTCGCTGTGGCTGGTATTAGTTTAGTCACGTGAAATATACCTGTATCCGTTCTTTCTCTTCCTGTTTTTAGTTTGTAGATAGTGTCCGAAATTTTATCGGTTATTTCAAATGGCCCGATTCTCAGTTTGTCGAGTTTCTTTTTATTTAATCTATTTCCATTTTCCACATATATTAAATCTCCGATGTTGAATACATGGTTCTTCCTCTTCTTATCGAATAGATTCTTATTATAGTTATGTGATCTGATAGTATTCTCCAACGCCACTTTTCTATTCCTATACCAGGTGTCTTTATCTTCGGCCTCTCTCAATTCCTTGGGTATGATGCTTACGTCTGTGCCATCCAGTAAATACCTTGGTGCAACTCCGGTTATTGAATGTTCCGTTTCATTGTATCTTTCTATGCACTCGTGCGCCGTCGTTGTCCAAGCCTTCTTATTTACATTTTCGTTAATTTTGCATCTTATTTTATTAACGATTGTCTGGTTTAGCCTTTCGTTCAACCCGTTTGAGAAGGGTGCGTTGACTGCGGTGAATACTATTTGTATGTTGTTTTCTTCTAGGTATTCTTTAAACTCCTTTGAGTTGATGCCCGGATATTGGTCTGTCAGAATCGTCTCTATTTGGTCTGTGTCCAGTATCTTCTTAACTAACTTGATAAAGTCATTCGCACTTTGTGTTTTGGAAGTTGTTATGAAGGCGTACCTTGTATAGTGGTCTACCAGTAGATGCAGGTACCTTTTTGTAGATCGATTTCCTCCAAATCCCCCGATAGTGTCTATTGATACTATTTCAAATGGTCTTGTGGCTGGACCCAGGAATGACATCCGACCGAATTTTCCTTGACTCCTCGATTTATTTTCTAGGCATACTTTGCATTCTTTGCAGGTTTTTGTTATGGTTTTTATTAGGTTTTCCGCTGTGTATTTTGAGCTAATCATTCTTGTCATCTGTCTGATGCCAATGTGGCACCATTCCTCATGTATTTTTTTTATTAATTTTTTGCTGAAGTCTTCAGATAATATTATTTTTTTTTTGTCCTTTCTTTTTTTGTAAAATATTTTATTTTCCTTCATTAGCTTTTTTTTGTTCTCTTGTATATTCTTATTTTGTTCTTGATCCTTTTCTATTTCGTCTATTCCGATTAAGTTGACTGTTCTCAGTAGTTCTTCTTTGTTTTCTTCCGGTTCTAAAACCGGGTTTCTACTAAGACAGTCCGCCTCCAAATTTCCTTTTCCTGGGACGTATTTTATTTCAAAGTCGTACTGTGATAGATAATACGTTAGATCCCCCAGTTCTTCGTCCGTTCGTGTTTTTACGTTCATATTTTCCAGGGGTTTGTGATCCGAGTATACCGTGAATCGTTTCCCTATAAGCCATTGTTGCCAGTACTTTATCGCCTCCTTAATCGCTAAACATTCCAAATAAATTGCTTTTTTCTTCTTTTGTGTTTCGTTTAGCTTTTTTGAGAAGTATGCTACTGGTCTATTTTTCCCATCTGTTTGTGTTTGTTTTAATATGGCTCCGATCCCTTCTATTGACGCATCCGTATTTATTACGATTGGAAGGTCTTGATCAAATATTTCCAATACTGGTTGTGTGCATAGTATTTCTTTTATTTTATCAAATGCGAGTTGACATTCCGTTGACCATGTAAATTTTTCGTTTTTTCGTAGTAATTTGTGTAGTGGGTCTAGAATTATCGTGCCATTTGGCAAGTATTCGTGATAAAAGTTTATTTTTCCCAAAAACTGCCGGATATTTTTCTGCGTCTTTGGTGTTGGGAAATTTTTTATCGAGATGAGATTGTCTTTTAGTGGTCTTACGGAGTTATTTTGGATCACATGTCCGAGGTATTTCACCGAGTCCGATGCAAAAGTACATTTCTTGAATTTCAATCTGAAACCTTCGGTTGTGATGGCTTGTAGTACTTGTTTTATGTGTTTCATTGAAGTTCACTGAATATGTTTTTTGTACTTGCTCATTGGTTATGTTATCTGTATCTCTCAATTTAATATCTTTCACTTGTTTTATTTCCAAGTTCTCATCTTGCGTTAGCTGAAATTCTTTTATCATGTCCAGGCCTATGATGAAGTCTTCGAAATTTTCGTTCTCAACGATGAATACATCTATCATCTTTTCTATATCCAGTATTTTTATTCTCATAGTAACTAAACCTTTTGTACTCTTCACACCATTGACCGATTTTAAATATATCTTATTCGCATCCTCTTTTTCTTCCATTATTTTAATCAGTTTTGAGTTTATGAGCGACATCTGTGAGCCTGAGTCGTATGTCCCATTCACTTCTAGTTTATTTTCTATTAACATTTTCAATCTGATCAATGGTGTGGTTGTTCGTTTTTTGTCTCTGTATTTAATTCTACTTCTATTACTGAATGTTGTCCTACTACTTTCGGTTTATTTCTTTCTTTATTATTTTCCTGTGTCTTGAACCAGCATGCTTCCTGTGGGTGGTATCTGCTTCCTTTGTTCAGATCTTCGCATATTTTGCATGGCTTCTTTTCTTCATTTCTCTTCTTGTAATCAGTTTTATTATCTGTCTTCTTCATAAAGGTTTTTTTATTCACTAAATTTTCGTATTTTCTAATTTCAGTGAATAGTGTTGTTGAATTTGTGCACGATTCTCTATTTATTCTATTCAATATGAATTCCGGCAGTCCTGTTGCTATTAGGGCTGTTAGTGTTACCGAATCTATGTCTTTGTTCATGTCTAACAAAAGCTTTTCTTTTTTTATCGCGTAGTCGATGAGTGATCCTTCTTTATATTTAAATGCTAGAGCATACGTTACCGTGTTCCATCCTTTGTCCGCAAAAGTCTCTAGGAATCTATTCTTCCATTCACTCCATTGTGCTTCGGTTGATAATCTCGTTAATGTTGCCGAGTGCCAATCTGCGCAAGATTTATCCAGGAATAGTCTCAATACTTCTATTTTTTGTTCATCTTCTGTGATATCAAGTCGTGTGCATTCTTTCTCGAATGTTTCCATCCATTGTTTGGCGTTCGAGTTCTTACTCGTGAACCTTTCAATCAGATACTTTTCTGCAATATTTTTCAGATTTTTCCCCTCGTCTTTCTTCTGTGATGATTCTACTAATTTTTCTAATATCTTGTTCAAGTTATCGTTTTTTCCTTCCGCTGGGTTCTGTCCTTCTACTTCCTCTAAGTATTCATCTAAGAATTGTAAATTACCTTCTTCGTCCGAATAGATTTCTTTCAGTTTATCCGTTAGTGTAATCCAAACCCTTCTTGATTGATGTCTTCTTTTGATGCTGTTCTTTATCTTAGCGAAAGTATCTGTTTTCATTAGTTCTGTGTGGTTAGCTATGTATATTTTGTCTCCTGACAAAATGTAAGTTTTCTCATCTTCTGTCCTGATTGAGGTTATGGCAAATGTGTTCGATTTTTCATCTTTTGGAGAAGCTACTATTGTAATTTCAAATTGTAGCCTGACCATTTTTGTTTATTGTTGACCACAATTGTCGTTTTATAAGACAAAAGATGATATGAGGAACTTTCAGGAAAATAGCCAAGGTGTTGCTCTAAAAAAAAGAGGTTATATTTACATATGGTGTATATATAAAGGTTTCTACTATTACATACTATTTTAATAACATTTACCTAAAAAAAAGAGAAACGACAATTAAAGTCTATTCTCCTCGGTTTCCTTCTCCTTTAGTTTATTATTCAGTTTCTTAATTTTGTAAGTAATGTTCACATGTGTTCTCTATCTTCATCTATCTACATGTCGTGTATCGATCCCTATCGGCATCTCGATCATAGGACGCGAACTAATATAGCGCGGCTAATTTAAATTGAGTTAAAGAAAGTGTCCTTTCTTTACACGTATATATATATATATATATTTATTGAAAAAATCTTATTCGTAGAAATACATCGATGACAGCTAAAATAATTATACCAATTTCTTTACCCCGCCACTTATGGGATTATATTCAACTACTCGATCATGTAAGATTAAACAGTATGCAGATGTATCGGCAGGGAAGTTATCTTTGGCTTCAAATTCGAGACGAACATCCACCGGTCCAAACTTGAGCGACTCGTTTTGTTTCGAACAGTCAATGACGAACAGGGGAGCGTACTGTAGAAATTCACTCTTCTTCAGCAATGGTTCAGGTTCCTTGCCGTAATAGGAGGTTTGGAAATTTGCGAACATCTCGTACAGCAGAGCATACCGATTATGACTCATATCTAGATTCAGGTTCCCGTAGGGATAACATTGAGAATTCAAGAAGAGTTTAGCATCGGTGATATTGCAGTGGTCGAAATGGCTGGCGTTCTTATTCAACTTGTTCTTCCGACTTGTCTGGAAACCCAATATGACGTAGCGAGGTTTCTCCAGCTGAGTCGACGTCTTCACGGTCCAAACGTGTTTTGAGGTGGTGGGTAGTACAGGGTACTCGTACAATTCCCAATTGCGGAAACTCATCGAGATCGGTGCATCCCTCTCGATAAAATTCAACAGCTATATTTTTCGCTCATCCGAGAGTCTGACATATGGTAACAACCATTCGACTTTATCGATCAGGATTTTGAATTCCTCGTCTTGAGTTTGCAAAACCGCGTTCGCATCGGTCTTCGAACGGGTCAAGATCAATTCGTGCTTGGCGTTGACGATTATCTTGCGATAGTCTTCGGCGAACCCTAGCATCATCTTCAACGGTATGCACACGTCGAAGTTACCATCGGTATGACTTGCATTCACATTAAGCCAACCAGCATTCTCCAACATCCAATTCTGCCCAGGTCGTAGGGAAGGGTAACCTTTCATGAGACTGGTGAGACCGACGTTTTTGCTCCTATCGATCTCAATAGCATTTATCTCGTACCGCATTTCTTCAAACAGATGACAAACCCCGTTGTTGACCAGTGTTGCGGTAGTCGACGGAGTTCCATCAGCCTTGACTATCCTCCCGTACACATGCAACGAACTCTTGCACGGTAATACGCACAGGTCTTGGTGTTAAACAGCGATACGAATCTCGTCACTGTTATTGAAACTCGATGAGGCGTAGGGTTTGTGTGCGTGAACCTCGTAGTGTGCGATAGACTCGTCAAAGACGACGGGTGTTTGAATGTCTAAGATTTCTTCCTCCATGGTATACAGCGGATGACACAGATGCGAGCGAATCGTAGTTTTATTCTGTGGAAATTCCTCTTCTAAAAAGCGCAACCTTGAGACCCAAGCTTTTCAGAAGCAGCACGTTCTGAGGTGTCAGCTCTTTGAGAACCGATTGACGACTGACGTGTTTGGGGTATCTCACCTTACTGATCTAACTACTCCTGTTGTAAACTATTCCCATTATTGAGCCTTGATATGCAACCTCACAGTTATAACCTCTCCACGAAAATTGACCAAATCCCCGTCTTGATCGACTATACCGAGTTGGATATGATCTATGGTCCTCACGGTGACTGGTAGGTAAATGACGTGAGACGGTACTTCAATGATCTTATATCCAGGTGGAACGACGGGAAAGAACTCATGAATGGTGTGTACTTTGCGCTCATTGACGTAGGCACCCGTTGTAATGTTACACTCGACTCGCAGTGCGTTTACTTTAAGAATAGTCACGGGAAGGTCAGACTCGTGAACTTTATCGGCTTGTAGAGTACGTTGAGTGAAACCCAATAGGCTGCCTATAGAATCGGCTGGCAGAAAATTTACAGGGTGACTGCATTTAATTTCGCTACGTAGTGTATTATTATTCGGTTTAATGTTGATGGTGATACCCTTATTCAGTAGTACACCCTGTACATAGCTTTCGATATCCTCTATTTCATAGCTGCCGGTAGGTAAGGTTACTACTTCCTCACCCGCGTAAATCTTGTTGTGACCAACGTCTACGTTAGGAATCGAATTAAAAGTCAGTAACTCTACCAGACCTAGGGAGTAATTCTTGAGAGGGTCAAGATCAATGGGAGGAAAGTATTGAGTCTCAAGGACCGAGGAGTTCCCCGATACGGTCAGTATAAACGAATCGTCTATGCCTACTGCGAAAGTCGAACTGATTTCGAGGAATTACGTCGCATGTTTATATAGAAACTCGAGACACAAGTGACCACAGTTGAACGTATCGTAGTCTTGATATCTTTCATGGTTATACTTGACGCTACCAACACCAAGGTATCTGACGAGGTCCGACGGTGGACGAAGGTTACCGAAACTGTCAAAGTAAACGACTTCGTTGCCGTTCTTTCGGTACGCAACCCAATGTGTTCCAGGACCATCTTTATCATCTAGATTGACGATCGCTGATTCACGTCTTCGCGGCCCGTCCTTAGGCAAATCGTTGCGCATAAAGACGCCGCGGAAATGTGGAACGGCCGTCGCGTACTTTAGCAGGTCCGCGTCAGTTAGCGCCCGCCGTGGTAGCGTCACTTTTAGTTTTTTGACTGTTCTTTCAGGTGAATTCCTAAACCCTTTCTGTACGGTTTCAGGTGGAGCCCCTTGCCTAGAGCGATAGCTTCCATAGTTTTGTTGTGGCGTTGACTCTCTTCCAGTTGTCTCTTGGCGGAACTTGCGTCACTCACCGCTTTTGCGATACCTGCTGCACCGCCAGCTAACGCGCCCGTAGCACTGAGCCCGGCAAAAAGGGGTATGAGGAACGGTAAAAAGCCACCAACTTTGGCTGGAACAGGTAGAATCCGCGGAGATCGTACATTACATTTACCACCGGCCTTTCTGACAGCTCCTCGCGCACCCTTCAATGCAGACTTGATGGCTACTTTTGCAGTTTTGCCGGGAACCATGGACCGTTTGGCGGCATCGATAACTTTTCTCAATACCACCGGCTTCCGCATTCCCATGCCAAGCTTGGTTTTCGCTTTCATCGCGTTTGTCACTGCCCAGGCGGCTGCTTTCTCACCGATATTTGCGTCCGAGGCAAGAACCCGTTTCCACGCTCTTTCAGCTAAAATCCTATCTGCCGCACTTCTAGCTTCGAGGTTCTCTCGATTCTTTGAGTAGGCGATATCGTTTTCCTTGCAAGCTGCGTCGAGAGGATTGATACCTGGATCGCCTCGCGCCAGTCTTTTCGCTAGTTTGGTACCGGGTCCGCAGTATTGATAACCGGGTATATGCAGCTCTACCGGGAGACTGTTGATGATCCTGTTGACCAACCCTTTCCCACGACGCTTACGACCGACTCTTTTGTGCACGATCATGTCGACGATCTGTACGTGAATGAGGAATCATCTTTATAAACGCGATATTTATAGTGTTTGGCTTCAGTCAGAGTCAAGATGAGGTTCGAGAAACAACCTGTCAAGCTACCTGTCATGAATTTCGACAAAATCGTGCAACGGGATGTCGAAACTAGAAAACGGCATGGTGATTTGCTACCAAACAGCGTTCGCGCAGTATTTTGCGGACCGTCCAACTGCGGCAAGACTAATGCTTTGCTCACTCTAATAACACACCCTAACGGACTGCGATTTGAAAATATCTATATCTACTCAAAGTCTTTGAATCAACCCAAGTACAAGTTCCTGCAGCAGTTAATCGAATGTGTAGAGGGTGTCGAGTACTTTCCGTTTGACGAGCATGAACAGGTAGTTTTACCAAACGATGCTCTACCTAATTCGATCATTGTCTTCGATGACGTGGCTTGTGAGAAGTAGGATAACATCAGAGCTTTCTTCTGTATGGGGAGACACAAAAATGTAGACTGCTTCTATCTTTGTCAGACCTATGCTCGCATCCCCAAACATCTAGTGCGTGACAATACCAATCTTTTAGTCCTATTCAAGCAGGATGAGATGAATTTGAGACACGTATACGATGATCATGTGAACACTGACATGACTTACGCGCAGTTCAAAGACTTGTGCTCGGCCTGTTGGAACAACGATAAGTACGGATTCATCGTAATAGACAAGGACAGTGAGATGAATGAGGGTAGATATAGGAAAGGGTTTGACTGTTTCGTGAGCATAAATGGAGAAAATTCGGGGGCGTAGAATCAGTAGCGTTTTGGATACGACTCGGTCAACATGCAGGACACAAAAATTCACGACCAAAAAGAAGTGTTGCGTCATATCGCCAAAGCCAGCGCGGCGATTCGACGTAAACACAGAATGATAAAGTCGGGCAAAGAGATCGCTGAACAGAAGATGAGCGATGTTTTCAAACCGGTAGTCACTCCGTTAAAAGAACTGGTGAAGGTTTCTCAAACGACTGCTAAATCCATCGAAGAAGAGCCGATCAAAGATGAACCAAGCAAAGAAGAGATTTACCCGATTAAAGAGGAAGAACCTGGAGTAGACGATTCCTTTTCAACAACAAGTGACGAAAATGAAATGGATACGACCTTACAGCCGACGCACCCTGAACCCGAGGCCCCTAACGACTATCTTGAATTGTTTCGAAATGAGAATATAAAAAGAAGCGATCTAGATAACGTGTACGGTGTACGCCCACTCGCTCACGGGAAGTTAATGATGGGTGACTCACCGATAAGTTTTGGCAATGACGTTGTTCATATAGGTGACATGACTTATACAAAGACCAAAGGCTTATTGGAATTGTTATTTAAAAAGATACCCGATGAGACCTACGTGCGCTCTGATGATATCCAAAATTATAGACAAATCGTATTTGCTACAAATGCACATCGAAAATACTATAAAGCTGGTCAACCCGTTCGGGAGCTGAACAACCCCAAGTTCAAGAAATTTATCGCGCAAGCGTTTACCGTGCCCCTTCCACGCACGGGTAAAGGTGTGCTACCGAAGCTTATGGTCGCTGAAGAAGGTAGAGGAACGGATTACGTTCACTGGGACGACCCCAATGAGCTGGTGGAACGTCTTCGTTTGCTCCTGGCTTCCCAAGCAGCTGGTAACTCGAGCCACTCTAACGAAATCGTATCGATAATCGAAGAATTGCGCGAAGCTGGCATCATTTATTAAGCAACCCCTCATCGTTTCCACCATCATTTCCACAATGAGCGTCGATGTGTTTGGACGACAGTTGGACAAGGCTACGGCTCCCAGCGGTCGGGGTCCTCCCGGTGTTGGATTCAAATTCACCGCTGACGGACATTACGATATAGATAATAAACGACTGTGCAACGTAGCCGATCCCGTGCAGCAAAATGGGGCTGTTACCATGAAACTCATGCGGCAGGAAATCGACGCTGTGAGAGAAGAAATCCGCTCAGCGACAGCCGTCTCGTACTCCCGTACGATAGCTGCTCTTCAAAACCTGAGTTGTGATATCGAATCGGCAGAAGAGTTGTCGGTTCGCAACTCCAAGGTCATTCTCAGCTTGGACATCAGACTGACAGCATTGGAAAATGAACGAGAAAAAGTTAGCGCTCGTGACGGAGCTGCACCGGTCAGCTAGAAAGAATTATCAACGTCGTCGTGTAGATGTTCGTGGTTTGGACGAAACCTGGCAAGCGGATCTCGTTGATATGGCACCGTACGCAGGAGAAAACAAAGGCTACAAATACATGCTCACCGTCATCGATATATTATCAAAGTATGCCTGGGCCGTGCCGATGAAGAGTAAGACGGGTAAAGATACCGCAAGTGCTATGGAATCTGTACTCGCACAGGGACGTGTCCCGAAGAATTTACACGTTGACAGAGGCGGGGAATTTTATAATTCATATTTCGATTCTCTCATGAGGCGGTATAATATCAAGCTATACTCAACCTTTAGCAACTTGAAGGCATCGATCTGTGAACGCTTTAATCGTACGCTGAAAAACAAAATGTGGATGCAGTTCAGCCTGCAGGGTAATTACAAGTGGACAGACATCTTATCTGATTTGGTTTCGGATTACAACAACTCCAAGCACCGTACTATTCGCATGAAGCCAAAAGACGTTTCCTCCAGAAATGAAGAGACATTACTGCACACTGTATACCAAAAAGTTCGAGGCAGATCCGTTAAACCGGCAAAGTTCAAAATTGGAGATAAAGTACGAATCAGCAAATATAAGAATGTTTTTGAGAAAGGCTATAAACCGAATTGGACGACCGAAATATTTACGATTGTACAAGTAGCCAATACCAACCCGGTAACGTACAAGCTCAAAGACTATCAGGATCAGCCTATAGCAGGTGGCTTCTACGAACAGGAACTTCTCAAAGTCAAGAACTCCGACATCTACCTGGTGGAGAAGGTGCTCAAGAAACGTGGAAACAAGCTGTTTGTGAAGTGGTTAGGTTTCGATAATACACATAACAGTTGGATAGATAAGTCTGACTTGTAAGCCTTTATTGAATGAATAAATCTTTAATATATATCATACACCGCAGTTTATTTACATGTATCATAACCCCATGGAAGCGTGTCGGTAGTATGAGGAAATATGATCCTCTTGTCGTCGTTCCAGCTCAGCGCTATCTTCCTCTGCGTTACCGTATGAACCTGGTGATTCTTGCTTTGAATTAGATGCTGGGTTTTTATTAGATTTTGATGCTGCATAGCACACTCGATGTAGTCATTGAAAGTTATTGTTTTTAGTGTAGCTCTCTTGACTCCTTTGGCACGTTTCTGTTCTCTTTTTTCACCTAGAACCTTGAAGGAATATAATTTAGCTCTTAAACCTATAAACTCAGTCATTATCTTCCCGTTATTCTCGTCTTTCATCAATCCCAATACTTTCTTGTTGACTAGCGGCATCTTATAAACATTCTCCGGAGGATAGTCGGACGTGTCAAATCGATCCAAATCGCGTTTCATTAGCTCGTATATATCGGGTACGGTAAAATGATATATAAGACTGTCAGTGTCAGTATACATGAGCTTTGCTCGGTCTCCGAATCTACTTTTGATATAATTATAATGGAAATCATAAATGTAGGTTTTAGCAAGATCCATAATAGAAAATCCTGCATATATAGGCTTGTTGAATTTGATTTTCGTCCGGCTCAATTCAATTATTGCCATATCTTCACCGAATGCGGTACAGCTATGAAAGTTTGGCTTAGCGATAAGCGCTCTTGCTCCGTGTCTCCCATCCCACTTTGTAATCAACCGTACATCTCTATGTTTTCTAACGTTTTCCATTGTTTTTCCGAAAACGGCGTTATTCATGAGTTTATAAAAATTTTTTTCGAAATCATTGCTAGACTTTTTCCGCAATTCAGTATTCAAATCTATATATTTCTGAAGCCACGGTGCTTGTTTAAATTTTAATACCCAATGGATTTTCTCTAACTTCATACCCAAACTCAAACACTGTTTCAAAACTTTATAGTAAACGACATACCGCTTTTTTGAGAAAAGGGTAGTTGTTAATTTAGATATCTTACATCTCGACAGAGGTGGTACGTAATGCTCTGGACACAATGGTAAGTCTTTGTGAGAGTCCTGAAGTTCTCGCGGATATTCTAAATCTACTTCAAGTATGTAACCTATAGGAGATTCATCTGAAACTGCTAAAACATCAAAACCTCGGAAATTTGACACCCATTCGAAGGAGCTGTACGGTGAGAAGTGACTCATAGCTGCACCATATAAATTATTAACGTCAAAATACATGAGGTACGATTCTTCCTGACGCGGATCGAATGCCGATCCCATATAATTGTTATTAGCTTTAGCGTATCTGTTCGAGCATTGGGCAACTCCGCCTCGAATTCCTCGTTCTATAAACAATAACATATCAACGTCGATAAGAAGCTCGAGCTCAACACCCGTGCACTTGAGCATCGCGTCGAACGATAAACCCGGCGCCGTATAATAATGTAACGGATCTAAATTATAAGTGGACCAACAATTATTCCTGAAATTTTGAAAAATATCCGCTAAAAGAAGCACATCCGTTTGTAAATACAAATCTGAATATTGACCCAAAGTTTTGATTTGGAAAGTTTGCCAAACGTTACACGCGTGCAAATAGTCATCCTCCGAAATATCTGAATCGTTTAATTTTGAATGAAATTTTTCTTTTGGTGGTAACTGTACTTCTTCAAGGCTTTCCCAACTGTTTACATACTCGTATGGAAATACACCTTTCCTCGTCAATAACTGAAATTCTTCGACGCTCCTACAATACTTACGCGTAATTAATTTCTGATCGTCATTTAAATAAGACGCTAATTTTTCTAGACTGCCCGGCATGAACCGGAACGAATCAATGAACCTAAAATGTATAGATGTTCCCTTTACACTCTTTGTAAAAGATATATATCCGTCCTTGTTAACCGGTAAGAGAGTGACAGCTCCTTCGAAAGCTGTTGCTAATGTTTTAATCAAAAAGTGTGAGTCATAGCCCGATAAGTTATGAAAGACCACCGGAATGATGTGCGAATCCTTGTAATTTAAATTGCAACCTTCATGCGCTGCACCACGATACTTGCCTGTGAAGTGGCAATGATCGCGATGTTTCACGTCTTGAGGTACGAACGGTTTTTCACAAATATGACAAATCTTAGCTGAATCGAATGCTTGTTTTTGTTCATGACTCAAAGATTCCATCGGGATCACACACTTGAAATAAGGTTCTAAAGCATGAGCCAAACTCTCCAACTCGCTTACAAACCATTCTATACAATCCTTTCCACGGTTGACTCTAAATTTGGAAACTGAATCGTTGAAGGTACAATGTAAATAGTAAGCGATACCGTACGGGACATGTTTTTCATACACCCTTCTATTCTCAGATGTATCGTCAACCGGTTGCAAGAGACATTCGAGATCGGCGTAAATACAAAACGGAACATTTTCTTTATATTTAAAGTTTTTGAATTTCAAGATTTTATCCTTTTCGTCCGGTAATATTACTTTGCATTTATTTAAATTCGCGCAATCAAGCTTGTGTTTGACTAAACAATTTTCAGACTGAAAATGACTCAAACATCTATCACACAACCAGCTACGATGATCATGCTTTGAGATTTGTGAGCTTAATAGTCGAGATAAATTTTTGATCCATGTAAAATGATATATTGTATTGTTAGCGTCATCAGATCCGTTTGACTCGACATTAGATTCTAACATAAGGAGATGTATGGTAGACTTGTCTGATTTTTCTCGACTTAAATAAACGGGTACTATTTCGTGGTCGTCTATACCGTAAACATTAATCGACAAACCGTTCAATTTTTCAAATTTTGAAATTTTATCAAGACTCATGGGAAAATTCAAACCTTCATACCTCAGCACTGAGCTAAAATGTGGGTAAGAAGTCGTTCTGCCAGCATTTTTACCTGCTGGGAACAGAGCTGCTGTGACTGACCAGAGAAAACAGTAGGAATCGTCGTTCATAATATTCACCGCCGCCTTCTTATCTTGTATATACTTGGGTAACGGTGTGTAAGTAGATATGCCTCCTCGCAGTGGTACATATTTGTTGATATTCACAGTCAGATTTATAATTTCAGACAAAGACCATCCCGAATCTTTTTCCTGGAAGTCTTCTATCTTGACTAATAATTTCTCCCTGACATTTTCGTCGAACCATTCATCCATGTTCGTCGCTGGTAGAATAGCTTCGTTTTTGGTATTGAAGAACTTCATCTCTTCGATAATTTCACCGCTTTTCAGAGTATTGAATTTACAGGACAAAACTACATTGACTTTCAAGTTGCCTTGTTTGCGGAGAATATTCTTCAATCTGGAGATAATTAGTTTTTTTGAGTCATCCAGAAAATGTTCCAGATCTTTGTGTTGCAGATTCGCTATGACTCCCGTTCCTATTCTTCCATCGAAAGCTGACTCCAGATCTTCCCACTTTACCCTGTCACTTCTCCGCAATTTCCTTACACCTTCCCCTCTTTTTCGACATTGCTCAAACCGCGCTCTTAACGACTTTAGGATTCCAATTGTGGTCAAAATTCTCGTTTTTTCCCCGACCGTTGAAGCGGATTTTCGCAAGATTTTATTCAAAAGTCTGATATTCTGAGTCCCGAATCTTATCCATTTTTGTACTTCGGTGGTTGATGATTTCTTTTTCAAAATTCCATAAGCATTTTGCATAATGCTAATAAGTTTAAGACATTTAGCTGCGTCCATTTTTTCACTAATAACAATTGTATGCTATGAAAGTGTAAACTTGAATGATGCGCTCACATTGCAGGGTGGTCATTTTATAGGTCAGCTTCATCGATGAATTCTAAGAATCTTGTAATGTGATACCTATATGTATTTCGTTTGCGCGAGAAACCTTTTTTCATCCGATTTTTTTCAAAACCAAGACTTATAGCAAGTAAAGTGATAACGATAGAATTGGTTTCCTCCGAATAACTCTTTTTTACAAATGATAAGTTTGTCATCTACATTTCGTTGAAAATTTTTTCAAGAGATATTCTAGAATATTCGTGGCACTTGGTTCATGATTCAACTACCATGGAAGTTTCCAGTGCCTATTTGCTATCGTATTAGTTACATCGATAAGTGAGCAGGACCGGGATCGTTCGCGAAACTGCACGTGGCTCTCATGCTATCTTATTTACGATTTTAACCCTAAACATGAGGGGTATATATGAAGAGCCTAATCCATGTACCAGCACGTCAGTCTTACTCTGCTATTCAAACGAGCACCAACCATCAATCAACCTGTCATCAACCTCAGTGAAAAATTTTTTGTGTGTTTCAAGTGAAAAAACATAGGTGAGTGTAACGTATACTGTGATTAATACCAAAAAGTTGATAAAATCAATAGAATTTTGTTTCAAGTTGTCATGAATTATAATGTACGTTGATGTACCTGTGTCTTTTCTTGTATGACACATGAATCTTTTCATGAAAGATTAGAGGTGGTTTAACGCAGCTTAGAAAATTGGTGTGAATCTGTCTGTTAATTATTTTTCAGAAATGGACAGTCTACGACAATTTAACGTCCGTGTGCCGAATGAGTGGACAGCTAATATTTCAGCTATTGAATTGGAGGAGCTGATGGAGTCTGTCCGTTTCATGGTTCAATTGGCTACAAACCAGCCGCCGCATACAATGATGCTAATGGAGTACAGAGGTACGATGGCTGAGTTACTCCAGCGGGCGGATGGGAGCTGGTGGCTCCGAAAAATGTAAACTTCTCAAATGTTGCAATAAAAAAAGTGTTAAGTAAACATTATTATAAAAAAAAAACGAGCATACAGTTTACAAAATAAAAGTTATATACTGAAAATTAAACTTTCAATCTATTATTGCAACGTATGTTATGTACCCTACTCTAACCAAAATCCTATTCCTTGTCGTATTCATAGCATAATTTAAAAAATCTGAATAAGTACACTCAACCGAACAATTAAGGGATCACTTTCCAAACCTCAGAAAATCGACGAATTTCAAAGTCTCGTAACTTCGTCGAAAATAAACGTACAGTTATGATTCTACTAGCGATGGAAAGGTCAAGGTCTCTAATTTTCAAATCTTTCTGCAGATTGGAATTCACTTGCGATTTCGCTAAGATGCGAGGTTTTGAAGCGAGGTGTGTGTGATCACAAAATTTTTGTCAAGTTTGTCACGCTGTACCTCAAGAAAAAAAATTCGCAGAAGAAATCGGTTTACGCTATTGAAAAGTCTGAAGCTTCTTCTTCAAAATGCCGTTCTTGAAATTACTGTTCGATTTTTTTTCGTCGAATTGTGCTCCTTTGAAGTCAAAGCTGCACTTTTGACTTTGAAGACGCATAACAATTGAAAAAATTATCGTATCATATTCGTTCAAAAAGCATTCTCAAGCTTGAAATCCCCCTTTTTCGACGCTTTTTGCAAATTTGAGTTTCATCCATTTTTTGCAAAACTGCACATTTTTTAAGTGAACGCGGCACAAGCCGAATTTCCATTGACCCACCCGGCCTGCGAAACGTGAAAAAAAAATTCATCGACTAATCGCAATATTGTTCCTCGTTATTTTTCATCGAGTTTTTCAGATTTCAAGATCGAAAAAATTTTTTTTCTCAAAATCAAACTCTTTACTCGGTAATTCCATGAAAAGCAAACGATTCATCGTAGGTACCACCGGCATTAGCGTTATCGGAAGCGTACCACGAGGAGGTTGCACGGTCGGATTTACACCTCAGTGTACGTGTGTGTCGCGTGAATGTGTGTGTGAGGTAAGGACC
The DNA here is from genome assembly GCA_949628255.1 of Macrophya alboannulata. Classification (NCBI taxonomy): domain Eukaryota; kingdom Metazoa; phylum Arthropoda; class Insecta; order Hymenoptera; family Tenthredinidae; genus Macrophya; species Macrophya alboannulata. The sequence continues at coordinate 35,333,341 of OX451207.1, read as the reverse complement.
CCCTACAGTGTGTTAGTATTGTGTTGTCGATCTGACCGACAGCATTTTCGTACAGCTCAAACTCGATACTTGTACATGCGGAACATTCAGAAAAAGTACCCTATATTTGACTGCGAAAAAAAATAATCATAATCAAATGTGCCACAGGAAGGTCCAGAGGACTTAAAATTCGCTAAACAAGCTTTTTTCCCACAACAATGCTTAGACAACAGCGAGGACAACAGGTCCCACAATTTTTCGCGGCACGAATTTCCACTCTATTGCAAGAAAATGATTCTCAACAGCATGCTGCAAATCAAATCTGAATGAATCAATATGAACAGGCTTGAACGTAGAATCGGTCTTGGAAGACTGTGAAAATGAATGGACAAAGAAGTCAGGATTTTCATCATGTTATCACAGCAAAAAGCGACGTGAAGTTAATTCGCAACGCTGAAAAAACTTGAAGAATCATTGCAAGATATTGGGGGCCAATATTCAAATGAACTAAGTTAGTCCTGGAAAAAATCTTCGCCTTGATAACGCTAATGCCGGTGGTACGATGAATCGTTTGCTTTTCATGGAATAATCGAGTAAAGAGTTTGATTTTGAGGAAAATTTTTTTTCGGTATTGAAATCTGAAAAACTCGATGAAAAATAACGAGAAACAATATTGCGATTAGTCAATGATTTTTTTTTTCACGTTTCGTAGGCCGGTTGAGTCAATGGGAATTCGGCTTGTGCCGCGTTCACTTCAAAAATGTGCAGTTTTGCAAAAAATGGATGGAACTCAAATTTGCAAAAAGCTTCGAAAAAGGGGGATTTCAAGCTTGAGAATGCTTTTTGAACGAATATGATACGATAATTTTTTCAATTGTTATGCGTGTTCAAAGTCAAAAGTGCAGCTTTGACTTCAAAGGAGCACAATTCGACGAAAAAAAATCGTACAGTAATTTCAAGAACGGCATTTTGAAGAAGAAGCTTTAGACTTTTCAATAGCGTAAACCGATTTCTTCTGCGCATTTTTTTTCTTGAGGTACAGCGTGACAAACTTGACAAAAATTTTGTGATCACACACACCTCGCTTCAAAACCTCGTATCTTAGCGAAATCGCAAGTAAATTTTAATCTGCAAAAAGATTTGAAAATTAGAGACCTCGACCTTTCCATCGCTACCTAAATCATGACTGTTCGTTTATTTTCGACGAAGTTACGAGACTTTGAAATTCTTCGATTTTTTGAGGTTCGGAAAGTGATCCCTTAATTGTTCGGTTGAGGTATATTAGTCTTCAGGTAAGTATATGTGATTATTTACATCTATTGAAGTAGTGTAATGAACACGTAGTTTATTAATAATTTCTTTTATTAAATCATACTCATATACATATATAGGTATATCACATAGGTATAGGTGTATCATATAGGTATATCATATATAGGTATATAAAGGTATAGGTGTATCATATAGGTATATCATATATAGGTATATAAAGGTATAGGTGTATCATATAGGTATATCATATATATGTGCAAGATCATCACATAGGTATATCATATATAGGTATGTATGGAAGCGTGGGTGTATTATATAGGTACATCATATATCAGATATCATGGTGTATGTGTGTGTGTGTGTGTGTTTATATGTAGTTGAATTCGACTTGATTATATTGGCCGCCAAGGTACTTCATATGTAAGCGGTTCTCATCAGCAGCATCTCTCATCTTGTGCAGCAAGTCGTCGTCATCCTTTAGAATCTTTGCCATTCGAGCCGGTAAGAAGATGCAAAATCTGTTGTCTACATCCACCACTATCCTGACTCCAAATTTGGTTTGAACTGTCCGAAGATCGGTAATCGGATAGTTCTCGAACACCTGCAGCTCACTCAGCTTCTTCGTTGGAAGGAATTCTTCCAAGCGACCCAATTTGTTGATTGCAGAGAGATCCATGTTTTTTTAGTCAAATCTTTATTGCTTCTAGTTTCTTCGTAAGACGGTTGATTTCTGATCTTGTATGGATCAAGCTTTTCACCTCGTTGATGTTCTTTATGAGCAGCTCAAGTCGCACTTTTAATTCACGACGTTTGAGAGTGGTTTGAACCATTCGAGAAATGATTGTAGAATGAGATGTCCCATAGCAAATTTTTACCCTTTTATAGCTGACAACCCCTCCACTAATACCTAAACATCTAGAACCTTCCACAGTCTTTCCGAGAACTAATTTTCTGAGAATCTTATCATAATTTTGCATTTTAACACGCAAAGTAACTCGATCCCTCAAAAACTTCCAACAGGGTGCCGAAAAATTCCAGGAACCGTTTGTTTTCACGAATCATTAGCTAGGACTTGCATCTGCAGGTTTTTTTGCGCAGGGGTATCAAATCTCACAGGGTGCCGAAAAATTCCAGAAACTTGGCCTCGAGGAAGCTTCTGGAAGCAAGGGTTAGAATCAGGGCGCGTGACGTCATATCGTAGGTATGTGCCGTCAAATCAAGGGTATGTGCCGTCAAATTAAGGGTAGGTGCCGTCAAATTAAGGGTGTGTGACGTCATATTGAGGGAGTGTGCCGCCATTTTTAGGGTACGTGCCGCCATTTTTAAGGGTGTGTGACGTCATATTAAGGGTGCGTGACGTCATTTTGACAGGTCTGAACAAGCCAGCAGGCATCAGCGAGCATGACGTCATCCTATCAACCCCCTCCACCACCCTCACACGGACACGGCGGAGGCATGCATGTGTGTGTGCGTGTACGTGTGCACTAATACGCGGTGAGCCAGAACCCGCCTAGCCTATCTACTCTCCACGCTTAGCCACACATTCATTTTCTTCACACCCTTAGATTTTAAACCTTATTTGTCTCTATTTAGTCTATCGCTCATGAAACTGGCGCCGAAACTCTATTCCTCACAGACTACACTCTTCACTTCACTAAATAATCTTTCTTGAACTTTATAACTTATATTTTGATGATATGAAAGTAACACAAACACTACACTCGGCCATTCTGCATCCGGGTATCGTCCTCGATACCTGGGGCTTATTTGGCTGCATCTCTGTTGACCTCGTCCTCAGGCTCAGATTCTTCTCCGGAATCAAAATCGATATCCGTCTCATTAGACCAGGGTTTCATAAAATCTGCCGCTGAACTGGTATTGTTTGGTCCCTCATGTAAACCGACCTTTTCTACTACGTAGCGATTATTTCTCATCACTGTACTGACTTTGTAAGGACCCAAAAACTTCGGATAAAGCTTCAGACCGGAACCTGGGTTCTTTGAATCGCCACTAAATCACCCACTTTGTATAATCTGGGTTTTTTACGCTTATTGTTGAATGTCTTTCTATTTTCTTCTTGCACTTTCAACAAATTCATTCGAGCTTCTTCACGCGATTTATTACGTTGTTCTTCAAACACTTCAACAATTTCCTTATCAACAATCTCTCTGAGTACAAAACCATCCTTAAGTCTCATTTTCGTGCCAACGAGCAATTCAAATGGGGTTTTTCCCACACTTCGGTTCAATGTTGAATTAATACACTTCTGCATAGAGTCCACATGCTTAAACCATTCCATAGGTTTCTCCATCGATAGCTTTGTTAAAACAGGTATAATCACACGATTAATTCTCTCCACTTGACCATTACCTCTTGGTACACCAGTTGTAATCAACACATGCTTGATTTTCTCGTCACTGCAGTACTCTTCAAACGCATTGGAGGTAAATGCAGCTCCTCTATCGGAGACAATTCGCCTCGGATTACCGAAAATAACTGCTTGTTTCTTTAATCGGCTAATTACTTCCTCAGAAGTAGTAGATTCAGTCGGATAAATCCACACAAACTTGGTAAAAGCATCCACTGTCACGAATAAATGTTTATACCTTTTCTTGGTAGACGGCATTGGTCCAAGATAAACCACATGGTACGTATCTAGTGGTACTTCTCCCTTCTCAATGGGATTGAGCCACCCTTCAGCTTTACCTTTCTTTTTCTCTGCTAACAAACATTGCACACAATTGCTAATAATTTTTTCTATCTTCCGCCGCATTCCGGGGAACCAAAATTCCTGACTCAACAAGTACTCTGTTTTCTTTCCGCCAAAATGACCTCTTTCATGGGCTTGCCGAATCACTTCACGTTGCATAGTCTTTGGCACCACTAACTGTTCAATACCTTTATTATCACGATACAACACTCCTTGTCCTCTCAACTTAAACTCTGACTCTTCAGTCTCTTCTGCACTTTTGACACACTTCACAAGTTCTGAGTCTTCACGTTGAGCTTTTCGAATTCTCTCAATTAATGTCCCTCTGTTATCGTTCACGCACAACACATTCGCCGGGTTGCGGCTCAGGGCATCCACGTGTCTCATGGCTGTGCCTGGCCGATGCTCAATAGTATATTGAAATTGTTCCAGTAATACCACCCAATGTGACCCTCGTAAACACGTATCTTTCTTTTTCATGGTCAATGCAAATGCTCGACAATCAGTCACAATCTTAAATGGAATGCCTAGCAAGTACACTCTGAATTTTTTCAAGGCTTTTACCACAGCCAACACTTCTAACTCAAAGCTCGTATATTTCTCCTCAGCTGGGCTTGTCTTCCAACTGGCATAATAGGTTGGATGAAAAAGATTATCTTCAGGGTCTCTCTGCAACAGAATAGCTCCAAGACCTCCTATGCACGCATCTGTATGCAACTCTGTTTCTGCATTCACGCGGTATAGACGTAACACAGGGTTCTCTACTAGTGCTGCCTTCAAATCTTCAAACGCTGCCACTTGCTCTGTCTCAAAAGTAAATTTTACGTTGTCTCTTAGCAAATTCGATAACGGTCGAGCTCGAATCGCGAACTGTGGGATAAATTTTCTGAAATAACCCGTGAGCCCTAAAAAGCTCTGCACTTGTTTCACTGTACGCGGCTGGGGAAATCTCGCCACTGCCAACGTTTTTTTCTCCGAGGGCTGATACTGTCCTGCCTCGACCACATATCCCAAATATTCGACACGTGTCACTAGCAAATTACACTTTCTCCAATTTATCACTAGACCATACTCACTTGCTGTCTTTAATACCACTTTGACTTTCTGTAACCCTTCTCCTTCCGTTTTTGAGGGGATTATCAAGTCGTCAAGGTATGTTTGCACTACACCTTTATCGATTAACTCTTTTAACACCACTCTCACATGTCTCTGGAAAACCGCTGGAGAATTTGCAAATCCGAAGGGCGTCTTACAAAATTCCCAGTGTCCGTCCGGCACAACGAATGCGGTGTACTTCCTGCTCTCCTCCGCCACTGGTACATGAAAGAAACCGTCTTTCAAATCCAATGTCCTGAAAATCTTAGCGTCTTGTAGCCTGTCTAATTGATCTTCAATTAGAGGCATTGGATTTCTGTCTCTTAACACTTTTTTGTTTAATAGCCGGTAATCGACACACAGTCTGAATTCACCATTTTTTTTTTTTACTAAAACAATGGGATTAGCGTACTCCGATACACTAGGCCTCACGACTCCGTTTTCGGCCCATTCACTTATGATACGATTAACCACCTCACGCTGTTGAGCTGATAACCGACGGGGATGTTGATGTACTGGGACATCATCTTTCAACATAATGCACAACTTGACACCGCTGTCTTTTGTACTCGTAGGCTCATAATTTTCAATTAATCCACGGACTTCATCTTTAATCTCTGGATCCGCGATATGACTCACTGAAATTTCACATTCTTCCTCCGCAGGCTCATCGAGAACGTTAATATTGAGCACCTCGATCCACCCTGGATCATCTGTTTGCACTTTTATTTCCTCAGGATCAATCTTAGTTAACGTCGTTTGTTTATTTCTCAGTTTAATCTCCGCGTACTCTGATAATTCACCACCAATTAGCAACTCATGTCCCACATAATTATCAGGAATAACATCGAATGCAAAATTAAATTTAATTTCATCGATCATAATGTCAGTTCTGAACCGTCCTAGTGTAAACTGTCGACCAGTCACACCCACACCCTCAAACGGTATACTTTCAGGCTCCAACGCTGGAGCTCCTAGACTCAGGTATAGACGTGCACGCACTAAATGTAGGTCGCTACCGGGGTCTAGCACTGCCATTACTTCTTGTCCTAAAATGTCCACTTTTTTATACGTCTTTTTGTCACCCGATTTCACTGCATCGACTTTCACTTTAGAACTGTCACTATTATTTTTCACTGTGTTTGTCTTGTCGCTTCTTTTGTATTTCTCTGGATTCGTGCATTTCGAAGCTAGATGCCCCCATTCGTCACACTTGAAACACTTGGGACCCTTGTCTTTGGCGGGGCAGTCATCGCCCATATGATTTTTCCGTCCACAGTTGTAACATCGTTTCACTTTATTCTTTTCTCCATCTGTGGATTGACTTGTTTTTTTATTTTTATCACTCCCTTGACTCTTTGTTGAAGACGTTTTACGACTGTTGCTCTTTTGAATCTCATATTGCTGCAACTTCTTTCGTAACTCTTTAATTGTCGTGGCACTGTACAAAATTGTTTTATTATGCTCTTCATCAACGATCCCGTCAATAATATATTGCATCTGTGCCTCGGTCTCTATATCCGCATGACTGGCTATCCCCAACATACGATACACATACGCTTGATACGTCTCTTCAGATTTTTTCTTCGTAGTACTCAACTGCTTGTGAATCTGTTTACTGTTTGTTGTTGTTGCAAACTCATCAATTAACGCCTTTTTCAACTCTTTCCACGTTTTAACACGACACTCGAATTGGGCGAATAATTTAGCCGACCCTCGCAGCTGCCTCTTTGCATTCACCACTTTTTCCACATCCGACCAACTTGACATCTCAGCAGTTTCTTCAAAACTAGTGATCCAGTAACGAATATTCTCGCCTGAATCTCCACTGAAGAATTCAAGGGTATCACTCACATCTTTATAATTTAACTTCGGCTTTTTCTGTTTGAGCTGCCTCAGAAGCTCCTGTAACTCATTGTTTTCACTCGTGTCCTCTTTATCTGTTTCTTCCACTTCCTCTTCTTCTTCCTCTTCTTCGTCATCGGAAATACGGCTATTCTCTTTGTCCAACGCCAATTTGAGGCGTTGTACCAACACAGCTTTCTTACCGGTCACTGCCAAATTTAAAGACCGCAACCGCTCTTTCAATTCACTAACTTTTAAGGTCAGTAAATCACTTTCACTTTCCTCTTCCTCTATGTCGTCTGTTTCTTTTGTTGAAGTCTCAGCAGACCCACCAGGTATCGCCTTCTCTTTCTCTTTACTACGTAAAGCTTTACGTAGTCTTTCTGTTAACACAGCCTTTGCTCCGTAGGTTGATTTGCCGAGGCTTTCCAGCTTACGCCTTAACTCTTCCACTGTCATTGACTCCATACTCTCCACAGAGTCCTCTTTACCATCAGTCATCTTAAATGTCCGTATGTATGTACACTCAGTACGACGAACAGCTCTCAGTAAAACACCTTAAATATTCGCACATACACTCCGTACGTCGAATCACTCTTAGTAAGGCACCTTGAATATTCGTACACACACTCAGTACGTCGAATCACTCTTAGCAAGGCACCTTAAATATTCGTACATACACTCAGTACGTCGAATCTCTTTTTAATAGAGTCACTTCAAATGTCACATGGAAAAGTTACTCTTGTCACTGCACTGCCGAACACTGAACTGCATACTCTGCAGATATAACCACTGGCGCGATCCCGGACGAGCCCCCAATTTTGTAGGAACATTCCAGTAATTAATCCAACAGAAGTATTTAATAATTAGTGAAGGCATTTATTTATTAATAAAGAAATAAGTATAAAATATTCCGATACATCTCGACCCTCTGTGGTCTTCTCTTGTTCGCTTTCCAAAATCAACTGCCTTTGCACCCAGATACTCCCCAGCCCCTAGCTTTCCTTACTTATTTATTCTTCTAAACAGTTTGAGTGCATTCTCACCCACGCACTCACACAGTCGCACTTTTGTTCTCGCTCAGTGTTACCATGCATCCGCCACACACACTACAGTCACTCGATCCTCCAAATCAGCAGGCGCTCCGACCATAACTTCTCCACGCTTAGCCACACATTCATTCTCTTCACACCCTTAGATTTTAAACCTTATTTGTCTCTATTTAGTCTATCGCCCATGAAACTGGCGCCGAAACTCTATTCCTTACAGACTACACTCTTCACTTCACTAAATAATCTTTCTTGAACTTTATAACTTATATTTTAATGATATGAAAATAACACAAACACTACATATATGGACGCTTGATCGTTTCTGTTTGTTAAAAATGGCTTACCGCAGTAAATATTGGGGCCTAGATTAACTGTATCTACGTAACCTTGATCGATTTCCGAATTTGAAATTTTAATAGGGATTACTTGAGCAGTACGACCTGTTATTGTAATGATAGTAGTAATACGTGAATTTTGGAGTTCAAAGGGAATTACCGTATCTGTCAAAGTTGGCATATTAGATTTGTAGGAAATTAGAGCTTTTTCTTTGGATAACAAAGGTTGTCCGATAATGCCGTCTTGAGCTATTGGAAAGTCGTCGTGGACAATGTGGAATTCGTAATCTCTGTCATTAATTTGCAATTTGGTTTCGGCTAAGGTAGTAGTAAATCCATCTGTGATTTCTGTCATTTTTCGCGTTTTACTTCTGTCGTGTTTAGTTTCCTCTTTTAAGCAACTGATTTTTACGATATTTAAGTCTGCACCAGTGTCTATTATGAATTTTGCCTTTGTTTCTAACTCTCGTATATACATTTCGATGACTGGTAACAGTCCATTTATTGATTTTGATTCCGTATCGAGGATGTGATTTGTTGTATCGTTGAACAATGAACGCTGTTGTGTTTGATCTGGGTCCGTCGGCACGTTCTACCGGCGGACAGTGTTCGAGTTTAAAGAACCCTGTGTTTGTTGTCTTTGTGCGTTATTATAAGAGCGTTTTCTACAGTTTTCTATTGTATGTCCCTGGCGTTTACAATAATTACAGGATAATGAGGAATATTTTGTGTTTGATTGAGTGGGTTGTTGCATTTGATCAAGTTGTTGCAATTGATTAGGCTGTTGTAATTGATTTTTGGCAGAGCGGCATTCATTCAGAGTATGGCCCGGTCTCTGGCAGTGTGTGCAGTATTTGGCTTATTTGGTATCGCGATTTTTCGTGTAACAGACGTCTTCTGTGTGACCTCTGCGGTTGCAGTTAGTGCAAGTTGTAGGGTTCTGATTGGGATCTGGTCGTTCATTTGGGTTTCGAGGGATTGATGGGTTTTGTGGGTGATTGTTGAATCGTCTATTTGGTTGTATGTTTGGAGGATGTGATCTTCTTCTGTTGGGGTTTTCGGTTGCTGATATTTGGATTGCTATTACTGTCGTTTTGAGTGTTCTGGGCATTGCGATTTAGAAATTCTTGTTTTTCTGTAAGAGCTATTTCAATTGCTTGGTTCAAAGTGGTCGGGTGAGTACCCGCTACTCTAAACTCTATATGAAGCATTCTTCATCAACTGGGCCACTTTTCTTTTCCAACCTCTCCAATTTTTTTCAAAATCTGCCAGTTTGAAATATTAGTCAAAAGTCTGCGATTTTTTTCAGATTTTTTCAGGCGTCCGTTCAGGATTTTCAATTTTTCATTACGAACACTGTATCTCAAAAAATATTCATGAAACAAAAAAAAACATAAGTAGATATGGGCGACTTTGGGCAGACACAACAAACCCCCCTCTCCCCCCTCTCCCCTCCCCCTCGCTCCCCCTAGGGCAACTCTGGAGAAACTCCCCCTCTCCCCGCTCCCCCCTGCCCCTTGGGCGACTTTGGAAAAATCTAGAGATTCTAACCTAACCCTCCCCCCTCCCCTGCCCCCTCTGCCCCAACAGACTTCTCGGCCGGGGTGCACAAGTGTTTTTTCCCCCGTCCCTTCCCCCTGCCTACCCTTGCCTAATATTGGGACGGTTTGGGGGGACCGTGTGACGTCATCTGAGACTCTGCCTCTCTCCCCCGGGGCCTCCACACCGGGCCCTACCCTGTCGATCTTACATATACCTATGTGCTTGTGGAAATACATGTGTGTGGACTTGGAAAAAATTAGGTTGTGTGGGAGACCTGCTGCTTATTATGTACTTATTTTAAGAATGGGAAGGGTAGGGTTGTATAATTGAATGACACGTTAAATACGAAAAAATCCAATTATTTCATTTCTTCATATAACTTATTCGCTAATACACGCAAGGAACGAACTTATGCTACGATAAAATGCGGAATATTACCACTAGGAGTTCAATTGTCTTTGTGAATCTTACCACTATATGATTATAATTATACAAAATTGTTTGTTTATTTCACAAGTGTTCGGTTAAGACACCCTCGCAAGTAGCATTGCGGCGTGTTGGCATTGTCATGAACACTCTCAATGCCCCGATTGTATAAATAACAGTTACTGCGAATATTAAAAGTAAAGCTATTTTGAACCAAGGAGGAGGATTATCCAAGCTCGCCACCATATCGTTGTGTCGAAAGCGTATCATACCATTAGGTATTTCCACTTCGTAGGGTCCGTGGGCCTCGTGGTTTTGGATGAAGTTTGATGAACACATCTTCCAACGATCTCCCTCTCTTCAACAGTTTCGTATTTGTTCGTGGTAATTAGTAATAATAATATTGTGTAGGTGGGTTCCAAATTCGTTCGTAAATCGGGACTTGGCTCGGCCTCAAGCTGTTGTTTGACTTCAACAGCGATGAAATTAGAAAATAGTCTGGTCAATTCGAGTAGAACAATATCGAGATAATGTTCACCGAAAACTGGATCGACCTGTAGCTTTATGGTCTCCTTAACAGTCCCGTATTCGTTCTTGGTCATCTGCGCGATGGTCTGAAGAGAAGGATCTCTGGCCGGAAAACGCTTGATTCTTGACACCATGTATTCGACGTATTGCTTTTTGCACTGGTTTACACTAGCTGCCAGTCTTTGGAGTCTTCGAAGTTGCTCGTCAACACAGACAAATACAGTTTTTAATCCGTCAAATGTGGTCTTCTGCATCACAACCGACGGATTATGAATTTTCGGCCGCTTCAAGAGCGGAGCACAATCTTCACGAATTTTTCCGTCCGCTTCGCCGAATACTTGCTCCGTTGCGTTGCCCGCACTGCGTCGGGGTTCGAGGTATCTGACGCCGCTCTGCTGGGCATCAAATCTGATGGCTCTCGCCCCATGTGCGGTTGTAAATCGTATAATACAGTCACTACCAAGTTCAATTTCGTCGAGATACCATTGTGCGTCGGCGTACACGTCAAACTCGTAGTAGTCTGATATGGTTTCCAATGAGTTAGACAGTTCGGTCCAGGCACTCAATCCTAGACAGAGGCCGTCCGGTGAATTGCCGGTCAATCTGATCACTGGTTCAAATTCTTCGTCATTTCGCAAACCGAGCCCGACGACAATCTTCTTTGTAAACGATGTATTCAATCCGTATGTAGTGGCGAGTAATAGATTTTTGTCAGACTTTTTCATTACACTTGCGAACGATTTGAATACTCTGCTCGCGTTTCCCATCGTTCTACCGGTTGATGTGGGAGTGGTTGCCATTGCTAGATACTGGTTCTCGCGCGACTAACGGAAGACTGACGCGTCTCACGACGACATCTCCTCTTTGTACATGGAATATGATTTTGACCGTTACAAAATAATTCCCATCAATTTTTTCACACCCCCCACACAGCTTCTCTCGCATTTTTTGTCTAGTTCGGTAGGGATCATACGGCTAGATAGTTTAACCGTCACTACAACAGGTTGCAACAGGACTTGGAAAATGCATCCTTTGTATCACGCCTTGACGCCGTTCCGAATTAAACAAAAAAAAGGGGGGTACTGCTAATGGGTTGGGGCTATTACGCTAATTTACGATAAGTGTTTTGACTGACGAGAACCAAGTGTTGTCATTATTAATATTTATGACTTAAAGGGGTACGACTAATGGGACCTGTCATCACCTAGCGGTCTACCCCAGGCGGTGCCCCAACAAGGGTTTGACCACAACCATTGTGGGAACGGAGGGAGCTGTACCCGCCGTACATTTCATATCTGTTTGCACTTGTGCGTAAAAGGATAGTCGGGGGTACGCTTCGACTCCTTCTGAGATATCGGGAAGAACGGACCCCCTGCTCTTACGCAGAGTAGGTCCGCTACCGTTATCGCGGAATTATGGTTACCGCGAGATGACACTTTCTCACGAATTGAGAAAAATTCGTGGGAATCATACCCGATTTCCCACAGAGTCTAATGCGATAAGTGGTTGGTCCATGCGGACCGAACGCTCTAACGATTAGTATGTATCTATAACTTAGTGGGATGTACGGCTAAAAACCGTTGGAGGCTGTTGGTGCCTACCCTGGGTGCCGTATCAGCGGGTCTTTGACCATCGCCGCTGTACGGGTTGTAGGACTTGCAACAGCCGTGCATTGCACATCTGGTTGCACTCATCCTTAGAAACGCTGTCCGAGGGTGGATCGGTTCCCTGAGATCTCGGGGAAGAGCGGGAGTCTACTCTCGCACAAAGTAGACCGACTCGCTTTATCGCAGAATTATGGTTATTGCGAGATGACACCTCCCCGAAAATCGGAAAATTTCGTGGGAATCGTACTCGTCTTCCCACAGCAGTTTCAGCTCGTTCACCCCTTCTTCCACCGATTTTCTCAGGTCCGTTACGGTCACCCACACGTAAGAATCTGCGTGTACAGTGGTAATGTATTGAAGTTATATATGGTGGGTCCTCTCAAGGCATTTTCTCATTCTCGTAGATCTCTGATCCGTGAAATAACGTACTCTCATTCACGCTCCGTCGCACTTTGCAATACTTTACTCTTTTACATCTCTTACTGAAATTTTAAAGTAATTATGACGGGAGTTAAGAATTTGTACCGTGTTGCAGTGTTGAAGGCTTTGTTTTACGCAAGGCAGAACGATACTGTGATAGATCGCGAATGTGATACTCGATGGCGAAGATCGCTCACGCGTATGTCGGAAGCAGATTTGCTACGACAATTCAGACGTTTAATTGCCGCGTGCAGCGAGCGTGCGATCGGTTCAATGTTCGCGAACGATGCGTTTCGAAATTTACGGGAGTGTCTGTGCATCGCTGCAGAAACAGTTATCAGACGTGGAAGGTCGCATTTCGCCGTATTGGCACCGCTCATCCGGGAATACGACTCACACTGTGGTAAGTAAAGGGTTTTCGTTAAAAATTGTGAATCAAAAGTATCCGGAAAGGTGATGGATTAATCGACAGGGAATTTTTTCATTCGTGTCAGAACTACTCGCACTGTTGGAGGATACCGAGGTCAACGATGCCATGCTGATGGTCGTGGATCCCGATGAGGTTATACTGATTTGCAACGAGGAGGAATTAACCCAGGGGCTAGAAGTAGTAACCGACAACGCGGAAACTACCCCTAACGGTGCAGAAAATTGCCTCGAAGTCCTCAGTGATGTTGGTGACAAAAGTGTGACCTGTGACAGTGACGTTATAATCATTGAAAATAGTGAGCGTGCAGTGCCAGTTACGGAGAATGGATTTCCGATTGCTGATCCATCGATTGCGTCGACATCACGTGGCAGCCTTGTTGGTAAGTCGCAAATGTTCAATATCTGCCGTATTGCGTGATATACGCACGCCGTGGAGTACCCGTTCGAGTCTATAAATATAGTCTTTTATGCAGGCGGTTACCGATTATCTTTCCCGGACCTAGGTTTATTCGCTAGAATTAAGTATTTTATCTCTCATTAGAAATTTCGCCCGTTTCTTGTGTGAATATGGGTGAATATTATAACGATGAAGAAGAGCACGAGGTGGAGGAGGAGGAGGAAGAGACGAGTTATGATGAGGAGGAGGATGAGATTGAAAGTGGGGATGAGGAGGACGAGTATGAGACAGAGGAGGTTGAGGAGGTTGAGGAAGAAGAAGAAATCGCGACTCTATCCTCAGCCGATAGTGCCATATGGTCACAGCGTAGCGCGTCTCCACCCTCGCCTGATAGCGGTATATTCTCGCTGGCTAGCAGCGTTGAAGAGGTGGTCTCATCACCCGAATATTAAAATACATATAAAAAAGAGATAGAGGGGGGGACCGGGTTCACGGGTACTCGTACAGGCGTGCGTGCGTTTGTGAATATGCTTGAACGACATACGATAATTTTATAGACTATATTTTTCTTTCGTTTTTCGCGTATATCACAGAAACCAGTGATTCTCGACATCCGGGGACATGGAAAACTACCACGCGTCACCGGAGATGCCTGTAGTTCCGGTGTACAGACCGGTGGTCATAGACGCATAGCACGTGTAAACGAGGGTGCCGGTACCTCGGGAATCGGGCGTATGAGGTCTAGCGTGGACTCTATCCATAACGACGAATATGACTATGATAGCGACGACTATTCCGAACCTGACGATAGTAATTTAGTCTCCAAAGAGACGCAAACAGCCGATGAGATTGAGAGCGAGGAAGAGGCAAACAGGGAAAATGATTCTCAGGTGTTGACGCCTGGAAACCGTTTCGCGATACTCGGAGAGTCGACGAAATACATTCGGCGATTCGAAGTTCATGCACGAGAACTTGGTGTTAAAATTAGAATACCTGAGTCGGGTGTCAACCCCGTGGAGTGGCTGGAAGGAGCTTTTAGAGATCTGCACACCTACGTTACGTCCACATGTCATTCGAGTGACTACATCGGTTTCGTTTTTCACGCTGAAAGTTTTAATCAGGGTTCCGCATGGCTATCTTTTCGACCGGACCGTGATTCTCAATACGCAGATCTGTGGAAGCTAGTCTCCAGTGTGACACAGAGTGCCGCGGAGTTTGGGATTGACAAGGTATTCTCGGTCACGGTGCACTGCGTCAAAGTGCCGTCCGGTCGTGGAAAAGTTCGTCCCATCACGCACGCGGGCGTAGCCAAGAAATCCATTATACAAATCATTAACACTGACGGTCTTTGCTTACCGCGAGCTCTTGTCGTTGCACGAGCACACGCCGAGAGGGGTACAATCCGTAGCGGTGAGTTACACGAGGCGTATAACGCGATCCGTGGATCGGGATCGCAGTTACAGCGTGAAGCGGCGCTAGGGTTGACCGAAAATGCAGGAGTCGAGATACCGGCGACGGGTTGCGGGGTACGTGAAATATTACAATTTCAACGATATCTGGCCCACGAGGGGATGGCAATCGTGGTATACGAGGCGGGCAAATT
The DNA here is from genome assembly GCA_949628255.1 of Macrophya alboannulata. Lineage (NCBI taxonomy): Eukaryota > Metazoa > Arthropoda > Insecta > Hymenoptera > Tenthredinidae > Macrophya > Macrophya alboannulata. Next base: position 35,318,101 of record OX451207.1, on the reverse strand, counting down.
GGGGACTGGTGATGCGACGTTTTACAATGGAAGCAGCGTGGTAACCGATAGCGGGAGAAACGTGACTCATCGTTTGAATCTTTTGTACACCCAACGAGGTTGATTCTGATCCCTTCCGGTTTGAGCGATTCTTATTTTACGTTGGCAACAGTAACGTCATGCAGCACCCCGCGCCGGAACGGCGTACTGCAAGACATTACCGTTGCCAACGTAAAATGAAAATCGCCCAAACCGGAAGGGATCAGAATCAACCTCGTTGGGTGTACTTTCCAGACGAGCGTCACTATTGTGCAATAACGAACCTTACGGGTGCTGCGGCGGGTAGGTTTTTTTGCGAGACCTGTAACAAAAAATATAAAAACAGCCATGAGCACCGCTGCTCGGGCCGGTGTCCACAGTGTCTGGGAACCCCTGCGTGCGACTACCGGACGATGGAATTGGAGTGCGTTGACTGCAAACGTGCGTTTCGTGGTGCAGCCTGCATGGAAAAGCATCGTAGGGTTGGCTCCTTTAGCCCGCGTCGTACCGTCTGTGCGACGCTTCGCATCTGTACGAACTGCACGCGTCTCACAAATCTCTCGTTGGGTGCTCACTCGTGTGATACCCGATATTGCAAGACGTGTAACACCCTTCGACCGTATAACCACCAATGTTTCATGGCACCTCTTAAAACTCGCGAAACAAACAACGGAAAATACGTATTCATATTTTATGATTTCAAAACCCAACAAAACATGACGATCCCCGGTGATAGGACGACAAACATTCACGTCCCTAATTTGTGCGTGGCGCATCAGGTTTGCAGTCAATGTATGCACGACCTGGACATTACGAACGGTTTTCCGGCCTGCGGACTCGTGCGCGAGTACGTGTTTGGAAAAGATCCTGTCAGACAATTGATCGAGTTCGCCACGAGACCTCTTCGCGATTTTAACAAAATAATTTGTATCGCGCATAATGCCAGAGGTTTAGACGCGCAGTTTATTTTACGTCACTTGGTCGAGCAGAATACCGAGCCACCGCAGGTCATTCTAAACGGTAGCAGAATCATCATGTTAGAAACCGGGCATACTAGATTTTTAGATTCGTTGGCTTACATGCCGATGACGTTATCAGCCCTGCCAAAGGCCTTCGGGTTGCCAGCCGCTTCGGTGAAGGGAGTCTTCCCGCACTTGTTCAACACCCCGGAGAACACGGGTTACGTAGGTAGGTCCGCTACCCGCGGCGAAATTCTACTCGCCAAATACCATGAGTACCGCCGCACGAACGGAATTTTACGATTGGTATAACGCCGCCGTGGCAAGAAAACACCTGTTTGATTTCGACGTGGAATTGGTGGCCTACTGTAAATCCGATGTGGATATTTTACGTCGTGCATGCCCTGCGTTTCGAGATATCTTCCTCGAGTGCGGGAAAGTATGTCCTTTCACCGAGAGCACAACGGTTGCGTCAGCCTGCTTAGTGGTGTTTCGAAAAAAATTTCTACAGGCTGACCGTATAGGTATTATTCCACCGGAGGGCTATAGGCTGGCTGATCAGCAGTCCAGAAAGGCGATAGAGTGGCTCGTCTGGAAAGAGAGGGAACTGGGGGTCGTGATCGCGCACGCCGGTCGTTCTCGTGAATTCCGAATTCCGGAGACAGGTCGGGTTGTGGACGGGTATTATGTAGCGGATGACGGGACCCGTAATATTCTCGAATTTCATGGCTGCTTCTGGCACGGTTGCAGGCAATGCTTTAGTGTTAACAGCGACAGGCGTACCGTGAACGGTGACACCATGGACAAGCATGCCGAAGAAACGCGCTCGAAGACAGCGCGTATGAGAGAATCGGGTTGCGTCGTCACGGAGATATGGGAGTGCGCGTTCGATCGACTTCTTAAACAAAACGTAGAAATGCGTGAATACTTGTTGCAGCACCCGTTAACGGCTGGCATTGGGATCAGCGCCCCGTTGGATCCGCGCGACGCGTTCTACGGCGGACGAACGGCTAACACCTCGCGCTGCTACGAGGTTCGTCAAAGGGACGATGAGACCGTTTGCGAAAAAATTCAATTCGTGGATGTTTGCTCATTGTATCCGTATATTTGTAAACTCTCACGTTTCCCATACGGCCACCCAAAGGTCCTCGTGGGGGACGAGTGTGAGACGTTAACGGGTGCGAGCGGAAAGGAGATCGCTCGAGTTGAGAGGTCAGTCAAGTGTAGCGTACTGCCACCGCAAAATCTTTATCATCCCGTGCTTCCGTTGCGTATGCACGGAAAATTGATGTTTGTACTGTGCCGTTCCTGTTGCGAGCAGCTGGAACAACACGAGTGTCCTCACGACGATGCGAGAGATCGTCAGTTCGAGGGTACCTGGGTATCGTGCAAACTGAAAAAAGCGGTCGAGAAGGGTTACGAGATCGTCGAAGTGCAGGAAATTTGGCAATACGAGGTGACAAAGTACGACCCCTCTACTCGTCAAGGGGGGCTCTTTGCGGCACATATAGATACGTTCCTTAGGATCAAGCAGGAAGCTAGCGGTTGGCCCGGCGAGTGCATTGACGAAGCCACGCGAGACCGCTGTCTTGCAGAGTACGAGAGAGTGGAGTGTTCACCACTGGCGAACGTTGTGATAGCTGCGTATACCACCGCGCAGGCACGATTAAAATTGTACGAATATCTAGAGAAGTTAGATCGGCGCATGCTTCATTACGACACAGACTCCGTCATATTTGTCCACGACTCGACTCGCCCGCAGGATTACCTACCACCGACGGGGAACTTTTTGGGTGATTTAACCAACGAGCTCGAACCGTACGGTCGCGGTAGTTATATTCGGGCGTTTGTTTCGGGAGGGGCGAAATTTTACGCTTACATCGTTAGACGTCCGGACGGCAGCGAAGTTGAAATTTGCAAAGTGAAGGGGGTCACGTTGAATCACTCTGCCGCTAGCAGAGTGAACTATAATTCGATTCGCCGAATGGTAGTAGATGGTGAGGGTCCGATTCGGCTGCAGCACCGCGCTATTCGACGAAACAAGCTGCACGAGGTGGTGACGCGCTCCGAATCAAAAACCTGTCGTCCCGTGTTCGTCAAGAGACGATGCTGCACCGATAGTTTTGACACTCTACCATACGGCTATCGCTCGGCCACGTCCCTTACGGGAGACCCTTGAATTCCTCCGGTCTAGCTCTCTCCTGACTCATGCCCCTTTCTATCTCGCTCTCTCTCTCTCCTGACACGAGCCGTAAGACCCCATGCCCTTTGCGCATCCGAATCAACGTTCATGCTGTGACACGCTGAAGTCTACCGCGACACATCTACAGAGACGCCGACCAGTCGTCCACACACACACACACACACACGCATACATATCAGTATAGACGATTCTACGTTAGCGTCGTTCGGATCGTTGCAGAAGTAAGTCAAATGATGACATTTATTATTCCATTCTCACTCTTCGCTAACTCTCGTCTCTTTCTCTTTTCTGACACGAGCTTCTACGTTAGCGTCGTTCGGATCGTTGCAGAAGTAAGTCAAATGATGACATTTATTATTCCATTCTCACTCTTCGCTAACTCTCGTCTCTTTCTCTTTTCTGACACGAGCCGTACTATAAGACTCCTCGGGATCTTGGGACCTTGGCGTATAAGATTCAACGTTCACGCAGTGACACGTTACAACCCGACGCAGCGCAGCCGCAGAGATACCCGCCATCCGTCCACACGCACGCACGGGTAAAGACGATTCTACGTTAGCGTCATTCAGTTCGTTGCAGAGGTGAGTCCAATGATGAAATTTTGTAAAATCTAAAAATTGCCTACATCCGTGACAGGTCAAGCAGCTCGTCTCGGCAGCACGACACGCTGACGTTGAGCTCATGTCGGTCAGCGTGTCGGTCAGAGCGTACGAACCAGCTAGTTACGTACGCTCGCCGCGGGGATCGGCTCGCCCGGAGGGCGACCGCGGGGTGGCGACCGTTGAGGTACGAGCTGGTAGCAACGGTCGCCACGCATGCGCGCGCGCGCGCTGATATTAGCTCGTAGTCAGCGCGCCCCGGACCCCGCCGCCGCCGATACGAGCTAATCGGGGTGGAGGGCTAAAAATAACCCCTTTGCGTACTTTCTCCGCTTACCGGATTCAGAGACAATTTTTCATATTTGACAGAATATTGTGGCAGAGGACAACGATGGACACGCGCTGGAAACACCCGTTCTCCGCCATCGTCGCTGGACCGTCGGGTTGCGGTAAGTCAAATTTTGTGAAAAAATTTCTACGGTACAGCAGCGTCATGTGCGAGACGAAATTCGCTCGCGTCATCTGGTACTACGACGAGTGGCAGCCGTTGTACGAATCGAGCAGAGAAATAGAGTACCGAGAAGGATTACCGCAGTCCACCGACTACGACCGCGACAAGACCCCGAAACTGTTGGTAATTGACGACTTGATGGGCGAGGCGTCGAGTAACGTTGTCGTCGATCTATTTACCAAAGTCTGCCATCACAAGAATGTGAGCGTTTTCTACATTACGCAGAATCTGTTTCATCAGGGACACGGGCAACGAGATATATCTCTCAACGCGAACTATATCGTTTTCTTCAAAAACCCGCGGGATCGCGCTCTGATACAACACCTCGCGCGTCAAGTATATCCCGAGGATCCACGATTTCTTCAGAAGGCATACCATGATGCTACTGGTGTTCCACACGGTTATTTGCTGTTGGATCTGAAGCAATCGACGCCGGAAAACTGCCGTTTCCGCACAAACATTTTCCCCTGCGACGGACATCAGTACGTCTACGTGCCGAAGAAGGATATAAAACGAAGCACTGCGCAGAGAGTACCAGTAGTTCCGCTGTAATGCCGCGAAAGGTACGTCACGGGTGTCACGCTGCGTTCGGTAAGACAAACGCCCTTGCCCTGCACGCGTTGCACAAATTGAACAAATCGCAGAGACGCGCCTTGCTACGTACCGCCGACGACTCCCTGGTGAGGGATATTTGTGAGTGTGCTCCGAACACCTTGGAAGGTAACGTGGTCTTGTCTCGAACGCATAAATCGCGGCTTGCACGACACAAGCAGACGCTCTGTCAATTAGCCTGTAAACGCGGAAGTTGGAAAAGTAAGAAGAAGATTCTCGTCCAACGGGGGGACGGCTTTTTGGGTCTACTACTAGCTCCGATTCTGGGAGGTCTGGCCTCGGCACTGTTCCCCAACTGAAGGAAGAAAGGGAGAGAGAGACAAAGAGACAGAGAGAGAGAGGGTCGAGATGGACCGTGCCAAAAAAATCGTACTGATACCTGCGGAGGATCTGAAGAGGTTTCAACGACAGATGAGCGACGTTGTAAGTGCTCCATCGGGTCTAGATGCTGTTCAGGGGGACCCTGTTTCACGACTCGACCGTGAAATGAGCGACATCTTGAATGAGGGGACCAATGATAGCGCAGAAAAGTGGAAACTCTATCAGCAGGCACTGCAGCGTTATTTGTACTTTTCGAACGATGCAGGAAAGCCTCTGCAACTGGAGATTCGCGAGGGGAGCAACGGATCCGCTGCAAAATCTGTAGAAAGCACGGAAAAAGCGACGGGTATCGCAAAACCCGAGGATACAGATGCGATGAACACTGGCGAGTTGTCGACACAGGCGAAGAACGTATTGGCGGCCGTGCCTACCAGATTTATCAACAAGGCCGGCCTTTTGATGCGTTTGCTGTCCGGGATGTCGTCGCGACTCGCCTGGGACAGAGGTGGAGTAGTTTCTATCGACGGTGTACCGGTGCCGGGCACAAACATCGTCGATCTGGTCAACCATACCTTGCGTTCGGGGAAGATTTTCAATCCAACGGGACAATTACAATTTGCTCGATTTCTTCACGCGATCAACGTACCACACGAGTGCGTGGGAAACGAGACGTTTTGGCAAAATATTCGTAAGTTCGACACCTATAAAGTCGCAGACGTCGCGTCAACGAGTGCCTCACTGTCGGCGTCAGCGGGGCTCACCGATTCGCGTTCGGGTCGGGGAAAATGGTCGCGCGGGGAGAGCAGTAGATCCGGTATCGATGACACGGACCTCAGTACACTCGGTACACCGCTCACGGGTAACAGACGGAGCTTGAGAAACACACCGTACGCCAAAGACACCGAAAAAAGACGCAATTGGAAAATACTGCGCTTGCTAAAGTGATGACGACGCTCGAAAAAATCTACTACGATCGGTCCCACCCGGCGGGTTACGCGGGGGCACGGAACCTAGAGAGGGTCGCGCACGGGGACAAATCCAGGGAAGCGGTGAGAAAATGGCTCGCGGCGCAGGATACCTACACCCTGCACAAATCCGTACGAAGAAAGTTTCCACGTGCCAGATACAACGTTTCCAACATCGACGACGTTTGCGAGGCCGATCTGGCCGACCTGAGTTCGATGAAAAGACACAACAACGGTTATCGCTATCTACTGGTTGTCATCGACGTTTTGAGTAAATACGCATGGGTCGTACCCCTGAAGCGTAAAACAACTGGTACAACGGCCGAAGGATTTCAGCAAGTGTTGAGCATGACTCAGCGTAGACCAGTTCTGCTGCAAACGGACAAAGGAAAAGAATTCGTGGGAAGTGAATTCCAAAAACTGCTCGCAACCAATGATATTCGATATCGCGTCACACGTAACCCTGAAATAAAAGCGGTTATCGCCGAAAGATTCAATCGCACTCTCAAGGAGAGATTGTGGCGGTACTTCACATACAGAAACACAAAACGCTACGTTGATGTTTTGCCGCAAATCATAGAGGCCTATAATGCGGCGCGTCGGTCGAGCATAGGAATGGCACCGTCCGAGGTGACACTGGAAAATGCCACCCAAGCACGGGCGAACCTGCAAAGGCGATATCCACCGTGTGTCGCCGGCAAGCCGAGATTTCGTAAAGATGACATCGTACGAATCAGCAAGACGAAGGGAACGTTCCAGAAGGGTTACGAGGCCAATTGGAGCGAGGAACTTTTCAAGATTCATAGGGTGCTCGCGCGCGCACCTGTCGTCTATGTATTGGTGGACATGTCTGGTGAAGAAATTGACGGAGTGTTCTACGAGGCTGAACTTCAACGAATCGAGAAAGCGGAAGGACAAACCGACGAGGGTAATACCACTCCGAATTGAAATGGGAAATACGAAACAGATTGAAGCTCGGAATGTTATGAGATTGGTAACATTTTTGTGCGCGCGCACGGACCGGCCAGTATTCATACACTCGGACACTGGACAGTCAGTCGGCACCTAGCTTTTGAGCCACACGGGGGAACATCTCGAAACGTACGTGCGTCATGGAAAAGGACCAGTTTTACATAACGTTACCGAGCAACAGCTCGATGCAGTTTTTCCCCGATAATCGAACCTGTTGCTACATCACCCAGTTACCGCGCTCGATCGAACTGACCGGAGAATGGGAGGTAGGACTTGCCGAGATTCATTATCCACTAACTTTTGCATCGCCGTCGTTGTCGTCACTGCGGTTCGAAAGCATCGTGGATAAATCCAGCTCTAAGGATCATACGGGCCCGAACCTTTGCCAGGAATGGAATATGATAAAATCACTCGAACGGCGACAATTACCAGAGACACCCAAACGAAGAGCATGATAGTTCCAAGAATTCCAACGTGTCTAATGTTTGTTTACTGCGATATCGTAGAGCCACGCATCGTCGGAGACGTCTACACACCGTTGTTGCGCGTTGTTCAAGCATGTGGGAAAACGAACTCGGTTCCCGGAGAGATGGCGATGAAGACTCTGTCACCTCCGCACTACATACCGCTCTTGCTGACAAACTTTCGCACCATTGAAATCAATATAAGAGATCATCTGGGGAACCCGATACCATTCGAGTCTGGGACCTTGACGGTTACGCTTCACTTCGGACGTATCCAATAAGGTGAAAAAAAAGCTCACACGGACTATGGCGCAATACACCGAACATTACGAGGCGCAGCTCGGGGGCAGCGGTATCAAGAGCGTTTATCGCGGGGCACCGTACCAACGCGGACACGGCATCGGAAGTTTCTTGGGGGGATTATTTCGCAAGGTATTGCCACTATTGACCAGCGGGGCCAAAGCCGTTGGAAAAGAGGTCTTACGTACGGGGGCTAACGTTATATCAGACATGCAGGGCGACGTACCGTTCAAGAAATCGTTGAAAGCGCGAGCTATGGAGTCGGGTCGCAACCTGCAGCAAAAGGCTAAAGACAAAGTCGTCAAACTCATGAAGGGGTTCGGCTATAAAGGGGCGACGGGGGAGCGGGGTCGACAGTTGTTGCTTGCGCGTGTAAACAGACTCATCGCCGCTCGACAGTCCACTGGAAGAGAGAAAGTTACCAAGAGGAAAACCCAGAAGAAGAAGAAGAAAACTGAAAGCAAGAAAACCAAAAAGAAGACTACAAAAGCTGTGCAGACCACGGGTGGAAAGAGCGGCAAGGGTAAGAAAGGTGGCAAGAAACGAGCTATCACCGATATTTTTGGACCTCGCTAGTGACCCCGAAGCAACCGAATAACAATGGCTTTTCTACACGCACACTCCAGAGAATGCATGGAGTCGGAACTAGACCTGTTCACTCTACCGCCGACACAGACATCCATCGAAGCCGGGCAGTGGATACACTATAAACCAGTATCCTCTTTGACCGATGATTCACCCATCGAATTCGTTGTACCGGGTCACGGTGACGAGTACATAGACTTGGCACACACCATGCTAAGTGTTCGCATACGCATTCAGCCGCTTCATACCGTATCGAATCCTCCTGTAGCCGGGGCGGGCCCTGTACCCGAGCCATCCGTAGCACCTGTGAATAATCTTCTTCACTCGATGTTTAATCAGGTGGACATATTCTTTAATCAGAAGCTCGTATCACCGGCGAACAATTCTTATGCCTACAAAGCCTACATAGAGACACTACTGAATTATGCACCACATGCCAAGCAATCGCATCTTTCGGCTGGACTTTGGTACGGCAGCGAGAACGGAGAATCGGATGTCTACGACACAGCCACCGCCGAGGCAGCCGACAACGACGGATTTATCAAGCGACAGCGTATTACGAAGAAGGGGCGAATAGTCGATCTGATTGGACATTTACACTGTGACGTATTCAATCAGGATAAGTTTCTGCTCAACGGTGTTGAGTTGCGTCTGCGACTGGTGAGATCCAGGGACAACTTTTGCATATTGGAAGCTACACCTCTGCACGGACTACACATAGTCGAGACTTCGTTGTTGGTACGTCGCGTCAAGATTAGCCCCGGCGTTCTACTAGCTCACGCACGAACACTGGCAAAAGGTACAGCTAAATATCCCGTCACGAGAGTTGAGGTGAAAGCCTTCACCATTCACGCGGGCGTGCAGTCGGAGATGCTAGACAACGTGATTCTCGGACAGCTACCAAAACGTGTGATACTCGGAATGGTCAGTAACAAAGCCTTCAACGGTGACAGAAAGCAAAACCCGTTCAACTTCCAACACTTTATGATCAACTATCTGTCGTTGTACGTGGACGGTGTGCAAGTTCCTGCGAAACCTCTGTTACCGAATTTCTCCAAAGATCATATGTACGTCGATGCATAACACACGCTCTTCTCGGGAACCGGTATACATTTTCTCAACGAGGGAACCGGTATCAATAGACTGCAATACGCTAAAGGTAACTGTCTGATGGCCTTCGACCTGACACCCGATCTATCAGCCAACTGTCCGTCTCACTGGTCACTCGTCAAGCACGGGACTCTGAGGATAGAGGCACGATTTGACGAGGCGCTCAAAGAAACCATAAATTGCATCGTTTACGCAGAGTTCGACAACCTTATAGAGATAGACGCCGCGCGACAGGTCATTACAGATTTCGGTGGCTAGGCGAGACTCCCTGCTGCGAAAAGACCTATACCACTCATGTACACAGACATCTGGCGAAGAAACAAGTTCAGACCTGCATACCCGAAATCTCAAGAGGACACGGTGTCATTTTTTTTTTTTTTTGTACTCCCGCAGGGTACCCGAGGGTGTGGAAGGGACGGAGCCAACGATCTTACATATCTCGACACGCCAACAAGTTGAAACCTGCAAGCTTTTGTCCCTGCCGAGGGAGGGAAGGGACATATGACTCTGGAAGGGGTAAGACACATATTCTGGCATAAGAAGGACCGCACCGTCCCCGATCAGGATCAGTCAAGTGCCAGATTTTGAGCAAACATGGACTTCGTAATAGACATCCAAGAGTTTCGTGCTGCGAACAAACAATTTCTACCGAAAGAGGTGGCTGTGGCTACCGTCGACCATCGCTTCTTCGCGCATTGGATGATCAAGGCTCCGTACGCATTTTCGGAACTTAGCGAGGAAGAGCGCGTTGCGAACAACTACGTGACGTGCTACCACCATGGAATCGACTGGTTCCAGGGTGACATCTCGCTGAAGAAGCTGCACAGCAATCTTCAAGAGATCGCTTGCTCGGCCTACCGCATTTTAACGAGGGGACATGAGAAGTCAAAATATCTGGAGGCCGTGACATCGAGAAGAATTATAAATCTGGAGCACTCTGGGTGCCCACCATTCGGCAAGTTGGACGTGACCAGAGAATATTGTTTCTTTCACGGAGTTAAAAAGGAGGAATTTTATGCATGCGCGCTGAACAACGTCGTCAGGTTGAATAAATGGATAAAATCGAGCAAACTTCTCAGTGAGTACGACTATCCTGCGCACGTCGAATCAGTCAGTGGCAAATGGGAACTCAGCTGGACCCATCCGACACCCGACGACAGTAAAAACGATCGCAAGGAATCATCACGGGTACGTCAACAGCATCAGCGATCTCTGCCGATTCCTGCGAGAAATTCAACGACGCAGTCATTTTCAACGCTATTGCCCACGCCGCCACCTAGTCCGACCAAGTCACCTCGCAAGGAAAAAGAGTCCGCAAAAGTCACCCCTGCATTCGGTCAACTAGAACCGCTCGACCTCTCAGTTACATCGGACTCTGATTCTTCAGAAGAGACAACTACAGTAAGACCCCGATAACCCGGGGTCGGGTTATCCGGGGAGCGGATTAACCGTGCGTCTCTGCGCCTCCCATGCAGGTCCGAGCACGGTCGCTCCCGCGACGCGCGGGACCCGTCCACGCTCGCTTGCGGCCTCGGCGCTTGTCCCGATACAATCTTACAATGTATGAATTACTCCATATACATCATATCATATATAATATTAATAATATTAAAGTTCGAAATCGGATGTCCGGATGTCACAAATTCTAGAGCAGATATCCATATCTCTATATGTATATACCTATATATCTATTCACTTATATATCTATATCTATATCTATATCTATATATATCTATATATTCTGAAAAAATTCTCATTTTTAGGTACTTTTATTGTGGACATTTTACCAGAGTTTCAGATTGTTGGGCGATTAATTTTTGAACGAACACCTGTTTACTCTGGCAGATGGTTTCCCCACTAGGTGGGTGCAAATTTGAGTTTCCGTCAAAATACTATACACTTTTTTTTTGTCGATGCATTCAGACCTATTTATCAATGAATTGCGGCTAATTTTTAATAATTTTTTAGGTTTATTTCCTTAATATTTTTCGAAGACCTAGACATTTAGTTTGTACCCTGACATTAGCATTTCACTCATGAATGAGATTTATTTTATACGGAGAAATTAATAATATAAATCACATATTTGCTCATTTACTCGCTCAAAATACCCTTATGAATTTTTGAGATCATAAATAAAGTATAAAAGGGTCAGTAATAATAACACTCATTCTTACGATATTTTATTTATTTCTTTATTAAGGATTTTAAAAAGATTTTAAAAGTGTCGGCCACGGCCTCTTGCCGCGACCGCTCTTCCTGCCGCTGCTGCTGTCTGCGCCGCCACTCTCTGGCACTGTTGCCGGCCCTCGTCCCTCGGTACGCTGTTAAAAAATCAAATACTTGGATGAATAAATATTCCACAAATCATAGCCAGAATTATTAGGAATTGACCTTATGTTAAATATAATAGGTGCGCATTCACGCCAAGGGTTTCTCATTTCTTGGAATGGTTGTCGTAGCGATCGAAAGGGTTTATCAAGACTTAGATCTGATTAGATTTTGGAGTCGATCGGTCGAGTATCCGCACGACCCCCTCCTAAGTCCAAACGAACACAGGCATGCACCGCGTGTATGAGGCTCATTCAGGAAGGGATAGGCTACAAGTAGCATTGCTTATCCCCTCCCGAACGAGTCTCACGCATACGGTGAGTGTCTGTGTTGGTTTGGCCTTAGGAGGGGGTCGTGCGGATTTGCCGAAAACTCTCGGTAGGTACACATATACATGACTTACGTTCAACCCTCCCGCCTCTCACTCCTCTCGCGCTGCTTCCCGTTTTCTTTTCTTCATCTTTCTTCCCTTGATCCATCTCTCTCCCTCTCTCATTTTCCTTTCTCCTTCTTCCTTCCTCTTTCTGTCTCTCCCCCATGTCTCTCTCGCTCTCCCCCGATGTACTAGCCATTGGTTCTGGAATATGTAATGAAAAATATTCGAATTCTTTGAATAATCATTCTTATATTGGTAATAGTTGCAGTTACAGATTCTAGAAAAAATTTAGCACGCCTTGAATCACAGGTAATTGACTTTTGTTTGCCCGATGGTTTTTCATACACATCTGACTCACCGCGTGTTGAAATGTTCAACCCGTTCGAGTGATCTGAAAGTATTATATTATTCATAAATAGGGCATTTTATGTCAACTCAACGATATGTTGAAGGAATCAGTATAGTTTTCTTTGTGGAATTGGACATGAATAGACATGGACAATAGAAAATAAATTAGAAATGGAAATTTCTATTATTTTATAATTCCAATATATAATTCCAATTCAAGAAATGAGGGTAAAAAGAAAGTACTGGTTGCCTACTACTATTGAGGTGTGAAAGAAAAATCAATCTGCAACTGAATTGAAAGTATTTTGAATCCTACAGGTGTATGAAATACTTCTTCTCAATCATATAAGAAATAGTTTCGACTTACCGTTTATCTCCGAAATGTTCTCGGCGTCCGTCATGATGTCTCAATTTACACTGATTTGTTCACGTGCAAAGACTACTATACGCGCAAATAGAGTAGGGATAATTCTCACGCCAACCTACAGACAAATCCTAAATCAGCCTAATCTGTGCTCTGTTCATATATTCGTGTTATGTTGTATTTCTATGTAAACGAATAAGTAGGTATAGACCTAGCTATAGCTATTTACCTAGCTATAGAGTGAGGAAAGACAAAAGAAAAAAAAAATTACTTCGATACGTTCAACGTGTCTCACGGTGATCATCGATCATAACGCTGAAGTCATGGGGCGATGAAACACTCAAAGTAAGTCGACTCCCACTAAAATATACAATTTATTGATATTCTATTCTATGCTTCGATTCTATTATTGCTGATCCGATGCTATTATTTAAATTTATTCTAGAAATATATTCTATACACGAATGGGTAATCTCGAAAGAATCCTCCTATTCAGTATCAGCTGCATCTCTGAAACTGTTTTCTTTTCTTGATTATAAATAAACATCCAAATTTTCTTCAATTATCGCAATTAATAAAATAACGAGAAATCGCTGAAATGACATTCATGTCCGAAACCGGTATGTGTAGTATCTATAATATGCATATATGAGGTTTTCTACTTTTAAGCGAGGCAGGTTTGGTCCCTAATCCTCTTTAATTTTTCTGATTATTTGTTTCACTGTTAGCAAACTAAAAGCAACTGCACATGTGAATTATTTCAAATTATCTCGAAATGTTTTTCCGGTGACAAATTTTGAATTTCATCGAGTTAGTAGAATTGAAATAATCAAAACTTGACTCTTTGAATTGTAAAAAAAAATTAAATAATATAATAATAAATAAGAATCATTGTCAACCAACGTGCTTCCGCGAAAATTGCGATAAATGTAAAATAAGTGAAAGAAAAGACTATAGAAAGAAAGATCTTACCATGACTAGATGGCTCTGAATTTTTCTATTCCAATGAATTTGTAGACCTTTGTCGTAAAAATATTGAGAGAAGATCCGTCACGAAATTTGAATGATATTTGAGGTTCCGAGCCCGACTTATTTTGAAGAGAATACCTCATTTAACCGTACATATACATATGTGTGTATATTATCTATAGATGTGAACAACGATTTGATACATTCAATGTTGATATTCTGGTAATTATAACTTTGTGTTTCAGATTGCGAGAACAAAAAAAAAAGGGCTGAGCGTCCAAAATAAAAGGACTGAAAGTGAGTACCTTTTGAACTGCTTAATAACAAAAAATACAGAACTTCTCGGAGAAAAAATTGTCGCTAATTACTATGATTCATAACAAAATCAAAATTAATAATTATTTCGTTAGCTGTATAGACAAGTCACGTAACTACCAAAAAGTAAAAAAGTTCAGAAAAAGCATGACGTATCTCCAGAAAATCATTATTTGATTGTCACACAAATTTTAAAAACGTGAAAATTTTGGTAGTTACGTGACTTTTCTATTTAGCTAAGGATATGAAGAATATACAAAAAAATGTTATGTTATGTGAATTTCACAATATGATATAGGACTTACCGCAATAAAATTTTAATTACATTCACATGGTTTGAAAGAAAACGGAAATTGATTATTCAAAAAGGAATACTAGAGGGAAAAAGAAAACGGAAATTGATTATTCAAAAAGGAATACTAGAGGGAAACAAGCTATGTTATATTATGTTAAGTAACTTTGAGGAAGAAAAATAAGATTCCCCGAAAACAATGATTGAATTACTATATATTTGAAATAAAATTGAAATCGATCATCAGTAAATTAGAAATGGAAATCTCTATTATTTTTCAGAACCCATCAAAGACGAAGCTTTGGCGGCGATTGTCGCCGCTTTTATGAAAGGTCTGATATAATTCCAAATCTTTAAGTGTAGAAAAACAAAAAAATAAAAAACAAAAATATGTAGATATGGATTTTGATGTATTGTTGTCTTTTTCAGGAAATGAGTGGGATGCTATTCTGGCAATGGTGGAGATGCCAGGAATATGAGGGCCTGGCGAGATCATAAAATAATTAAAATATTATATAATATTAATAATAATAATGAATAAATAAATATCCAATTATATACTATATCTTCAGTATCTGATGTTAATTTATATCCAAAAAAACTTCCTTAAGTTCTATCATTTTACTATCATAAATGTTCTTGAATTGTTCTGATATAAATATCATGTCATTCGTACAGATTATCATAAAAGCGGTCCAATTTTTATAGAATATATTATTCAAACAATTAAGAACTTTAGCGAGTTGAAACTACTCGGCAATTTAAAATATTTTCAGAGAGAATAACAGCTATAACTGGTGTAAAAGAAAAATTGTTTTACTGATCAAGCATGAAAAATTAGCTTGATCAGTAAAACAATGATCCAAATTTCAACCGCATATCTTTTGATGTCTCAAAGTACTTTTTTGAGTGAATCACAAGTAAGGTGACATTGTTTGTTTTAAAACGTATTTTCAAGCACAATTTATGAACACACAGGTCTTCCTTTGTTTTGTCACAGTCAATTCTTTGTTTAACATTAAAGACGTACGATTTCATAAAACGGACTTTTACAATTTCATACATTCGAATTCGTTTCACTTGATTGTATACAAGTAAACAAAAACGTTTGGCCTTATTTGATTGTATGTTAATTTCTCTGATTTTTGTTACATTATATTGCTACCAAATTGAACTTCGAAGTGATTGTAGATCTAAAATAGAATGTTCGAGTCCCATACACGTGTATAATCACGATTTACGAATTTACGTTTATTTATAAATCACGCACGATAACCGAAATAGTATGACAATGCGCGCGCCTGTTACGGTGAACACATGTATTGGTTGATAAATTATAAGCGTCGTTCATTGAGGTATTCGTAGTAAGTCGATGAGTAGAGTGAGAGAGTAAGAACGAGATACGGATGGATATGTTTCAAACATGATAAATTTGCGGGAAAGACAGAGATCGGTATATAAACAAACATCTGTAAGTATGTTTCAGGTATACTGTACTTCATATGAATGTTGAATCAGTGCAAGGATAAATCAGTTTGAGCGTAGGTGATATAGAACAGATCAAATCATTCTTTCCCGTGAGAAATATAATTCGTTCGAGAATCAAGAAATATCGCGCGTGATTTGTGAATAAACGTGCAACGGAGAGGATTAGACAAAAAACATCAAAATAAATATTGCCATGTCGAGTTGCCGGAGGTACATCGGATTGTGTCCCGATGATTTGGCAGTTCTGGAAAGAACTGGCGAGAAAGGTATGTTGTTGGATACACACATTGATAAATTTATTAGTATATTAGAACAACATACAAACCATCGTATGCAAAGTACTTTATTGGTGCAAATCCCGGAATCTATTCAGAGAATTCCAAAAAACGAAGCATGCTTACAAATATTGTTCAATGGTCCGAGACTATCGGGACATTGGATTTGCGTTTGGTATGATACAAAAGTAATACACGTATATGACAGTGCGAACCGAAGAGAATTGCATGATGATCATAAGATATTCTTGAGAAAACTGCTGCCTCGCGGTAATATACCCGTCGTGTTTGAGAAAGTTCAACAGCAAACTAATTACTGGGATTGCGGGGTTTTTTCTATAGCTTTCGCGACATCTATGGTTTTTGGCCAGAACCCTTGTAACGTTGTTTATGATGTACCAAAGATGAGATCGCATCTGATTGGTATGTTCAATTCGAATAACTTAATACACTTTCCGTTGATGCAAGCAAATTCAGTGGTTATTGAGAATGTACCTCACGATATTACTTCTCTAGATATTATTAGAAAATGTGATCATCCAATAACTGCAATCGTCGTGGATAAAAAAAACAGAAGTAGGTATTAATGAGGAAAATCAAGGACGGAAATCATCAAAACACGTGGATGTCACGATAAAAGACGTCTCAACGTCGCTGATGAGAGCAAATAATTTCTGCGATATACCTACCGGCATCGATTTTCATAAGAGAAAAGCCAATACGAAGGGAGGAACTCGTTCTGCAAAACTAACAGCAACAAAATTTCTCAATCAAACTAAAGAGAGAAAATTGAATTACAATGTTCAGGAAGCAACTGTGGCTGTTTTGCGAGCAACAACTGCCAATAGACAAAGAAAACATCGTGTTCAAGAATCAGCGGAACAAAAGAGTCAAAGATTAGACACCTCTGCAACATACAAGAGGAAAAAAAGACAAATCGTTAAAGAGGCAGATCACGTAGAGGCGGTTGCAATGCATAAAAAAGATGCAGATAGAAAAAAACACAGTCGTGCTAAGGAATCTGAGGAACAGCGGTCTAGCAGACTTAAGGCCGCTGCAATATACAAAAAGAAACAAAAAGAATCTGTTACTATGATCAATTCAAATAAAAGAAAAAATATTTTCAAAGAATCTTCAGTATCATCCAGGATAAAAAAATTAAAAACTGATCATCATACGATTTCGGTAGGAAGCGCGTTAATAGTAAACTCAGATTACAAAGAAGATAAGGTGGAACTCAATTATTTGGGGGAAATGAATAATATATGTGAATTCTGTAATGCTAAACATTTCGTTTCGGAATTACCAACCGATAAAAAGTACAGCATTTGTTGTCACAAAGGTAAAGTACGTATTTTGGAAGACAGTACTTATCCTGAAGCGATCGAACAGTTATTCAACGGTACCGATAAAAGGAGTCAGAATTTTATGCGCAACGTGAGGAGTTATAATAATTCTTTGGCATTCGCAAGTTTCGGTGTAAAATTGGACTCAATGAAAGGAAGTCGGGGTCCTTTTGTATTCCGCATCTGTGGACAAACGTATCATAATACATACGCGCTTCACCCAAATGTTCACGAAGCACGTAAATATGGACAATTGTATATCATCGACACCGAAATCGCCACTAGAATACGTATGCAGCATCCCGGCAATAATGATTGTTTACCAGAACTACTCAGCGAATTGGATGACATTATACGAAGAACGAATCCATACGCAGAGGCTTTCAAAATGATGCACGAGATGGAAGAAGAAGAACAAAAATTGGCGAATACATCCGGTCATTCTGCCCGTGAAGTAAGAATGTGGTTGAAGCGGCATGATAATGTTGACAATAATCGTTTCGACCTACCGAAATGTAACGAGGTAGCGATTGTATTTGTCGCGGAAGACGGAGATCCTCCAGTACATAGAGACTTATGTGTGTATTCTAGGAGCGAAGGTGCTATAAGTATATCAAGTCTAAGTAAACATGTCGATCCTATGACTTATCCTCTCATGTTTCCCTCTGGTGAAACCGGTTGGACGCCAGGGATGAGGCAAACAGTAGGTAAGCGCATAATAACCGCGTTGCAATATTACAGTTATAAATTGAGTGATAGAGGGAGATTCAATCCGTGTCTGAACAATGGAAGATTGTCTCAACAATACATTGTTGATATGTGGACGAAAGTTGAAAGCCATCGACTGCATTTTATAAGAAATCAACAAAGCAAATTACGAGCGGAAATGTATAAAGGAGTGATCGATTATCTACATAACAAAGCTGGAGAGGATAATGCGAGGATTGGGAAGATGGTTATATTACCCTCGTCGTTCAGCGGTAGTCCGCGAGCCTTGCAACAAAGTTTCATTGATGCAATGAGCATATTACAAAAATATGGGAAACCCGATTTATTCATAACCATAACCTGCAATCCTAAATGGAAAGAAATTGTGGAAAATTTGAAGCCCGGTCAAACTGCAACGGACCGACCAGACCTCGTATCAAGGGTTTTCCACCATAAAGTTAAGGAGTTAAAGGTGGAATTGATCGATAACTCGATATTTGGAAAGTGTGCTGCCTACGTTTATGTTGTCGAATTCCAAAAGAGAGGGTTACCGCATGTGCATATGCTGTTTTGGCTGGAAGAAGACAGCAAGATCCGGGATGCGGATGATGTAGACAAAGTAGTCTCTGCAGAGATACCAGATAAAACGAGGTATCCGGTATTACATGGCATAGTCAAGCAATGCATGATTCACGGTCCTTGTGGTCAGCAAAATATGGGTTCGCCTTGCATGGATAGCAAAACTAATCTGTGTACTAAACGATTTCCGAGGGATTATGTTTTGGAAACAAATTATCATTCAGCGGGTTATCCGTTATATCGTAGAAAAGACGATGGTAACGTGATTATTTTCCACTCTAAGGGAGATGGGATGCATAAAATTGCTGACAATAGATACGTTGTACCATATAATCCCTATTTGTTGTTGAAATTCAACTGTCACATTAATGTGGAAGTATGTTCGACGGTGCAATGTATAAAGTATTTATTCAAGTACTGCTATAAAGGACATGATTGCGCAATTGTTGAAATAACGAATGTACAGGAGGGAGATTGCATCAAATACAACGAAGTTGATGAATATATATCTACGCGATACGTCTGCCCACCCGAGGCAATGCATCGTTTATTCGAATATCCAATGAATGAACAATCACACGCTATATATAGATTGGCAGTTCATGTGGAAAATGAACAAGTGGTGTACTTTGAAGAGGGTTGTGAAAAAGCAGCCATAGATAAAAATAAGGATTCAACATTGCTCGCGTGGTTCAATCTAAATAGAACTGATGTTGAAGCACATAAGTATTTGTACTGTGAAATTCCAAATCATTATGTATTCAATAAGCAAAATACACAGTGGACGGGACGGAAGAAATTTATCAAACCTGTTCTGAGTAGAATGTACTTCGTGAGTCCGAAGGAACCTGAGCGTTATTATTTGAGATTATTGCTATTACATGTTCGAGGAGCACAATCATTCCAAGATATGCGAACTTATCATGGTGTAGTATACCCATCCTTTTTTGAAGCGGCAGTACAGCGAAAGTTAGTCGCCGATGACGAAGAATGGGATAAATGTCTTGCAGAAGGAGCGACCCTTAAATTCCCTAAAGAGATGTGTCGGTTGTTTGCATACATATGTGTGTTCGGCATGCCGATTAATGCCCACCAATTATTTGAAAAATACAAAAACGAGTTTGTTGATCAAACTGCAGAATATACCGAAGAAAATGAACAGAAGGCTTTGCAAGTAATCAGTGAAATACTTATATTTCATGGATTTAGTTTGCAAAACTTCAATCTGCCGAATATCAAAGATGTTGGCACATTCCCATGTGATACAAATAATGATAACGTGGAGCACGGAAATATGATTTCATTACAACAGGCAGTGACAACATCAGTGAATAGTTTAACGCAACATCAACGAAATATATTTCATGCAGTCATGACTGCGGTTCGTGGTGAATCTGCCGAGAAATGTATTTATTTAGATGGTCCCGGTGGCAGTGGAAAGAGTTACTTACACAACACTATTATAATTACATTGAAGAATTTAGATATGACTGTGCTGCCTGTAGCGTGGACAGGAATTGCAGCGAATTTATTGAAAGGAGGTAGAACTGCACATTCCACATTTAAATTACCGTTTCTTCTGAATGAAAGATCAACGTGTAACATCAGACCAAATTCTAAACATGGATCACATATTCGAGACGCGAAAGTTATAATTTGGGATGAAATAACAATGGCATCTAAATATGCACTGGAGGCTGTTGATCGTATGTTAAGAGACTTGTGTCATTGTAACGAGCCATTTGGTGGTAAAATTATCATAGTTTCCGGTGATTTTCGGCAAACTTTACCTGTTGTACGACATGGAAGTAGAACACAAATTTTGGAAGCGTGTGTCAAAAGAAGCAGCCTATGGAATAAATTCACATATATGTCATTGACGGGTAACATTCGTGTTTGTCATGGACAAACGGATTTTAAGCAATGGCTTCTGAAGGTTGGCGATGGGGTATTCTCTGATTCCTTTGAACGTGAAAACGAAGTTGTAACCATTCCTTCTGAAATTCTCTCGAATGGAAATATTGTAGAAGAAATATTTGGAGAGAGTGTCGATCCTTAAGATCCGTCTAATTGTGGCAAAGTTATATTAGCTCCGACAAACGTCGATGTTATCGCCATTAATGACAAAATGTTGTCGAAAATCAAAGGTGTCGGTGTAGATTATTTGAGTGTAGATTCAGGTGAGGATGAAGATAATATAGACATCAAAAATATACTTCCAATGGAATTCATGAATTCATTGACGCCGAATGGTCTTCCGCCGCATAAATTAACGTTGAAGCTAGGGTGCATTATTATCCTGTTACGTAATCTAA
Organism: Macrophya alboannulata; assembly: GCA_949628255.1. Classification (NCBI taxonomy): domain Eukaryota; kingdom Metazoa; phylum Arthropoda; class Insecta; order Hymenoptera; family Tenthredinidae; genus Macrophya; species Macrophya alboannulata. Next base: position 35,296,776 of record OX451207.1, on the reverse strand, counting down.
ATTTATCACAAGGATTATGTAATGGTACCAGACTGATTGTTAAAAAGTTGAACCATTATTTAATTTGTACTGAAATCATAGGTGGAAATTGCGCTGGAGAAACAGTATTGTTACCCCGAATAGATTTATCACCGTCCGAGGAGGAGATGCCATTCAAGATGGTAAGAAGACAATTTCCCGTTAGATTAGGTTGTGCGATGACAATTAACAAGTCACAAGGTCAATCTTTTGACAGCGTCGGTGTCTATTTACCAAATCCAGTATTTAGTCATGGTCAACTGTATGTTGCCTTGTCCAGAGTTAAGTCTAGAAACAATTTGAAAGTTTTGTTAACAGACAAATCTGTCATCATTAACAGTAAAAATTCGACTCATAAGTCATGTACAAGAAATATTGTCTACAAAGAAATACTAGGTGCTGCGTGAATTAATCGATTCATAGCTACAATTGAATATTTATGCCGGCACTAGGAAATATATATACTCTGTTGAAAATACAAAGTTCATAATACATGTACATGCACTGTTACATTCACATTGGCACTCCGAATTGTACCGGATACTGTGGAACTGTAATAATCGATTACTATCTGAATAATATTTTATTGTAAATGCAGTATTTGATGTCACTGACTTTTCTGAAAATTCAGTTGCTTACCTGCAATGCTATCAGTCCAACGGTCAGAACGATTAGCTGCTTATGCCTTATGTAGGTATCAGCGCTAAAAAATCAGCTGCCAACGCCCTGTGTGGCTAGGCGCTACAAAAATTATTAGCTGCTTGACACTTTGTGTCGCTAAGCGTTACAAAATGTATTAGCTGCTGAAGTCTTAGATGGCTAAGCGCTACAAAATTAGCTGCTGAAGTCTTACGTGGCTAAGCGCTAAAAAATTTGCTGCTGATAAGCATTCATTTCATCTTAATAAAAAAATTATCTCTTATCGATTTCACTTGAATTTTTATTCGCCCGAGAAAGTTTGATATTGAATGGCTTTGAAATCATTAGTCTATCCAAACATATCATTAACCATTCCCCTCCTAATTCCTGCCTTCCCGATGGAAGAAACCGCACCACCTTCTCGTCGGTTTCCATTGAGCGATAGTACTTCTATGACCAATGATACTTGTATTGATGAGTTGAAAAACCTTCTCTATCAAATATAAAGAAGTACTATTGACTAAGAGTGCGATGACATTCCTTCTCAGTGTGCTATCCGTTTTCAGACTTCACACTGAATAGACACACACACACACACACACATTCACGCGAACTACCCAGTCGGTGGTTGTGGCTCTCGAAAGACTAGAATAGGTAAGGCCACTCCACTGATCCTCACAATATATTGATATTTGACATACCACTGACAACCGAGCGAGCGAAGCGAGCGAGGAACAACGCTCCACCAATCGAGTGAGCGAGCGAAGCGAGCGAACGAGCACAATTATCAGCTTGTATATGATTAAATTGGAAGTTGACTAGTCAAAATAAAAAGTTGTGACGTTTAATTTGGATTAACCGTGGTTTCAGTTATACGTGGACCGCTCGGTCCCGACCCCCCCGGTTAATCGGGGTTCTACTGTAGTACGACTGTTTCCCAAATTGAGAAAGATGAACAGCCTTCAGATTCAGCATGCATTGTCAACATTATTCCCGAACAACTTGAGGCGCGTTTTCCCGGCCGACCAGGTTCCCCTGGTGTGGACACACCCGGCAGCTGCTGTCTCAAACACCGATGATCACACCAGACCTGGCACGCACTGGGTGGCGTTTTACGTCACATCGTCCGGACACGGGACCTACTTTGACAGCTTTGGACTACCCCCGCTTATCCCTCACCACAAACGATGTCTACGCAGAAATTGCCGACGATACATCTGGAACGATCGACAACTACAGAGCTTTTCCTCAAACGTATGTGGACACTTTTGTATTATGTTTGTGTATTATATGGCTGCTGGTATGTCTTTGCGCCGGTTTCTCGATATATTTACTGATAATCCTGAGAAAAACGATCACATTGTAAAATCATTCTACAACAGGTTAATTTCCGTCGAGTCTAAAAGCGGAACCGCCAATTCTGCTTGTCCTTGTCACGGTACCAGCGTTCAGTATTGTACACCAAAGAAAAAATGTAATCTCTCGGGTTCAAACAGAAATAAAAATAAGAAAAAGAAGAAATAAATGTATAATTGTAATCGGAGAATGACTTGTAGAATAGGTACATATGTAATCACTTTTTTTATTTTCCCATTGATTCTACACGTTTTAAATATTCACACATTTTATATATCTATATAATTATATATGATACGTATACCTATGTAATTTGTAACCGTTATAGTCATAAGATTTTGTTTTCCTATACTCCAATTCAGAGAAAATATGAAAATTGTACTCGTAGTGGTAAGATTCTGTATGTTATCCTAGCATAAGTTATATGAATAAATGAAATAATTGGATTTTTTCGTATTCAACGTGTCATTCAATTATACAACCCTACCCTTCCCATTCTTAAAATAAGTACATAATAAGCAGCAGGTCTCTTACAAAACCTAATTTTTTTCCAAGTCCACAACACATGTATTTCCACAAGCACATGGGTACATGTAAGATCGAGAGGGTAGGGCCCGGTGTGGAGGCGGCGGAGAGAGAGGCAGAGTCTCAGATGACGTCACACGGCCCCCCAAACCGTCCCAATATTAGGCAAGGGTAGGCAGGGGCGAGGGGCGGGGAAAAGACACTTGTGCACCCCGGCCGAGAAGTCTGTTAGGGCAGAGGGGGGTAGGGGAGGGGGGAGGGTTAGGTTAGAATCTCTAGATTTTTCCAAAGTTGCCCAAGGGGTAGGGGGGGAGCGGGGAGAGGGGGAGTTTCTCCAGAGTTGTCCCAAGGGGCAGCGAGGGGGGAGGGGGGAGAGGGGGGGAGGGGGGAGAGGGGGGGTTGTTGTGTCTGCCCAAGGTCGCCCATATCTACTCATCAATTTAGAATTTTTGCCACGCGAGGGTGAATAGTGTTCGGGGCATAAGAATAAATCTTTTTGTGTTTCGTGGAGTGTCGCAGGATACTCCAAGTCAACTTCAAGAATATATCCTACAGGAAAATCGTTAGGGACGTCGCAATCGTCGATCGACTCGTGTTCCCACTCGAAAGATCCACGCGGTAGGTACTGACTCATCGCTACGCCGTACAAATTATTTACGTCAAAGTACATAAGGTAAGATTCCTCTTTGCTCGGATCAAAATCTACCCCCATGTATCTATTGTTGCTTACGGCATGCCGGTTTGAACATTGAGCTACACCACCTCGAACACCTTTCTCGATAAACAAGACCATCTCTACGTCGGTGAGGAGCTCGAGCTTGACGCGCGTACACTTCAGCATCGCGTCAAAAGCGAGTCCAGGGACGGTGTAATACTGCAGAGGATCCAGGTTATACGCAGAGCGACAGTTGCGTCGAAAATTTACAAATACATCCGATAGGAGTAACACGTCCGTTTTCAAATATAAATCTGAATATTCACCCAGCGTACTAACATTGAAAGTCCTCCAAACTCTCATCGCGTGTCGGTAATTCTCCTCCGAAACGTTTGTATTGTTCAATTTTGAATAGAATTTTTCGACCGGAGGTAACTCCGCTTCATCTAGTTTTGCCCAGCTATCCACATATTCGTAAGGGAATACCCCCTTCCTTGTCAGTAACTCGAATTCCTCTGCACTATTACAATGTCTGCGTCTAATCACTTTATCCTCATCATTCAGATACGAGGCTAATTTGTCAAGCTGCTTGCCATAAATCGGAATGAATCGATAAATCGTAAGGCTACCTTTGTACCAGTGATTTTTTTTGTAAAAGAAACGTAGCGTTCTTTGTTGACGGGGAGGATACTCATATGACCGTCGAGTAACGTCGCTAGAGCTTTGATTAAAAAGTGTGAATCATAACCGGAAAGATTATGAAATACTACTGGAACAACATGCGAATCTTCATAATTCAAATTACAACTTGGACGCGCCGCACCGCGGTACTTGCCTGTAAAATGACAATGATCGCGATGCTTCTCATCCGTCTGTGTGAACTGTTTCTCGCAAATATGACAGATTTCGGCATTATGGATATCTTGTGTTTGCTCGCTGGTGAGCTGCATCGGTACGTATCTTTCCAAATAAAAATCAACCAATTCAGCCAATTTTCTTAATTCATTGACAAACCAGTGGATGCAATCAGAGGTTTATTTCAAATTTTGAGAGAGGGTTGTCAAAGCTACAATGCAAATAATACGCTGCACTATGAGGAACATGCTTTTCACACAAGATCTCGCTCTCCGTCGGCTCAAGTATAGACTCTAAATCGGCATATACCACAAACGGTACAGACTCTTTGAATCTATAATTTCGAAAACTTGAAATTTTTTCTTTTTCCCTGGGTAGGATGACTTTACATTTATTCATGTTCGCACAGTCCAGTTTATGCTTCTCGAACGAAGTTTCAGTTTGGAAATGACATAAACATCTATCACACAGAAATATGGTGCTTTTATGCTTTGACATTTGAGAAGCTAATAATCTAAAGAGATTTTTGATCCAAGCAAAGTGGAAAACAATCTGATGATCGGTCTCTGCCTCACTGTTCACGGCGAGAAGGTGAATTGTCGCTTTGTCTGATTCGTTTTTACTCAAATAAAGGGGTACTATTTCATCAGGCATATTCCGAACGGGTTCCAGACCGTAGACATTTATTGCTAGACCGTTGATTTTCTCAAATTTCGAAATATCTTCCAAGGTTATGGGGAAATTGATACCCTTATAATTGAGTACCGAGCTATAATGATGATAAGAATTAGTTCGATCAACGTGGTTATCCGCAGGATAAAGGGCTGCAGTGACGGCCCACAGGAAGCAGCATTCATCGCTATTCTTGATGTTCACTACAGCTTTTTTCTTCTGTATACTCGGTGATAATTGCGCGTAGGTGGATGATCCTCCGCGTAGTGGCTCGTGTCGATTAATGTTGATCATCAGGTTGACAATTTCGATCAGCGTCCAGCCCGAGTCTCGCTTTTGGAAATCCTCAACCTTCACCAGCAAGCGATCAATCAGATTCTCATCGAACCACCTTTTAATATTTGTTTCAGGGAGGATCACTTCATTTCTTGTATTAGAAAATTTCGTCTCTTTGATGGTTTCACCGTTCTTCAGAATAGAAAACTTGCAAGCTAGTACACCATTCACTTTCAAATTGCCCGCTTTGACTAAGGAATTTTTTAATCGTATGTTCGTTATACTTTTCGAATCCTGCAGAACAGATCTTACATCCTAATGGCGAAGATTTACGACGTCACTACTGCGTATTCGACCTTTGAATACAGATTCCAAATCCTTACATTTGTTGTATCCTCTTTTATTAAAAGGGATAGGGAAAAAGGATCCGTTCCCGAGGTGATAGAGAATCACACTTACTAGGAGATGGTCGTACCTCCGGATCACAGATCTTGCTTCCATTATCTGGGGTGTTTTCTGGTGCCAAAATATGAAATACCTGCTATATAACTTCCGTGATTGGCCCTTCGTTCTTCCAATTTGCTAAATATACTGTACCGATGACCATTAAATGAATCTGGCTAATTACCCTAGCATAATTAGTCGAGGGTTCGCGTTATGAGATTCCACATCAGAGTGAATATTTGTACATTAAATTATGTAATTTTTGCACGCCAAATTTAGAAAATTTATCATCCTATGTGGGTCATTCCATCTCAAATCGACCAATGGTTGGAATCGAACACTTTCGATTTGGAAGAATTTTTGTCAGAAGTTTTCTTCTATCATAAAACGAAGTTCTGCCGAAGAAAAAAAAAAATTGAAAATTTTTCTTACGCAAGTTATGCGAAGAGTTATGACATTTCAATTTCGCATAACTTGCATAAGAAAAATTTTTAATTTTTTTTCTTCGGCAGAACTTCGTTTTATGATAAAAGAAAACTTCTGACAAAAATTCATCCAAATCGAAAGTGGTCGATTCCAACCATTGGTCGATTTGAGATGGAATGACCCACTTAGGATGATGAATTTTTAAAATTTGGTGTGCAAAAATTACATAATTTGATGTACAAATATTCACTCTGATGTGAAATCTCGTAACGCGAAACCTCGACTAATTATGCTAGGGTAATTAGCCAGATTCATTTAATGGTCATCGGTACAGTATATTTAGCAAATTGGAAGAACGAAGGGCCAATCACGGAAGTTATATAGCAGGTATTTCATATTTTGGTACCAGAAAACACCCCAGATAATGGAAGCAAGATCTGTGATCCGGAGGTATGACCATCTCCTAGTTAGTTGCAAGAATAGCGATAATGAAGTGTAGAATTTATTTAATATCGAGATGAAGTATAACGTTCTTTTGAGCATTTGCTCACGTTTGAGTTCCAAAGTTGTTTTTGGTTGAGCACTTGCTCACGTTTGAGTTCCTGAGTATTACGGAGAGACAGAGCTTCGTCGTTAAACAAGAAGATTCCGCTCAAGACTGCGGACGAGCAGTCTTCGCCCTAATTTATTGATTCTTAATCGCTGATTAGACTATTGCTGCAATATACATACTTTGCGCGTTAGCGCAATCCATATTGCTTGCCAATACGACCTAGATAGTTTATTTTGCTATATTCAGCAATGTCGAATTCCAGTTTCTAACACACTGAACTCTGTCTTTTATTTTTCTTCTTGATGTCCCAATACCTTAACCACTTCGTTGTCTGTTTTTAAATTTCTCTTCCAACGATTGGAGTATGGAAGCTGTTGTTACAATTCTGTGTCTTTCCCCGACAGAAAGAGTAACTATTCTCAAGATTTTATTCAAAAGCCTGATATTGCGATTACACGTTTTTTTCTATCGCTCGATTTGATGAGACGATGCGGCGTCTAACAACTTGTAAGCACTTTCTACAATGTTTATTAAGGCCCATCCCTAGTCGCCCACCTCCTTTTTGCCGAAAAAGGGGCGGGGGAGGCACATCTCGATTATTATCCGGGCCCAGGCGTCGTAAACGCAAAAATAAAATGCAGAGCGGCGATTCTATTTCAATTCCAAACACATACGTCCGAAAATATGTTTGTTTTATGCGAAAATAGAGCTGCAGCACCGCTTTTAGATTTGTCAAATGTGAATTTCCTCGGCGGCCATTATTATATAGCTGTACGCCGAGTTTAGGGTAAGTGGCGCCACGAATATCAAGGATATCACTCTCTTACTGTACTATCCTTGCGTTGGAGCAATGTATTCGTGGCGCCACTTACCGCCCTGCCCAGCGAAACTCGGCAAACAGCTACATAATAATGGCCGCCGAGGAAATTGACATTTGACAAATCTAAAAGCGGTGCTGCAGCTCTATTTTCGCATAAAACAAACATATTTTCGGACGTATGTGTTTGGAATTGAAATAGAATCGCCGCTCTGCATTTTATTTTTGCGTCTTCGACGCCTGGGCCCGGATAATAATCGAGATGTGCCTCCCCCGCCCCTTTTTCGGCAAAAAGGAGGTGGGCGACTAGGGATGGGCCTTAACCTCAAACACGTTTCAGTAACCATTTCCCAGTTTATATTCCCCACATAGCAGTAAACGAATCAAAATTTCAGGGGAGGATAACTTTTATGAACATGAATAAATTCTTTCGATTTAATGATTACAAATATTTTCAACACTGGGGTCTTAGATATAAAGAAATTCAATACTTTTCATACTGGGTCTTAGATATAAAGAAATTCGCACTGGTTATATTGTCCGCCGAGATATCGCAGGCGTAGACGATCTTCCGTAGCAGCAGATTCATGCAGTTTCAACTGATCCTTATCATCGTTGAAAGCCTTTGATATTCTAGCCGGTGGAAACATCGTAAAAGTATTTTCGATCGCAACCATAGTTCTCGGACCGAACTTAGTGGTAACAGATTTAAATGATGTGACTTTATAATCTTTTCCAACTTCAAGCTCTCTTCGTAGGTAAGAAGTCGTCCATGCGACAAACTTTATTTATTTATTTTTTGACAATCCATTTTAAAGGTGAATTGTTTCAACAGGACACAATAAGTCTTTCTTGTCAGAGCACCTCCTCATACAAGTAAAACTCGAATGAGTGAGAAAACGGTAGGAATATGCGGTTTTTATAGGAGGTGAAATCAAATCTACGTGCCACCTCCCCTCCCCCTAGAATTTCAAGAGTTTTCTATATATTGTAAGAAACACTGCATGGGGCTAGCATAAATATTTGGACTAAGCCCGATACCCAGGCGCACTTGAGACCACGGCGCCGTACTCTAGGATATACAACGGGCCTTAGGCCCTGGCCTAAGGACGTGACCAAGACATAAACCAGGACGCTGCCTCTATCGATGCATTGCTAGGGATGGTGATGCATCAGGGAGCATGAGGGCGTCACTTCTAGTCCAGCCAAGACACGGACCACATCTTGGGCTACGGCCCTCCCTCACTTATATTCGATTATTCGCCTGTACCGGCTTACTGTACATTAATCAACGTACCAATATTACTTTGTACAATAAACGTTGCTCACTGGCAATTCTGGCATCTTGAGTTTCTTATAGATCAGAAGTGGGACCTGACTCTCCGTGTCTAACCGCGACGCGATCGGAGTACGAAAATTGTGTTAACCACAAGTTCAATAGTGATAGTGATTGAGTTCATCAATATTTATTAGCAGTGTGAAGTATATCGTTGGATAGTGCAAGATAGCATTCATTTCTGAGTGTATACGGTAATGGGACGCAGAAGCGTCACATATTGTACATGGGATGGATTGGCGAGCCGAATCCATGGGTACTCGTACGTCAAGCCTTACTTAGTGCGATATATGGAGTTCCTAATCGGTTGAAGCAGTTGTACTGGATCACCAGTACTAGCAGCAGTGAATCTTGAATGGGCAACAGGCTTGTCAGAGACTCTTCAGAATATCGTATAGCTTTGTTGCCGTCGGAAGACCTCTTAGAAAAACTACGTCTTGGAATCTTAGCGTTGGCATGGAAGAATGCTTGCGGTTTCCCCAGAGGACGACAGCATTGGTTGTATTGCCTATAGCATAACCATGAACAGGTTGAGCATAGATTCAACCCCCGATGATTCTACGAAATATAAGGAGAAGATATAGGATGAAGCAGTTGGATCTGCAGTCGATTGGTTCGATGCTATCAGGTACGACGGAGACCCTATGTGGTCTACAGGGCAAACTTCAACATCAACCTGCTGGAGGGACTGAGGGGCGCACACGTGGTGCTGGCTGACCTTTCGGATGTTGCGTGGTTTGGCAACCCGTCACCGATTGACCTGGCATCAGGGCCGTAAACACGAACGGATACCTGCGACTTTTCGGTAATTACTTAGCGGCCTTGCGGAATAAGAGCTGAGCCACGGAAGTTGGCTAGTGGGCTGCAAAGGCGACGCTCGTTCGGCACAGCTGTGCTGCGGACAACCGTCGGAATGAAACATGATGCATAAGAGGGTGATGTATTCTTCTAACTCAACGTAAGAATAAGAAGCAGGTAGTGAGTATATTGTATCCCTCGCTGTGCCTCGGCATATCGTTGGGACTGTTATAGATAATAAATTTGTCAGACAAACCCTTGTACACACATTGCTGAAGAACAAGTGGTTGTAGGGAAGCTAAAAAGGAAAAGTCTCATTTTAAACGAGACGTAATGATCAGTCGTCCTCGAGATAATATCAAATCTGAATGTATTGGATATCGGCAATGCCTTTATATAGGATCCTCGTTAGAGATAATTCATGTTGATAATGCAAGTGTCGAAAATTATTAGTAAACGGGAAAAGAAAACCTTGAGATTAGTGAGGCGTGATTCTTGTTGATCGTCATACGCAAGGCGTGATCATAAATTGCAAAAGTAGTAAAACAATTGAAACCAATAGTATGGTCCGCGATTCATAATCGTGACTTATTAAGTCTGCCGCGAAAAGTATTTGTGTGATAATGGCACACGTACGCGGTAAATCGTAATATTGTCCGGGAAGGTCGAATCGGGCTTACATCCTGTTGGACGGATCTTAAAGATGTCGAGATCGGGAAATAAAAATATTGGAATTGGGAAGCAAGCAATTCTACAAACGATGTCCGATCTCCTTGGGTTGAAGACACCCAGCAGGAGTTCTATCCGCTTGGGACGCACAGGCGGTCGAAACGGTTTCAAATTACAAAGCCACCAGTAGTGTGCATACTGTGGGACAGCTGATAGATCTTGCGAGCTATTTTCGAGGGTTCGTCAAGAATTTCGTTAGAATAACCAGACAACTCATGCACGTAACTAAAATAGTAGTTGTGAGTGGAGTCAAAAGCAATAGCATGCCATGATCCACGCTTTACTGAATTTTCTGCTGATTGCCTCGATTTAGTTTCATGCAAAGACGCCTACAGTGCTACTTAAAGTTCTGCAGGTTGACAAAATTGAGGTTGATAATGATATTACTTAATTACGCGCGGAATAATGGAGATAAAGAAAGATAGTTCGCGAAGCGTACACGTCTTTTGGTTTAGATGGTATTGTACGACTAATTTGGAATATGGGAAAAGATACGCTCTAAAAGGTGTCTGAGAATTGAGCTACAAAGGAGACTCAAGGCCTCGAATCTTTAGAGAGATTGAGTCACGGGCTTAGCCATTGTTAATTGGCGGTCGACGTTAGGTTCGTCAGCAAGCATCTTGCCAGCTGACGATGGGATTGATAAAGTGGATGGCTTTGTGCAATCACGGCAAAATTATTATGAGACCTTATGATCAGAGGCTGTAGCTGTAAACATCTGTACAGAATTGAGTAACTAAGTACTAGTAATCGTTGGAGTGGCTGCTTGAATTGTTAGCGACAGAGGTATAGCATTTATCTCACACGTTTTCACAAGTTTTCAGAAAAGTGGAGTACATGCGTTACCACATGGTATGTAAGGAGCTGATGGTTGGCCAAGGCTCCCGAGGTAACAGAAGGGGTAGCCGACGAGATGCTCATCGGTGGGAGTCCGCAGGCGGAGTCGCTGCTGTTGCAGGACCGCATGGATCGGAAGCCCTCATGTATGGTGCTGTACTATGCTGAGGTTTTGACGGCTGCAAGGTGTGTTGATGGAAATGCCATGGCACAGACTCATTTGTGGACGATTCGTGCTGTCGAATGCCCCTAAAGAGTTGCAGTCAGATTAAGTCGAAGGAAGACATCGCTACGTGTCTCCAAATCAGTCGAGGTCGAGGATGCTCTGCGCAGATCTGATTGTGTACAGGCAGTCCCGCAGTGAGGCTGGAGGCAGTGGTGAATCATGGGGTCACGTAAGCCGATGTACCGGGAGGTAATCCTGGTCGCGCCAGCGATGGGTCTAGGGAGATGTGGTTCTGGACAACAGTCATGTGGTCGTCTAGTATGATGATGCCACGACTGGCGCCTTGAGCGTGTTACGTAGCAACCATGCAAAGGAACTGCGAAGATCGTGGATTCGATCAAGCGCCCAATGGCGGTGGTTCGCATAGGTTGTGAAGTAACCAGACCATGTCTAGGCCATAACAGTATTACTGGTACAGAGTTGGTATAGGAACTACCTGGCTATGTTGTTCACAAGGGTAATTGTTGAACAACACGAGGCGGTTGTAGCATGGAGCCGCTTAGGCTCAGCTTATGGTCAGGGAAGCACGAAAAGCATGAATTGTACTGTTCAAGCATGTTATATCAAGTAATGTTTAAGACTGGAGCGAGAGGAGTGGTATAGTCGTAGACGATTGTTGGTTGAACCCAATGATTGTGCGACAGCTAGCGCTGAAGATGCGATAAATGGCATTCGTGCAAGGTTTTGTGATTGGTGGATTCCAGTCAGGTGATCATCGGGTTATGATCGGGCAGCAACCGTCACCGAGGTGCGGAAGTGTTGAGATGAGATCAGAAATCTACTTATGACTACGTGGGGTAATTCCATCGAATTACGATTGCAGTGTCGTACCCGGAATATGATTTGTTAGAAGACCGAGTAAAGTATGAGTCGATTAACGACAGATGTAATAATCAAAGCATGACTTGCCCTAATGTGTCTGCTACTCGATTACCTACTTCTACCAATAATCTGTTTCCACTTTCTGTGACCTTCGGTGTTGATTTTCGATTCGCTGTTAGAACTGATCACTCTCACAGCGACGCGATAGGTTGGCTAAGGGGGTTCAGAATTACAGTTTGGGGTTTATGTGACCACCTCAATTTGTTATTTATACTTTTGTCTGCCTTTGAAAATTTTCCAGATATTACAAGCTAATGCCAACGATAAAGCAGATGACAACAAAACTGTAGGATTCCGATTGGAAGGCGACGACGTTGAATGAGGATGGAAGTTTAATCGAAGATGTTCCGAACACTAGGAGGAACCTGCCAGTAACCTATCTAGGCAGAGTTGACAGCAATTACAGTGAACGCAAAGATGGCAATGGAAAAAAAGGACATGGATCATTGAGCTAGGTTAGGTGACGGTCATTGAAAGACTCTCATCAACCTCAGTGATGGTGTCTGGTACTGGGTACCGACACGAAGTAGCTCAGGTCATTGGGCTGGGTTCAGTGGCAAACAGTTGGGTGACTGTCACTGACCCCAATGACCGTTGAGACCTTAAGTAATAAGTCCAAGGCATATTTGGTGCAAGCTATGATACCGAGCATGTTGTATTAGACGAGTGGCATGTGATCTATGATATAATATACGTCTTACATGTGTTTACGCAATCAAATCTATATTGACTATAAATTTGCATGATGACATGATGAGTTGTATAGATAGCCACGTGACTGGCCGATGTCAACGGAAATTCCGATAGTACTTCGTCATACTAGCAAGTGACGGATCGACAGCTGGATTTTTCCTGGATGTAAAGTGATAGAAATGGAAAGAGCATACAGTTGCTCAATTTGACATGTCTGGTGTCGATAGTAAGATCTAAAATGCACAGTCAACAAAACAAGTTTGATATAAACTAATAAACACTGCATGATGAGTGTCAAAAAGTTTAAGGATTAACGTAATAATCTAGTGGTATGTTCACAGATCCGAAAGTATCTGCTACAGAGCTAGCATGAAAGGTGTTAGGCTCGTGAATACGAGTCATTTGGGTTGTTCTAGATCAAGAAGACGAACATCACAAAACGCCACATTTCGCGAGGACGCGAATAACATCAGGGCGGCCGACTGTAAGAAACACTGCATGGGGCTAGCATAAATATTTGGACTAAGCCCGATACCCAGGCGCACTTGAGACCACGGCACCGTACTCTAGGATATACAACGGGCCTTAGGCCCTGGCCTAAGGACGTGACCAAGACATAAACCAGGACGCTGCCTCTATCGATGCATTGCTAGGGATGGTGATGCATCAGGGAGCATGAGGGCGTCACTTCTAGTCCAGCCAAGACACGGACCACATCTTGGGCTACGGCCCTCCCTCACTTATATTCGATTATTCGCCTGTACCGGCTTACTGTACATTAATCAACGTACCAATATTACTTTGTACAATAAACGTTGCTCACTGGCAATTCTGGCATCTTGAGTTTCTTATAATATTGCGAAACTTATTTTGAAAAATTTTTCCGCTCTACCTCCTTTCACGTATAGCAGTTAACGGTAACCGATCCGGTTTTATGCGGATTTCAATACCGTCAACATTACGAAAATGCAGGTACTATTATACCGGTCGGTTAAATATTATTTACTTTATCGCTATAACTTGGCGTCTTCTAGTGAAACTATAAAATTGTGGGTTCGTAGAAGCGTTGATCACGCTAGTACAACGTGCTATCGCATTGTTTAGAATATTCAGTGCGCTGTACAGCTTGAGCAATGTTATCGGACGATATTTGATATTTAATCCGTCGTAATAACACGCAACCTCTGATATTGGTACCGAGTTGGGTGTTCTGGTAACGAAGACTTTGAGGGTAAGTATGTGTTGCATTTTCATTATTGTTAATGACTTTTGGAAGTTCGCACACTAATGAAGGATCGCGGACTGATCTCATTCGCAGCTTAGATCTTGTACGGTGTTGAGTTTGTTCCGTTAAACAAATATATTCACCAGTTTCGAAATGTGTGAGTACAATTGTGAATCTTTCCGAGTCTCAGTGAAAGTGGTTTTGTGGATACTGTGAGTTTTAATTTATCGTTTTTTATGGTTTTTAGCGTTTCCCAATCTGTTTTGTACGCCGGCAGTAAAAATGTTGGTGGCAATCGTTGAAAAATGGGCTTTACCCCACCACACAGGATGGGCCGAACGTGAGGAGGAATTTTGGGGGAGGTTCCACACGCAGGCCCGATGCTATAATACCGCCTGTTTTCAGGATGTCACAAAACAGGGTGTTTTTTGCGAGCAGTGCGTCGTAAAAAACCTTGGGCCGTGGGACATAGAGACGGAACATTATCTGACGTCCAGCGAAGCGATGCCCGTAGTATGGTTCTGCGAAAAATGCGGAATCCCGTTATTAAAAATTAAATGGAATGAATGCCTACGCTGTATGGCAGCAGTAAAATTATACATGGACGCTGACAGGAAATTCAACTGCGATGAAAACGGGCATTACAAAATCAAGGCTTCTGCTGAATCGGTGGCTCAGGTGTCTGCAAACTGTCTGCAAGGTAAAAAAGGCTTTTAATTAATCCAATCACACTCAGAGAAAAATTTTTGCAAACCCAACAAAATTGTTTTGTTGTTCAAATTTGCTCAATTCAACAAATTTCTGTTGTTGAATTAATAAACTGTTTTGTTAATATCACTAAATAGCCGAAATTTGCTTGTTTGATTCAGCAAAATTATTATGTCACACATTTTTATTTGAAAGAACAAAATGATTTGTTGAATCAACCAAAAGGGTGATTTATATTCAACAAAATTATTTTGTGTGTTCTGATTTTGTTGAAGTGCCGAAATGTTTTGTTGATTTTACAAAACTCCCTGGACGCGCATGCGCTCAACATGAAAATAATGATTCTATCACTAGTAGCAACATGTTGAGACAAGTGTTCGTGCGTCTCGTCCTCACAAGCCGGCACATCTTCGCGAGGTCCGTATAGACACGTGTGTTCAGCCTAATTAGCATCCTCAATTTGAAACTTTCAACGTTCACCTATATAATGTCAGATGCTAGTGTGATAAGGTTGTTACAGCAGTGGGAGTTGTTATCTTTAAGGGGACCAGTACAGCTTGGTTTAGAAGATTTGGAGTACTCCAAAATTTATTTATTTGTCAACCAAAGTTTATTTCACATCGAAAAAAAATTTTCCTCGAAAAACTGTCGTAAGGTTTCAGGCACATCGTTGGTCCGATTCAACCTCTGAAGGTCTTGCTTTCTTCACACAGCAATTCTACATCGTATAAACGTAGGGATTGGTGAAAAAAAAATCGTGTGAAAAGTTACGGCCAATTATCAAAAATTTCCAATATTTAGGCTACTAATTTGCAAATAACTTGGCCAAAACAAAATTGTAAAAAAAATCCCTCGTTCACACGATGAGGATTTCTTTCCTGAACAAAATGAGCCCTTAACGACCTTGATCGGAACAACGATGTGCCTGAAACCTTACGACAAAGGTTTTCGAAGAAAAATTTTTTTTTGATGTGAAATAAACTTTGGCTGAGAAATAAATGCATTTTGGAGTACTCTGAATTTCCAAAACCAAGCTGTACTGGTCCCCTTAATCGAAACCTCTTTAAGTAAGTGAAATAATAATTAAATATTTCAATCATTGGGAGGTATGAATGAATCCTTGGGGCCATAGTTGTTTCTACAAAGTACACACATAGACTCGAATTCTTAATATTTTCGACCTCAAAGTATAGCTGCCTCCGGTAAACGGTAAACTATCATCTACCAATTAAACATGAATATTGTTTTCATCATTCTTTTCATTCACTTTTCAATTTTGGTTTTATGAACAAAATGAATCGCTCAGTAAACAGTACCCTTTAGTTGTATCAACAAAGCATTTCAATTGATTCGACCAAATAATTTCGTTAATTTTACAAAATGCTTTTGTCAAATAATCCCAGTGCATTTGTTGATCTAACTAAATCAGCCAACAAACGAATTTTGTTGAAGCAACAAAACATTTTGTAGACTGTATATCTACCAAATATTTTTGTTGATTCAACAATACTTTTTTCTTAGTGCACACTAATTTCAGTATTTTGAATGATAAAAGTGTTTCAGATGTTATATTATTAGGACAAATTCTTTCTGTCATGCATGAAAATATTTTAACAATTAGAATCTGCATTCTAACTATTTTTTCATTTTTCAGTAGCCGAGCCGCTTGAAGCAGAGGTCTCGGGGGGCAATAATGCTCCGATGTCTTAAAAACTGTCCGCAAGGTGAAAAGGCTTTTAAATAATCCAATCACACCAATTCGTGTATTTCGAATGATAAAAGTGTTTCAGATATTACATTATCGGAACGAATTCTTTTCTGATATGCATGAAAATATTCCACCAATTAGAATCTGCATTCTAATTATCTTTCAATTTTTTCAGTAGCCGAGCCGCTCGAGGCAGTGGTCTCGGGGGCCTCTCTCTTACTTTTACCACGTCAGGGGCGGATCCAAGGGGGGTGCACTAGGTGCAACTGCCCCCCCCCCCCCCCCGTCGGCTTAAAAATTTAGAGAAATTCTGCTTTTTTAAGGTGCACTATGATTATTGATCAAATTATAATAATGCTAATTTCAGAGAGTAAATCGTTGAAATAATAATAACGAATAACTTATCCCGCTTTTTCTCTATTACATGCTCTAAGATATAGCATGTATATCTTGTAGCGTTTTTCGTATATTTATATTTGCTGCCCGCGCTGGTTTACGCGCGCTAGTTCAGTCTGGTAACTTGTAATGTTATAAAATATCTTCTGGAATGACACTGTGGCGCTAGTTAGGTGCGAATTCGACAGTAGCCCAACCTTCCTCACCGTAAGTTATACATTGGCGGCAATGTGTACATTCTAAAGTTATTATTTGAACCGAGTTGACAAAAACTGCAGAGGTTTTCTTAAACGACGAAATAATTCATCAGAATTTATAGATTATTCAACATGTCGGTAAGTACTTTTATAAAACTCTGCTAAAACGTTGAATGTTTTTGATTATTCTTATATGCGTGTATACATACATATATATTTTTTTACTTCTTTATACGGCTGATTATAATATCTACTATACATCATGCCCCAAATTATTTCCAAATATCATTTTATAATAAAATCGTACGATGTATCCACAGTTGCCAGTCATAACAAATGTAAACACTCCACTATGTCTTACGCTATTATTATTCTTGCTGATACCTTTTAGGTTTCTTTTTTTATCTCGCGGAGATAAAAATTCTACTGAATTCTCGTGATTATTTGTGAAATACATTAGACATTTTTACAAAGAATCTGAAAAAAATATGACGTAAACTATTAATTATTAAGTTGTTAATAACCTAAGATAATATTTATAAATAAAAGCTCACAAATCGATACTACAAAAACTTGTTATCTATTGCTGTAAGCAAAAAGCGCACATTTAAATTCAACTTTGAAAATTTGTTATTCAAAACCACAATCTTTAATAATTTACATACTTTATATTATAACGAGAAAGGGTTCATTTTTTAACTTCCCGTTTCTCTGATATCAGAGAAAAAAGGAAGTTATTGTATTCACCCCGAAAATGAAAAGTTGAGTTTTCACTAGATCTCGACGTTTTGAAGTCTAGAGAATCATCTCCGATCATTTTCAGATGGACGTCTGTGTGTGTGTGTATGTATGTATGTATGTATGTATGTATGTATGTATGTATGTATGTATGTGATCAATTTTTTTGTCCGACGATATCTCGAGAACGAATGATCAGATTTTTATGAATTTGGTATCAATCGACGCGGATTCTCTGAACTTAGAATTGATTAGATTCTGGGTTTGATCGGTCCAGTAGTTTTTGAGATATTCGAAGAACAAAATTTTGATATAATCAATTTAATCCATGATATCTCCAGAACGGATCGACGAATTCCAATAAAAATTGGAATCTCAAGGTTTTCTGGACCGTTGATCACGAATACGAGGACAGATTTTTTTTAACCCCTCCCATCTGAAAATTGCCTGCCAATAATTATTTTAGGAAATCGTCATACATCTGTTTTTTTGTTTCCTTGAAAAATTTGAACGGGAAGTTTTAGGTCTGGCCCATCGCGGTCAGCCGATTTACCTGCTTGTTTATCATTCAATTTCAACTAGAGTCACCCATAGCAAACTTGACAAGAAAAAAAAACATTTTTGTAAAAAGTTACAAGCTATTTGTTTTACATTACTTTTCAAGAAATCGTTTTTCTAATTAAATTATGAATGACACGAGACATTTTGTGAAATTTTTTATCATCAAGAATTATATGTGAGATAAAAAAGCTACATTGTAAGTTACTGTATTTTTTTATAACAAATGATAACAATCTTCGTATTCAAAATAACCCCTTTTCAAATAATTTGATATGCTATTTTCAAGGATGATTTTTTTTCTGTATTGCCAGAATTCAAGATTATGATATTTATGTCATGTCAGTAATTGACAAGTAATAAGAATATTCAGATTAAATTTACATGTGCATTGATCGATATTTAGTTTTATTTCAAATTAAATCATCATATGAATGTATGTATGTACACTTGACGAGGTTGCTTAATTTTCTGCATTTGATTTGCATGTAAATATTCCAACTTTAGGAGTAAATTCAAAATTTTCTTCTTTCTAAGTGATATTTAATAATTCCGCATAGCGGGAGAAATTTTTCTCGCAACTGAGAAATATGGCTTCGACTTATATATTTAAGAACCTTTCAAACCTTGCTTTGGTTTTTAATTTTATTACTGGACGTTAC
This sequence comes from Macrophya alboannulata, assembly GCA_949628255.1. Lineage (NCBI taxonomy): Eukaryota > Metazoa > Arthropoda > Insecta > Hymenoptera > Tenthredinidae > Macrophya > Macrophya alboannulata. The sequence continues at coordinate 35,277,847 of OX451207.1, read as the reverse complement.
AGTAATTTTTTAAGAATAATAATTTTAATGATCTTTTTTTTTTTTATATTATCACTTTCGTTTTACGAATACAATTGCTATGGTAAATTTCATGTCTCTGTAACGTCCGGGTGTCACCACCCGCACGTTCTCCCTTCAAGTACATCCCTACCTTTACCTTGACTTCAATCCTCTAACTATTCACACGATTCTCTCCTTTACTGCAAATCTCTACTCTTATCTTCTACCTGATACCTGGCCGTCCACGTCCAACTCTCCTTCTTTAAGAAGACACTCGTTGCACACGGCACCGCCAAATGCAACGAGTCAGCTAATCCTTTACCCTCACTCTACCTAATCATAGTCCTACTACTCACTTCTGAACCAACCTCCTAACGACTAACATAAAATAACCGAACCTATTCTACATACAAAATATAATAAATCAAGTTTAGTTCATTAGATCAACTGTACGTTCATTATAATTACCTACATCCCCTCAGTCATAGCTTGAACAGGGACTAGACCCGGATTTAGATATAACACTGGTGGCAGCGGTGGTCCCCTGTTACTGAGGGTATATATAAATATATATATATATAAAAACAAACAAAAATAAATAAGTGAACCAACGAAACTAATACCACAAAAATATAAACTAATCACTAAATAAAGTGTGACATCAAATAGTGAACCAATGTGTAAAACAAGTTGTATGAACAAATAACAAAAAAAAAAAAAAAAACACTCGGTATAAGTTACCACACTCAATACGGACAGAAAAACAGGGTTCTGCTATACGACACGTTACAGTTATTGCTAACCCAATCGCTTATATACCCGAATAGTATAAGCTACCAATCGACTATTATCAACCTGTTGACAATCAGCAATCACGAAATCTGCTAGAACTTATAGCAGCAACCGGACCTCAAAGGCACCTCGCCCCCCAAAGGCTCATCTGAGCCCCACAAAGAGCGAACTCGCTCCGACGACGAAACCTGGTGACGACTTCAAGACGGCGATTTTACCAACGCTATCACCCAACTCACAGATCCAGAATCGCCATCTCCACACCAACAGTCACCACGTTACGGATATGCCAAGAATAATCACTTTCATTGTACTCACCATAATTTCCAGAACGTGAGCTAACTTAACATACATATACCATTTAAGATAAGTCGTAAACCCTGCCTAAAACCATGGCTAACTCAGACGTAACATTCCTCCCGTTGAAAGTTGCGACTACACTCATCCCCACTTTTGACGGATCGAATATTACAGTAAAATCTTTCCTTAAGAAAGTTGAAAACGCAAGAATATTAATAGATCCACGAGATACGCTCCTATTCGTAGCACTTGTACGATCAAAAATCGAAGGCCGTGCAGAAAGAGCACTCTCGCGAGATAGCCTCCAGACACTACAACCTATTATAGACAACTTAAAACGCGCGTTTGAACCGAAACAAAGACTATCAGACGTGCAATGTGCCATAGCGTGTGCACGCCAAGAGAAAAACGAGACCGCATTAGAGTACGGAACTAGGATAGAAGAACTTGTAGATACGGCTATTGACATCATAGATTCAAAAGAAACCGTCGAACACGCGACTATATTAATAAAAAATGTTGAAGAAAGCGCCTTACGCGCATTCGTAAAAGGTCTGTGTGACGCGCTAGAACAAAGGGTGTTAAACGAGAAGCCAAACACGCTGCGAGCGGCGGTCGATAAGGCGGTGAGCGCGGAAAGAATAGTATTGGAAAGGCAAAAACTAAGAGCGCAGACACCAAACAACACGAAACTGGACCGAAACGGCTCGAAAACGAATGAATTAGCTCAAAACCATAGTACTAATAACGGCCCGAAACAAACACCGTCTCACGACCCGTCGCTAAACTGTAGGTTCTGCAAGCGTGTTGGGCACTCAATAGATAGCTGTAGATCACGAGAGCGTACCGACAATCTATCTTGTACATATTGTAAACGTAAAGGTCATACAATCGAGAGGTGCCGCACGCGAAATTACCAAAACCAACAGACACCTCAAGATCCTTCATTTAACCAACCGAACATCCCAAGATACGTCCAACAACCTCAGGCACACAACAGACCTCAACATAACAACTCTGGCCAACGTCCAAACCGACCCAACAACGAAAACCATAATAAACAAAACTTAGAACAGCCAAGATACGGACGCGTCAACTACACAAACACAAATTCCGCGAACACCGACAACACCCAAGAAAACTACGAGCAATCCTACGGCTTTCCATTAGAATCACAACCTTTAAACGAGTAACGGGATCACCACACGGACGCGCCGATATCCCGAACTCTAGTAAAGCGTCCGAATACGTAAAAAAGAGCCTTTTAGATTCACCAACAATTACAATCCAATCACCACAAATCATCGGCGAAACCGGAACACTAATAGTAGACACTGGTGCGAACCTAAACCTAATTAAAGAGAAGGTTATCACCTCGAACACTCGTCTCGAATCAAGAGATAAACGTTACATCTCCGGAATAACGGAAGGGTACACAGAAACACTAGGTAGCATTAATTTAGAATTTGCCGGCACTCGCCACGAATTTCACTTAGTAAGCGATGAATTCCCTATCCGAGAAGACGGCATTTTAAGCGCCGATTTTCTACGACTCGAGGAAGCAACAATCTGTTTTAAAAACAACCAACTACATTCCCGAAACACGGGCGTTATCCCACTTCTTTACAAATCCTCGAACAATAATATAAATACAGCTCACATTCTCACAACGTCGGTAACACAAACACCTAAAATTCATCTACACACACCTCAACTTAAAAAACAGATAAACACACTCTTGGTCGACACCGGAGCTAACATAAACATCATAAAAGTTGACACAGTCAAACCGAACACACACTGTACCCCGACAGACAAGACCCAGATAACCGGCATAACAGGCGGTACTATCGAAACTCTCGGAAGTCTCAAGTTACAAATCGGCAACAGTTGGCACGTCTTCCATCTAGTCGATGATTCCTTCCCAATAAAAGAGGACGGTATTTTGGGAATGAAATTCCTATACAATGAAAACGCCACGATTTCGTTCGGAACAGGTACAGTGACAACGGATAACTGTAGACCGCTAAAAATATTAGACGACAATATTATATCTATTCCACCCCGAACTGGTAAGGTAATATCAATAATAGTCGCCAACCCGACGGTGAAAACAGGAGTCATTGATAACTTAAAACTGGGTCCCAGTATTTTTCTTGGCAAGGCCGTAGTCACGAACAGAAACGGCTTAGCATATGCCTACGCGATTAACACCGGTGAAACAGCTGTGGAGATAAGGAAGCCAGTAGTAACCTTAGAAGAAGTCGTCGAACTCAAAGAAACAAGACCCCAACTGACGGACGCAAGACTCACCAACGTCCAGTCAATCCTACTAACTAAGGCTCCTAGCACTAATACTAATAAAGATTCCCGCACGCTTCGCTTCTCCCCTAACCATGACTCTAAACGTCTTCATACCCTCATGGCAAACCTTCGACTGAACCATCTGAACGACGAAGAAAAACAATCGATAACCGATCTTGCTACAGAATTTAACCACCTTTTCTTTTTACCAGGCGACAAATTAAAACATACACAACTTGTCAACCATACCATTCCTACCACAGACGACATTCCAATCCACACGAAGCAGTACAGATACCCTCAGATTCACAAAGAAGAAATAAATAAGCAAGTAAATAAACTTCTTGACCAAGACATCATCAAGCACTCCTCTTCCCCATACAACTCCCCGGTCTGGATAGTACCAAAAAAAATGGACGCCGCTGGCAATAAGAAATGGCGCATGGTGATTGATTTCCGCAAGTTAAACGAAAAAACCATCGGAGATGCCTATCCCCTACCTAATGTAACAGACATTCTAGACCAACTAGGGTCGGCCAAGTATTTTTCTAAATTCGACCTAGCGTCAGGTTTTCACCAGATACCGATGCACCCAGACCACAGCTTGAAAACGGCTTTTTCAACGCCGCATGGTCATTATGAATACAACAGAATGCCGTTCGGACTAAAAAATGCACCCTCCACCTTCCAACGCCTAATGGATCAAGTACTCTCGGGACTCCTAGGCAACGAGGTTTTCGTCTACCTAGACGACATAGTGATATACGCGAGATCAATAGAAGAACATGCAATTAAATTCAAAAAACTCATGCACCAACTAGCCACTGCCGGACTGACCCTTCAACCGGATAAATGCGAATTTCTGCGTAAAGAGGTAGCATATCTAGGCCACATAATCACGAAGGACGGAGTAAAACCGGACCCAGACAAAATATCAGCCGTCAAAAACTACCCCGTTCCTACAAATCCTAAACAAATCAAACAATTCCTCGGACTGATCGGTTACTACCGCAGATTTATACCTAACCTATCAAAAATCGCTAAGCCCATAAACAACCTACTAAAGAAAAATACCCCGTTCCTTTGGACGTCTGAGCACCAATTCGCGTTCGAAACCCTACGCGATAGCCTTTGTAACGAACCCATCCTACAGTACCCGGACTTTGAAAAACCGTTCATTTTGACGACCGATGCCTCAAACTGTGCTGTAGGCGCGATTCTTAGCCAAGGCAAAATTGGCGAAGACCTACCCATCGCATACGCCTCAAGATCCCTCGAAAAGGCAGAACTCAACTACTCGACGATCGACAAAGAACTCCTAGCAATCGTTTTCGCAACAAAACATTTTAGACCATATTTATACGGCCACACCTTCACACTAGTAACGGACCACAGACCACTTGTGTGGCTAAATAACGTGAAGGACCCGACGTCACGATTACTACGCTGGCGATTAACCCTCGACGAGTACAATTATAACGTAGTTTATAAAAAAGGGACAACAAATACAAACGCAGATGCGTTATCAAGAAACCCACCCCTCGAAACAGTCCAGATCCTACCAATAGACAATAAACGACTACGCGACACTGACGAATCCAATAACCCTGTCCCAACTAAAAGAACTAAGGCGCAAGAAACATCAACGGCGACATCGCCAACGCCCTCGAACAGTTCAGAAATCGAAATAATTCATGAAAAATCTGGACGGCCTAAAAGACAGAGGACTACTGACTCCTCTGGCAACCCTGCTCCGCGAAAGAAAGAGGCAACAAACCTATCCAGAAATAAAACAACAAGCTCTCCAGAAACCTATCCGAGCGCTAAAAAACTAAATAAGCGTTATCGCGAAACACAATCCTCAGGCAACCCGGCACCACGAAACAAACCGAACGTAGATAATCACTCAGACTCTACGGATGACTCAGATATTAGGGAACACACCCGTCGTAGGCGCGTTATCACGACCTTGTCTAGCCCGGATAGCTCTGATGTTGAAATAACCTTCGAAAAATCTAAAACCGACCTCGGTAAAACGATTAACCTTTTACCGTATCCAACGAAACAAACTAAACGATATAGAAGTACGGAATCTTCTGGTAACACAAGACCACGGAAAATACAATCAAAATTACCCGACTCAATTACGTACTCGACAGAAAATTCAGACACAGAAACTATACAGACTAAAGTAAGGTCACCTAAACGCCCTCACGATACAAAAACATCTAGCAAACCACTGCCACGGAAAAAGTTACCTGCCTATAAGAAATGTGATAGCCCAAATAAAGAATCTACTGCTGATTTCACGCTAGACCTAGACACTTCAGGAAAACATGTTAAACCTGTGAAAAAACTACAAAATACCTCGTGTGACATACAGGCAGGTACGTCAACCAACAAACAACCGGGAACTACACCCCCATACGGTCAATTTCTTGTAGATTTAGACTTCCTGCCACTGACCTCTAACAGGTATATTCAAGAAATTGAAGCAGACTTATTGAAACAGAAGGATAATCTCGCACATTGCATCTCAGCTGATTGCAAAGCTTCACAAGGTATAGCGGACCAAATGGTAAGAAACGGACTTATACAACGTAAGCGCTTACGGTCAATGGACCCTGTAGTGACAGATATAATTACAGTTAAATACCCTCGACGTATAATCTACAACCTAGTCACAAAACAACACTATTTCAACAAGCCGACAAATGAAACGATGTATAAAACACTAGCTAAATTAAAATCAGCGTTGATAAGGGACAGAGTACAATCCCTATCAATACCAAGATTAGGATGTGGAATAGATAAACTCAATTGGGACATGGTCAAACGTATGATTCACTACATATTCAAAGATACAAGTATCAAAATCACTATTTGTAACTACAACTACTCATCTGCATATGAACCGTCCGCACATGAAGATAGTGAAGATCCGGTTTCACTCATGATGCCACCGCCTGCATACCCAATAGCTAAGCCGCGCAAAACTATTAAATTGAACACAGAAAGCCAAAGACACACTCACTCATCTACTCAGTCCAAAAACGCAAAAACATCCGACGTTCCTTCAGTTGTCCAAACAACAGCTGATACCGTTACTGACATATCAACCGATCGTCAAAATTTTCGTGTTACCGAAACAGGTGATCTTTCAGAAAACTCTAAAAACTCGTCACATGACGAAAACGCTGATTCCGATCAAAACTCCGATATCAATTCTACCGACCCTGACACACTGACTAATACCACTGACGACGAAAGTACACACGAGGGGTCCCAGAGACTCCCCGAACTGATCGATGTACGACAAACCGAGAGAAATATATTCCAAGCACCCGCTAAATATTCATTAGTACATTGCGCAGCACAAGACTACGTAATGGAAAAAGGACTAGGAAAACAATTCAAATTAAGATTCGGTCAGATAGATAGATTAAGAAGCTTTAACACACAGATAGGCGGAGTAGGAGTATTATATCACGAAAATAGATTCGTGTTTTACTTGATAACAAGAAACAAAGACGAAGATAAAACGACTTACGAAACTCTAGAGACATGTTTTAGAACTCTACGTACCATATGTGAAGACGAAGGCATACATGAGTTAGCGATGACGAAGTTAGATAGCGAAGAAGATAACTTAGACTGGACAAAAATAAAAGAGATAATAAAAAAACATTTCACACCTCCCTTCGAGATCCGATTCTACGAACAGGAATCACCGTACGCCTCGAACCCACCTCAGGAGGCAAACGAAAATACACCTAGCTTCCAGGAATTCATAACCAACCTAGACACTATAATACCCGCAACTAATGTAACAGAATCCAAAGACGGACTATTTATGAGGAACGATAACTATGTTCATTGCGTTCACGCCGACTGCCCTTGGCAGGAAGAGCTAACAAACCAATTTTTAAATAAAAACATGCTAAGGAAAGAAACATTTATTATCCAAAAACCAACAAAAGGCGGAATAGCAGCTACAAAATATAAACAAAAATACATAATCTCTCTCGTAGCCAGAGATAAACTTACGGATAAAATCGAATTGGAAGATCTTCACCGCCTGATCGTTAGGTTAAAACAAATTCTGTTCAGGTACGAAATCAATTCATTCTCATTCACAAAAGCAAACCCAGGATTAGACACTCTCGAGTGGTCTACGGTGAAGAAACTTTTTTACGCGATCTTTAGACACACTAGCACCAAGATCAAGTTGTGTACTAACGAAATCACTATACCCGAAGAGTCATTACGCGAGGATATAATAAAAGAGTATCATGAATCATTAGTAGGTGGTCATCAAGGCGTTACAAAGATATACAGCCGAATCCGAGAAAAATATTACTGGCCAAACTTAGAAATCCAAATTCAAAACTTCATTAGAACTTGTGATAGCTGTCAGAGAAAGAAATTAGTTCGCGTTAAGGAGGTTCGACCGTAACTTATGAGTCAAAATAATGATGATATTTTTTTTTACTTTCTGTTGTCCTAATATTTGTTAAAATTCATTATTTTAATTTAAAACAATTTAACAAATTTATTAATTTATATTTTTTACTTATTTACTAAAATAAAGTAATGAAATTACTTTCGTATTTATTACTCGCCGGATTGAATAAACAGATTTGGCAACAGTGCGTTTGATTATATCCGTGACTTTCCAAATTATCTAAGTTATAATACATTAAACTATTTCACTCAATAAAATATTTCGGTATTGTTTTTAATTTATATACTAATAATAACAATTGTTGTTATAATTGCAACATCATGTCATTTCTTATATTTTCTCTCTCTTTGTAATTATGTTTCTATCCTTTTCTTTTTTCTCAGCTGTTGACGCGACGTTGCCAAATCTTTATTCGAATAAATAGCCGTCACTAGCGAGTTGAAAAAATAAATTTTAATTTGAAATATTTCCAAAATTACATCGGTAATGTAATATTATTTAATTTTTTTAATATTTTTAAATAATTCAAGTTTCTTGTGTATAGTTTTTTATTCGTTAAAGTTGGGAGGTTAATATTAAAAAAACTAAAAAAAGTCTCGTCGGAAGCTTGTCTGCCATAAGAGCCTGTGTATAAGGAGAAAAAAAACGTCATTTTTGAAAATTTATATCGAAGTAACTGAACGGTGAATCGTTTTCAAATTTTGGGATTACATAAATGACGTATTTATTTATATTGTAACGGCAATTTCCCGAGCTCGGGTGACCCAGGAAAATAAATCCGAAAACAAACCTGGCTCCAACGTAGATTAGGGGTGGTTGCTGGGCGCCAGACTTCGGGGATGAAGTCCTCTCTCTCGCTCTCTCGCTCGGGACTAACTCTAGGGATCGGTAGAGGGATATGGTGGGGGCGATGAATAAAGACACCGACACGAGGAAAAAATATGTTTAACTAAAATGTTTATTAAAAAAAGAAAAAAAGAAAAAGGTCGCGAATTACCGCCCGCTACCTGGCGTCTAGGACACAAAAAGATAGTATAATATAACGTGACTCTACTCTACTAATTACCAATAGCAAATAAATAATTAATGATAAATAATCAAAAGAATAAAGATTCAACACTATATTAGTGAGTAGCTCACTCTCACACGCTCTCTCTCACACGCTCGGGATCAGGTATACTTCCCTCGCTCACGCTCTCGTTGAACGGAGACCACACCGCGTAAGCGGCGAGAGACTCCGCTGCCGAACAGCTGCGGCGGGGAAGGGAGTGGGGGTCGGTACACTCTCGCACGACACTTGGGGAATTGCCTGAGCCTCTGCCTCGCTGCAGACTACTGCGACGCGTGACAGCAGACGACTCGACAAGATGGCGGCCGGGACTCGCGAGACGTTAGGTGCGCAGCGGGGACGAAACCGGCACACTAACACGCAGTGCGCGGACCACGTGGGGTACGGGACTTGTTTGAACACTCTCGCAACGGTCAGGGACTCGCACTCGAGGTTCTAGGGATGTTTTAGGGAACTCACGGGGGTTGTATAGGGTATTGGGGACCGGGACTAGGGTTTTATGGGTAACCGGACAGATCTTACCTCGATCGGCGACGGTTTCGGCACGGTACTCTTACGTTGACTGCACTCAGTCAGCCACACGTGTTCGTCAAATCCGCCGAGTCGTCGTATTTACCGCTTCCGAGGTTCAACCAGTCCAGAAAACACCAGGGTAAAATCCAGGAACTCTCACGGAGGGAATACAGGGCACTCTCACTCTCTCTCACTCTCTCTCTCTCTCTTGGGAAGCTCACGGTCGTCACACGTTTATTTGGCACGAGGCTCGCAACACGCGGGACGAACATGGACTGACCGGCTTTTCCGCTATCAGTAATTCTCACCTGTGCCACCCGTCCGGTGAGCGCTGCTCGTTGCCGGTCAGCGGCGTGCCTCGCCAGGTGACCAACATGGCTCTTGTGGACGAGGGCGGTACGAATTCGAATAGCGGAATCGGTACTCGATACTCGTGCGGGACTAGGTGCGCGCGTAAGGCTGGTTAGGAGGAGGTCAAACGTTTTGCCACGTTACAATATGTACACTGAATTTCGAAGGTCAACGTTGGAAATTATTTTTTACATAAGATTCGGTCGAACCTCCTTAAGACAAAATTACCAATGATGATCACAGATACGCCTGCAAATGCGTTCGATAAGGTTGCACTTGACATCGTTGGACCACTTCCACTTACAAAATCAAACAACCAGTACCTTCTTACTATTCAGTGCAATCTGACCAAATTTCTTGACGCCATACCACTTCCAAACGCGACAGCCCAAACAATAGGTACAGCCTTCGCTAAAGATTATATTACACGCTACGGAACGCCACGAACAATTTTAACTGACCAAGGTCAAAATTTCATGAGTAACACGATCAAACAAATTAGCAAACTTTTCAAAATTAAACAAATTCGAACCACTGCCTATCACCCGCAATCAAATGGATCCTTGGAAAGGAGCCATCTGGTACTCATAGAACATATCAAACATTATACAAAGAACGGTAAGGACTGGGATGAATACATACGATTCGCGATATTCTGTTACAATACTGCCAAACACGAAAGCACTGGCTTTACTCCACATCAGTTAATTTTCGGTCAAGAAGCACGATTACCATCAGATATAACCCCAACAATCGGGATGACCAGTACTTACAACACATTCATTCTTGATTTACTAACGAACCTTACGGACATTCGTAAGAGAGCCGTGCAAAATATAAAAGAAGCAAAATTAAAATCAAAATCTTACTACGATAGGAATATCAACCCACAACTTTTTGAACCAGGACAAAAGGTTTTCTTATTAAACGAAACACGAACAAAATTTGAAGATCACTACAAAGGTCCCTACATCATTAAACGAATAATTGATAACATAAATGCAGAAATCTACATTACGCAGAATAAGACAAAAATAGTTCACTTAAACAAATTAAAATTAGCACACACACGGGACTAACAAGACAAATAATTACAGATACGGCACGGCACTCGAAAACGATGGGAACCAACCGTACACCTTGATACCGTTCACAATAAACCCTGGAATTTACTACGAACAACTAGAAGACTTACGAACATCAAACAATAAATGGAAATTAATAAACTTCTTGAATATAAAACAGTTTATAGACATATCCGACAAACTAGGAAGATACTGCGACCTAATTGATAAAGGTTGTAACACGACAGGAACGGAATGCATTGTACAAGACACAATAAATATATCAAAGAACCGACTATTAACCATAAAAGAATACCAAAACCAAATAGAGGACCTAATAGGATACCAAGAAACAGATAGACTACACGAGAAACTAGCAGAACTAACCCATACACGCGTCAAACGAGGATGGTTTAACTTCGTTGGCAGCATTCACAAGACACTCTACGGAACGCTAACAGAAGCAGATGGTGAATATATTAACACACAAATCGATAGACTATTCAATGACACAAATCATATAGCCACATTGTTAGCAAATCAAACGCACATCATACAATCAATGCTGAGCACGCAACAGAAAGAAATTAACAATATAGAAAAACACATCATGGAACTAGACGACCAAGTAGTATCCTTCACGTTTACTATATCAAACATGCAAAAATACTTAACACGTAATACAATGACCATAACATTACTGCATCACCTCAACAAACTAGACAAGATGCTAAATGAATATGAACTAGACCTAAACAGTGTAATCGACGCTATTTTATTCGCAAAACAAGGAATTGTACACCCCAAACTGTTATCACCCAAACAATTGATTAACAGCCTGCAACACATACAAGCCTTAGAACCGCTTCTACAATTTCCTACCCCCTTAAGAAATAAATACGCCGAAGAACTAATCAGACTATCAGAACTCGATGTTATCTATAGCGAACCAAACATAATCTATGCTCTATCAATCCCGCTACTAGGTGACGACACATTCGACTTGTATCATTTACTTCCAATTCCAGTCAGACAAAACTTTGACAGAAAAACGAATACCTTTGCTTGCATAGCTCCCAGCAACGACTACATAGCAATATCAATTGACAGAAGTTCCTATTTCCATCTATCAAACGCAGACCTCACACAATGCAAATTCTCGCAAAACTCATAAATTTGTAAACAAACTCAACCAATTTACCACAACAATAATCATAAATCTTGTGAAATGCAACTATTCTTAGGTAACATGCTTAACCAACTAGACACATGTAACATCAGGATAAACTCATTCAGTGGATCATATTGGTCTGAATTAAAATCACCTAATTCCTGGATCTACTCCTTGCCAAACCCAGAAACTATTCATATCCTGTGCCCCAATACGCCTACAACACGTGTCACTCTTTCCAACTCCGGAATACTGAAGCTGAGAAGTGGATGTTCAGGACGCTCAGAAATTATAAGCCTCAGTACGTCTAACACCATGACATCAACAGAAACACACTCATACGTTCCCGAATTTACTCTAAACCTAACCAAAATATATCAGGACCTCAATGAGAACCATACTGTGAATTTATCCACAATCCCCACATTCCACCAATACAAAACGGCACTCCTAGACGCCGATGACATAAAATCTAATAGCCTAGCACTGGAAGATATAATTAAACAGGCGAAAGAAATCAGTACACACAAACGAGCGCAGCAAAGCACTGACAGTCTAACGACCGGCCTTTCTTATGCCGCCGTTGGCCTAGGAATTATAGCAGCCTTATTTGTAGCGTATAAATTCTCACTATTTGGAAAAATATTAACGATCTTCTCTTGCCTAAAGAAGACAAGACGCGCTAACAAACGCTTAAAAACGTCCACGTACGAAAGACCTATCCAATTGAGCATTATTCATCCACACACGAACGAAGACAACCACAAGCCAGCATACACCACTCCTCAAAAGAAACTACCACCCCCACTTCCACCAATGAACCCGACTATACACAAAACCAAAAACCAAAAACCCTACCCCCTACACAGGGCCGCAACAAACTCGCACCCGCTAGAACCAATGAAATATTACGATTGAACACACAGGGGTTGTCGCTACGCTCATTTAACCTTAATGATAACATTATTACGTCACCAGACAATTTACATAACATAAGCTAGATTTTAAGTCATACCTATATTATGTTAACCATAACATCCGAAATCTACGGAAACTTACGATACACAACCTTTTATACCATTACCAATATTTTGACATTGTAATCACTTACTGAAACATAAACCTTTATGATATATAAGCTAGATTTTAAGTCATACCTATATTATGTTAACCATGAGATCCGGAATCTACGGAAACCTACGATACACAACCTTTTATACCATTACCAATGTTTTGAAATTATAATCACTCACTTAAATACAAACCTTTGTAACATTAGCATTAAGATTACAACATTACTAACATTTATTTAATATTGAACAAATACTATTTTTAAACTTACAACATAAGCTAAAACTTCAATTAACATTTAAATAAATCCGCTAACAGGAAGCATATCTCTCAAAATTCGAGCGATATGTTTCCTCTAACGGGGGGGGTGTGACGTCCGGGTGTCACCACCCGCACGTTCTCCCTTCAAGTACATCCCTACCTTTACCTTGACTTCAATCCTCTAACTATTCACACGATTCTCTCCTTTACTGCAAATCTCTACTCTTATCTTCTACCTGATACCTGGCCGTCCACGTCCAACTCTCCTTCTTTAAGAAGACACTCGTTGCACACGGCACCGCCAAATGCAACGAGTCAGCTAATCCTTTACCCTCACTCTACCTAATCATAGTCCTACTACTCACTTCTGAACCAACCTCCTAACGACTAACATAAAATAACCGAACCTATTCTACATACAAAATATAATAAATCAAGTTTAGCTCATTAAATCAACTGTACGTTCATTATAATTACCTACATCCCCTCAGTCATAGCTTGAACAGGGACTAGACCCGAATTTAGATATAACATCTCCTTATAAAGATATTGTTCGATTTCAGTTACCCCCATCAAAGAAGACAGCAACCAAACGAAAGTCTGATAATACAATTGAAAAGTACTTTTCCTGTCCAACAAAACAGAAGTGCTCACCCAATGACTGCCAGGTCGCATCAGATCAATCTCTAACTGCTGAACTTGCATCGTGTAGTTTTGACGAGTCTCCTAAAAATGTAGTGCCTGAGTTGCGTGAGCTTGCTTCAAATTTACCGCCTACAATCATTGTCTCTGAACATCGAGATAATAATTCTGCTAATGACACAACAGCTCAACACCAAGAATGTGAACGAAAGCTCATAAAAACAGGCAATAATCAAACTGAATCTGCGGATGCAGTGTACGATATCGGCAATTATGTGGGCAAACCAATTGACGACTTGATGAGACGTAATATTCTCTTACACCCATGGATTCCAGATAAAGACTATCAGTTTTCTTTTTCCCTTCACAATAATAATAAGACCAAACGTTTTGCAAGTCATAAGCATTTAAATTCCTATGAGTGGCTACACTGAGAAAAAATTGTAGTTGTGGTAACTATAATTTGACCATGAAAAGTAGTAATTAAACGGACTTAAACCGATTTATAGTATACACAACCTCAACGAAGTTGAGTTATCGCAACTAAAATCGCTAGTTCCAATTACTATTTGCTCAACTATTTGGACATAGTAAAGACTACTATTACCCTATATCGACTAAAAAAAAAGTTGAACGAACTATTGTCGCACTACATAAGTAAATGGCTAAATTAGTAGGCATGACTATTCTTCATAGTTTTTACGACAATATCATATGGCTCGTCCAGTAAGGCATATAATTGCTCGCACCAGGCTCAATAATTGTACAGACTGTGTGAGATTGGCAAGCCAAATAACCAACGTGGTATTTCCAAATATATGACTAGCATACATGACTATTTTTTATGGTTTCCACGACAATACCTCACTGTTTCGTCCAACAATGCATATAATTGATCGTATCAGGCCAAACACCGGTACTGACTGTATAGGATGGGCGTGCATGACTATTTTTTATAGTTTCCACGACAATATCGCACTGTTTCGTCCAACAATGCATATAATCCCTTACACCAGGCTCAACAGTTGTAATGACTGTGTAAAATTGACGTACCAACTACCCAATATGGTGTTCCAAATTCATCACTGTAAGCATTGCGAACTATTTATAATAGTTTCCACGACATTATCGCACTGTTTCGTCCAACAATGCATATAACTGATCGTATCAGGGCAAACAGCGATACTGACTGTATAGGATTGGCGTGCAAACTAACCAAAATGGTATTTCTAAACACATGAAAGTTGCTGGTACTCTACCCCAAAGTTTGTATACCATAATTTGTTACAGTATCCGATTAAAAAAAAAAAGTTTTTACAACAACATATCCTCGTTTTCGCAACTGCATTATATGATTCTGCTTACAGTAGTTCATAATTACCTGCGCAATTTTTATCAGTAGTACAAACTGTTCTGGATCGGTGTGCTAACCACGTGGAATAGTGTCTCATCATATATCATGTGGTATTCACAATCAGGAGAAAAATCAAGACAGCTATTTGAAATAGTTATGCTCACTACTAAACCGGCTTTGATATAGAAGTTATACGTAGTTTACTCAACTTTTTCCGGAGTAAATTGTGCTTTTTGTGCTAGTTATGTACACAAAACATAATTATTCATCTGACTTCATTATTTGATAACCGGTACGGACGATTTTAGTTATGATTACGCAACTTGCAGGTACCTGTGATATACGTGGGCAATATGAACGTGCACACTAAAAAATACTGTAACGAGATTGAATAGTCAGTTTCGAAGAAAAATATTCTTGCATAGTGTCAGGCAGGGCACGAATAAAATTTGTACACATAAATATTCATACTTATAATACACATGTCATTTTTATTTAAAACATATTACATACATTGACACGCAATAAACCTATAGATGTGTGTACAGGAACACTTAAGTTCTATTACAGTATTGTGAAGAATACAGATTTTTTGAATGAATGTTTTTTCACGTTCGGTGTCACATTACTTCAAAGACCGATAATACTGAATAACTCAAATTCTGCTACTCGTTGCTTTTAATATAAAATAAAATGCATAGATAACCTTTTAAAATAAAGTCTCATATTTTACTGGTAGTCTCAGAAATCGACTATAATACGAGATATTAGATTAGGATAAATCACAGGAATAGAAACTTTGGCACACAACTTGATATAGAGATTATGTCACAGATAGATAATACTAGATATAACTCGAGTTTTGCTACTCGTTGCTTTTAATAGAAAATAAAATGCATATATAACTTTTTAAAATAAAGTTTCATACTTTGCTCGTAGTCTCAGAAATCGACTATAATACGAGGTATCAGATTAAGATAAATCACAGGAATATAAACTTTGGCACATAACGTTAAACGTAGAGTGTACTGATCTATGAGTGCATGTCGTAAGAATGTACACCAGTGTAATGTTCCGTCAAAAAGTAGCTTTAATCAATGTAACGAGGTGAAGCACCATGACAATTAAGAAATGTTGCATATTGTTATAAAAAGGGTTCTAATAAAGATAAATCACAAAGATTGATACTCAGACAAACACTATACTTACATAGAGAATATGAATAAAAAATAAAAATATTAACAAACAAGTGACCTATCTAGCTTTTGACGGATATTTATTAGTCAAACGGTATGTATAATTCGCCATTAGATCCAGTGACCATGATTGTATGCTTCAGTAATGTGGTCGAATCTATTTTTATGAATCTATATGTTAGACTGTCTTCTACTTCGTGAGACTGCTTGTGATCGTTTTGACAAACTACAATGAAAATTTTCACAATAATCGCCAAGTCAGTTTTAGCTAGCTTTGTCAGGCTTTCTGATTTGCAGAATACATGCTCGATTTCCCCAAATATAGGAAATTCATCAAAATCAATTTCAAGAATAATTCCACGCTTAAACGTACAACTGGCTAAACTTGCCAACTTGACTTGTGTGTATGATGACAGATTGCCAGATGAACATTTTGTTACTTCAGTAGAGATAGGTAAATGTGCTTTTAATGGTCTATACTTTATATTTTCAGTGAAAGGGTCTCCTTGCAACAGCATGTTACCGAACTTTAGTTGACTTTTGATAGCTATGGTACGACATATATTCACACGACTGGCTGACACACTAGCAATTTGTTTCAGTACTTGATGTTTAGCTTCGCAGCGCATCGACCAAACATGACGTAATGGACCAATTCTTTTCATTACAGTTGGGTAATGCAGCATAATGTGATGTTTCGGTTTCAACGTATTACCAAATATTGACAGATACAGTAAGTGGTGTTCTTCAATTAATGAAGTAAGCAACTCGGTGTAATCAGGAGAAGTGAATGTTTGCAGACTTATGGAAACGATTTGCCTAAGCAGTTTATGTAATCTCCAATGTGGATTATTTTCTTGAGGAATCAAATCACCAATGAGTAATCCGAGGTGCATGATGAAACACTTCATCTCGGACGCTGACATTCTTAACTGTTTTGCCTTTAAGTTGTCGTGCGTAATCAAAGGAGGTACATTTGAATTTGCGGGAAATCTAAAATATTTAAGTCTGAAATTTAATTCATCCAAAGTAAAATACTTTTCGAATAATATGAAATGACGCAGCATCGCTGCCGTTTCGTATTTACAACATCCTTCCAGTTCATCATGCATGGCATCTACCGACCAACACTCAGCGCAGTGGAAATTGTCTACGGAATTCCAAATGCATCTCGTTTTGATGCCAGTGAGAGTTACGTTATTTTTCGCCACATCAGCCTCATAATTATCCTTTGTCCTCAGGATTGACTTGTCTTCAGTGCATAATGACATCGACCTTTGCTTACTGACTTTGCACATTCTACAGAAGTGAGACGCACTGAAATTTTCAACGAAACCTAGCATGCTATTGAGAGCCAAATTATCTCCGGTTATCAGTATCAACTGGAAATAAACCGTGAGAGTTTCATCTTTGACCTTGATTTCTATTCCTCTGGATAAAAGTAAATTGAGTTCTTTGATCACTTCTCGGTAAACTACATCTTTACCAAAAAGTTTTACATCGTCGGAATGACACAGCTGAACTAAAAATATCTTCTCGACTTGAGATCTAAATTCTTGCGGTAAGCAGGGCAAAGTGGCATAAAGTGCAGAAACTCTGTAAATTCCACTATGTGAACCTAAAGGATTGCCAGTTTTAAAGTCATCTTGATATAAAATTAAAGGAAATATGTTGTGACTATCAGATTGCGACGTTCTTTCTTTCCAAAACTGAGTTTGGACGACATTGACAATTATACTATCATTTTTTTGTAAATCGGAGCGATATTGTTGAATCGTTTCATAACAATTTGGCAGCTCTAAAAACATTTTCAAAGTATCACCTGATGATATGAATTGAGAGAAAATTGCTTTATTCTGCAATACACCAGCTCTGTTTTTGCTTTCCATGTAACCTAGCAGAATCTTTTTAGGTTCTATGAAAATTCCGTACTTCTGAAACTGTTTCAATCGTTTATACTCAGTATCAATGTGTGAGAAGACTTGTTGAATGGTTTTAATTGCTGCGGATACAAGATCTTTTGATTCCTGGAATGGCATGGAATTCAGAATGAAGTGTGTGAGTGCATTGAAATACTGATTATTGAAAAATTCACGAATTGCATCAATAACGCGCTGGGTTTGAATACGAGACATTCTTGAGTCGGCATAAAACTTAGAAACAATAACCACCACGCTCTTCATTAATTCATCTGCCGGAGGAAGGTCTGGAACTACATCATGTTTGGTGGTAGCTTGGGCAACATCAAGTGTGGAATTAATATTTAGCTGCAGTTCAATATCATCAACTATTGATTGTTCAATACTTTGTGTAACTTGTTTGTGAGTCAGAATATGCCTCCGAAACGATCTTTGATTATCGAAAGATCTATTACATGAAATATTTGTACACTTGTATACTTTAATGATCCCACGCGAGTTATGCACATACTGACTGAATCCGAATGAAATCATGCAGGCCAGCGGACGTGATGTTCCAGAATCGATCGGCGTTCAAATATGTTATTTCTCATACAAAATGAGCCGACACGTATTTTGTTGTTTACCCCAAAAAAATTATCCAAGCCCGATATCGATTTTTTAAGATTTAAAGGCGAAAAACTTTCTTCGCCAATTTGAGGAACCAAATATTCGAAAAATAGCCGCCGAATCCGTAATTCTCGAGCTTTTTCGACGATTCTTGTTTTATGTGATCCGGAATTTCGTACTCCATCGCGAAAAACAAAAAAATCCCTAAAATTTTGAAAATTGCCAACAATATCGATGTTTTTTGGAAAACATAAGAATTCACTTTTCTCAAAAAACCCATTTTTTTTTTTTTCCTGAAAATTTGATATGTTTTTCGGGGTGATATTGACTACTTACCCTATTGATGGCGACTGGTATTTTTTCTTGCTTTCCGAGTAATTGACTATTTTATTTTCTGAATTCCTGCAGGGCCGTATTTTCACTGTTTTCATGCTATATACTCGCGAGCTTGTATTTTCTGTAGAATCCCATTTGTATATTGTTCGGGCTACCGAATATCTTGTTGTTTAATTTTCTACGCGGTGTTTCTCTTACACAATACTTCAAATTACTTGTATCATGAACAAAAAGTAATGAAATCCCCCCCAAAAAGCACTTCTGGTGCAAAAACCTTTCGCCAAGTAGGTACATTAATGCGATATTTTCCACAAAAATAGATTTGCAGCCATTTAATCTACAAAAGTATTGAAATTAATGGACGTTACCAAGTACAAATAAATTTGCTCCCAATTAATTGCCTAATGTGATCCAGTTTTAGATTTTGGTAGCAGTTTACATTTCGATGTATACCTATAATGTGCGTAACACGTAATAACATGCGACATACGAACTCATAAGAGAAGATCAGTTGAAATTAAAATGAGGAAAAAACAAAGAAAAGAAAAAAAAATTGGAGGTAGTGGTACTTGGCGGGCATTTTTGTAAAAATTACAAGAAAATATAAATGCCCGCCAAGTACCACTACCTCCAAATTTTTTTTTCTTTTCTTTGTTTTATTCCTAATTTTAATTTTAATTGATCTTTTCTCATGAGTTCGTATGTCGCATGTTATTACATGTTACCCACATTATAGGTATACATCGAAATGTAAATTGCTACCAAAATCTAAAACTGGATCACGTTAAGAAATTAATTGGGAGCAAATTTATTTGTACTTGGTAACGTCCATTAATTTCAATACTTTTGAAGATTAAATGGCTGCAAAACTATTTTTGTGGGAAATATCGCATCAATGTACTTGGCGAAAGGTTTTTGCACCAGAGGTGCTTTTTGGGGGGGATTTCATTACTTTTTGTTCATGATACAAGTAATTTGAAGTATTGTGTAAGCGAAACACCGAGTAGAAAATTGAACAACAAGATATTCGGTAGCCCGAACAATATACAAATGGGATTCTACAGAAAATACAAGCTCGCGAGTATATAGCATGAAAACAGTGAAAATACGGCCCTGCAGGAATTCAGAAAATAAAATAGTCAATGACTCGGAAAGCAAGAAAAAATACCAGTCGCCATCAATAGGGTAAGTAGTCAATATCACCCCGAAAAACATATCAAATTTTCAGGAAAAAAAAAATGGGGTTTTTGAGAAAAGTGAATTCTTATGTTTTCCAAAAAACATCGATATTTTCGGCAATTTTCAAATTTTTTCGGATTTTTTTGTTTTTCTCGATGGAGTACGAAATTCCGAATCACATAAAACAAGAATCGTCGAAAAAGCTCGAGAATTACGGATTTGGCGGCTATTTTTCGAATATTTGGTTCCTCAAATTGGCGAAGAAAGTTTTTCGCCTTTAAATCTTAAAAAATCGATATCGGGCTTGGATAATTTTTTTGGGGTAAACAACAAAATACGTGTCGGCTCATTTTGTATGAGGAACAACATATTTGAACGCCGATCGATTCTGGAACATCACGTCCGCTGGCCTGCATGATTTCATTTGGATTCAGTCTACTTCATATGCGTCAGCATGCGCTTTATTTCAATTTGTTCCGAACAGACTGTACATTGGAGTAGCATTTTAGGGAATAAATAGTAGCAATTGATGTACCGAGGTAGGGCACCGATGACGATTACGAAATTATTCAAATTATTCGTTGTCTTTCTTATTCGTTTGACTTTTGATGTATGAGCACATCAAACTGGACAGTTTCAACAGTAATGAATATGCAAAGAAAGAAAGAAACAGAGAAAGAGAGACAAAGATCACGACTCAACGACAACTCAACTGGTATCTTGGCACATGAAAATTATTGAAAACTAAAAGTGGATTGAACGATAAAGTATCTTTGTCAGAAGAAAAAACACATCTCGTCCCTGAGATTTCTGAGGTACGATCAAACGGATGAGTTCGAATGAACTGATGAGCAAATCGCTACCATAAAATAACTCTACAACTACTCGGATCTTCCAGTAAGATATACCAACTTTAGCAAGAATATTTTAACTATTTTGTAGTATGGAAGTGTGAATTGGATCTAACGCAGAGTGGATTTCCAAAGATATGTCAGTCTTTTGTTTAAAAGACTAACTAAGTTATTCGACTTTTCAACCGTAGTTAGGAGAAATCTTTGAACCTGACAGTTTTTGAATTGTGGGCCGAAATTAAATTTCTGGGCATAAGGATATCACCAGATGCGTCAGTTCCTCCCTACACGCTAGAATGGCGTTGCTATTACCATTTACTTAATACTGAAGTGAATGTTCTAAAGCTCTAAGACTCTAATATTATCTTGTAATAGAAGAATTATACATATAGTACTCAAGTACTATTCCAACTAATTTTGGGATGAGGTGCATACACAAATTTACCTGCAGCAAATTCCTCGAGAACAGGAAGAAAGTGACATTAATGAATCAGCACAATCTCATATATCGAAGTGAAAGACTATCAACAATTAGGAAACACTTCAAATCATTTTTCGCGGTTATCAAGTTCGTTTGACTCTTGATACATGAGTATATCAGACCAGAGAACTTCAGCATTAACAAAGTGCTTCGATCCTTCAATACCGTATAGAAACTTTTGCAAAAAAATCCAAACTATTTCGGATTCTGCAGAGTACTTTGCATTCAATGCATAGTGTATCTTGAAACACAAATCGACTGCACCAATTAAATTACTCGCGGCGTACTTAACTTCGTTAACGATGACGTAGATTGCAGAAAAGGCAGTTGGGACTCCAACAGTTACGATCAAGGGTTGACAAGTCAATCCATATGTAAGAAGTTTTTCCTTGCGGTGGACTAAGAGAGTTTCCAAATCTGACATCACCTAGGCATAAAAGTTCCATGTAAACATACATTTCAACATATCCAATGCAAATTTGCATTTCTATTTTGTTGAAACAAATATTTTTCAAACAAATCACGATCAAACAGAGTTCCTACAGCCAATTATGCTGACTAAGGCATACTGAAGGCTGAACTCGTGCAGTTAATCAAGCTTAAAGTACTAAGATTTCCGATATACATGTGAGTTATTTCAATTCTTCACACGGCCATGCAGAGATAAGTAGGGTAAAGAATGCCTTTCGCGAATATCTTAAAGATATTTTACGAATAAGTAGGTACTATTAAAATACTATAAAATCCTGAAACTTTCGGACCTCAATCTCAATTGGTTTTTGAGAAAAATAAGAAAATAAAAAATAGACAAGATTTTTTTTCAGGGTTGAGTCGATCGATTTGTTTCAAAATTCAATATGTTATTGAGGGAGTCAAGAGCTTCTATAGAAACAATGGACAGATTTTTAGCTCAATAAATTCATGATAAAATAAATTATTTCCACTCAAATTTTTATTCTCCACTGCGATACTTTTCGAGCAAAATTATGAAACTATCATTCTCACATTCCTCATTCATTCCTTGATAACTCGTATTTTTTTCAAAATTTTCGTAACGATACGCCGTAGTAAAAACAAAACGTAAAAACCATTTTTTTTTTCAGAACGACTGAGTTATTCAACAAGTCTTAAGCCGTATTATAGCAAATTGTACTCTTGTTTCTATATGAATAATATGCTGAAATAATTCACTTACATTAGAAATTGAAAAAAAAAAATTTTCGTTTAGAGATTAAGATTTTTATCAGAAGTTGGATTTTTACACAACTTCTAATGTAAGCAAATTATTTTAGTATATTATTTATATAAAAATAGGAGTACAATTTGGAATAATACGGCTAAGAGTTGTTCAAGAACTCAGTTTTTCTGGAAAAAATTGTTTTCATTTTTTGTTAACTACCGCGTACTGTTACGAAAATTTTGAAAAAATACGAGTTATTGAGGAATAAATAAGAAATGTAAAAATGATAGTTTCGTAATTTTGCTAGAAGAGTATCACAGTGAAAAACAAGAATTTAAGTTGAAATAATTTTTTCATCATGAATTTATTAAGCTAAAAATCTGTCCATTGTTTCTATAAAAGCTCTTTACGCCCTCAATAACATGTTAAATTTTCAAACGAATCAGTCGAGTTAATCCCGAGAAAAAAATTATTTCCTATTCTTTTCTTTACTTTATTAATTTTTTTCTCAAAAGCGAATTGAGATTGAAGTCTGAAAGTTTCAGGATCTTAGTATTTTAATAGTACCTACTTATTCATAAAATATCTTCAAGTTTTTCGCGGAAGGCATTCTTTCCCTGCTTATCCCCGTATGGCTTTTCATGGGTGGAATGCAAAGTTTGAGAAGTGATAAACCCTTTTGGTTCTACCCAAAGAGAAACAAATGATCGTGCTGACATTCTTTTTCAGTCTCAACATTTGAAATACCAACTAGAATTCTATACTCACAGCAATGTTGCATATAAACCCATCAGCCTGCTCTTGAGATGACGGCTTCCATTTTTTTGAAGTTCTTGTTTTTACCAAGCTAGGTCTGAACAGGTACGGCAACTTCAATAGTCCCAAAATTTCAACCGGAATATTGACTGAAACAGTTAGTCGAAATTGTAATAAAGCCCACGAATATACACCCGTACTGAATGATGAAATTACTAATCATGGACTGAATTAGAAAAATCGATTTGTTCTATCCAAGTCTGATTTGATAATTAAAAATCAAAACAACCGTCCAATAATCTTATTCAGTTATTACGTCGGAGTCAATTGGTTACTGTACTATGAGGCGAACTAAGCTTTAGATCAGGTTGATCAAGATTGTAAAGAATAATTATTCTGATTTTACATTGCTGATTGATCTTATAATTAGTAATCACAGTATTTTCAATTGCAATTTGCTGTGTGGTCTACTGTGGATCCGATGTCATGTACGAAATAGAATATGGTATATAGGTATGCTGTTCAGTTACAACTGGTGAACTAGGAAAAATTGATTATGTACGTGTACGTATAATACAAACCTTCTTGATCCAATGACGGCAGCTTCTTTTTTTTCGCAATATCTACCACAGTTGTTGCTATATGGGGCCACTTTTTCAGAAAACTTTCTGTGTTAGCACATACGTTGGACAACTCGAAGTCCAGTTGCAACTAAAAAAATAAACCGAAAGACTTAGGAATGATTTTTTATAATTATTATTCTTCGCAGTTGATTACGTGGTTGGTAAAATAACTGACGTTGAAATACATTGTCATAGAGAACTACTAGGATAAAAAAATTGTAATGATAGAATCGTACATGGATAATCAAATTTTTAATCTATTATCCTATTGAATCTTACACACTTGTTGAGGGTCGGGCGTAATGAAACAATTCAGCATGAAACTGAAATGCAAGAACTCACCAATGAAGATCCAATCGGTGTCGTGAGGATCGGATATTCCTGGTAGTAAGTGTCAATTGACTGTGTCTTATCTCTGAGACGATATGTTCTTTCCCACAAAGTCCTTGCCGACTCAAGGTCGTCTGGAGAAATTGTCTTCAATTGCAGCAAATTTCGATTGTCATCGTCGTTAATTTGATTTGGTGGTGGTTGTTGTCTGGCAGGAAGAATATGTCTTTTTAAATACTTTTTTGTATTCGTGTATTTGTTCCAGAGTTTACCCGTTGCAGAACGTTTTTCTGCAGATTGATATGGTACAAAATAGGCTTTCACACTTTCACGATTCCAGTACCCGTGAATTTCGTTGGCCCAAAACACAAGCGTTTCTGTCTTTATTCTATAAGAAAATACACAATATGATAATGATGACACACACATAAAGCATACCCATATAAAATTTAGGGCGGACCTTAAACAGGGTACTATCACAAATACAATTGTTGTTCAAACTGGAAGTATTCTGTGCCTGCAGAAATTATTTTAGTCAGACACGAAAATTTAGGATTTGGCACAGATCTGTCAATTATTCATACGCAAGATCTGGGGAGTGGATTGATTTTAATTAAAAAATGGCTTTTTGGGGGACCCACTCATGTGTGCAATGACAGTCCAGACGATTGCATATAGATATCTTTAACTACTGATCATAGACAACAAAGCCGTACGTACTTCAGATCTGTTTTCAACGCGTTTTCAATGATAATACCACAGAGTTTGTGTCTGTCACTGTCTTCCAACCGTGAAGTTTCTAAGAGGGCTTGTCCAGTAGCAGTTTCGGCCAACAGCTCCTTTAATCGCTATCATGAAATATAAGAAAAAATCTATAAGAGAATTCGGGTTCGGAGGTTCGAAGGGTTGTGAAATCATTCTAAGAAATGGCACAAAAAATATCTACAAATGGTAGTGCATTAATGAATATCAATGCAATTCAACGTTTACTAGTAGTTAAGCTTGGCTTGGTATCAGAAGTTATATTTTGTGTGGCACACAAGTAGTGAGCGAAAAAATATTTTTTTTCTTTTCTAATTAAACCTCCCATCTGTATGTATAGACAAAGTATAACTACCTCGCCGCTTTTCTGTGTTTCTGTGGATGCCTCTGAACGTGCGACTAAACTTTTTTCGGGTGCATTGGCTGGTGCAATATTTGAGGTACCTGCCTTCGACGTACTGGGTGCAGACAAATGGTCAATGTTACTGTCGCTCGAGGATGACGATGCGATACTCTGGAAGTGATTGAAGTATTTCCACGGAATGCAAATTAAAAATAGGTGATTTTCACCGCTACATCTTTGAGCCTGCATAGCAGCTATTATGTGCTATTATATACTCGGTAAAAATCACTTGTTCAATTTATGGTGAAAGAACCGCTCTGGATTACAGATTTGGCTCAAACTGCTGGGGTCAACTCCTTGGGGCACAAGATAAAGACTCTGCTATACAATTCAATCTCACAGGCTTTTCTTCTCTATACGAACCACAATCTGTGATATTATTCAGCGATTCACCGATTAACTGCAATGATTCAATAAATTCCATCAAAACTAAACCTAACTGCTCATTTTAATCTGAAAGCAATTGACTTACAATAAAAACATATGTTTCTATTTTAAACAACACAAATATTACAAGTGCGATCTTGGAAACTCATAATTCCTAGCGACTAACGACACTATCAAGGCTTTATCGCTGCATCAGATCATCAAGCTCCGTAACCAGCCCGTCTATTATGCCACTAGCAATTTTCATTCTCAAATTTATGGAACTGATTTTCTCACATATATGCAACACAAATCATTGGCTGCGAAACCCAACCTAACTTGATAAAACCTGTTGAATCAGAAACGTATAATTTTTCCTCGAATTTATATTATAATTTAACGAAGATTAATGTTTTTTGATGATGTGAAGAATCAAAAATGCTGTCAACGAAGTGATGTTCGACTTGATGTTAGATATCGCTGCCTCGCCAGTATCAGCTGGGTCCTGTATCACGTTACACTTATTCAACATTTATAAGCCAGGAATAGTATTCAAATGTGCTTGCTGCATGTTGTATAAATATTCAACAACAAAAAGGCATAATGGACGAGGCGGTCAGGGAGCCTGATAGTCTGACGTAGCGATAAAGCCTTGATAGGGTCGTCATTCGCTAGGAATGATGAGTTTGGAAGATCGCACTTGAGATAAATGTTTTGTTAAAAACAGAAACATGTTTTTATCGGAAATTAGTTGCTTTCAGATCAAAATCAGTAGTTAGGTTCAGTCTCGATGGATTTTATTGGATCATCACAAGTAATTAATGAATCGCTCAATAATATCACAGCTATTGAGGCTCGTATAGAAAAAAAGCCTATGAGATTGAATTGTATAGCATAGTCTTCATCATGTGCCCCAAGAAGTTGACCCTAGCAGTTTCAGCCAAATCTATGATCCAGAGGTACGGGCCTCTACTTGTTAGTCGACTTGTGTACAATTGAAATTTTGCTAATTATTATACTAGATGACTATAATAGGAACAGTACTTATTGATTCGGGATTTCTTATAACCACAATTGAAATGGCTTTGAGATCGCAAAAACGTGGATCTAAGAATTCGCGAGCAATAAAAAATAGAAATAACAACAGATGAGGTAAATTCAATAAACACAAATCGTAAATCTGTTTTCTCGTCTATTCTAGAACATTTCATGAACGGAATAGACATACAGTGGCATATCATGGATTTTATGCATATAAACTATAAAACAACCTCACCCCATCATCCTTTTTTTGAAGAAGTAATTCTATTCGATTCCTCAAAAATATACATCTGGGTCCCACCTTAGGAATTAATTCTTTAACCAAGTCAGACGGCATAGTTAATAGTGTTTCCTTGTCAATGCCTTCAGCTATACAAATTCCAAAATAAACAGAAAAATAATATCATTCGAACAAAAATCTAGTAATAGCAGGATATTCAGCTCAATGAATCTGAATCCAATGGTGCAAGAATTTTTGCGCTGAGTTGTGAGCAAGGGGTTAAAAATTTTTTTTGAAAATTGATATTGTGATATTGCGACAACGACAAAAAAATTGGAAAAAAGTTTCAGGGAAGAATTGTAGAGAAAAAAAAGTTGCGTAAAAAACAATCACACTTTTTTTCGCGAAAATTGATAGGTGAGCCAGTGGAATTATATTAAGATTTTTAATAGCGTTAGACAGAAATGAAGGAGTGGGGCGACAGGCAAGCGAGGAGATAGTATGGTGGGCCAATGGTACGGGGACCCAGAGCCTCGCGCGCTGCTTCTCCTCTCTCACCATTGGCCCGTAACGTTTTCTCTTCGCTTGGCTGACGCCCCACTCCGTCATTTATGTCTAACGCTATTAGAAATCTTAATATAATTCCACTGGCTCACCTATCAATTTTCGAGAAAAAAAGTTTGATTGTTTTTTACGCAACTTTTTTTTCTCTACAATTCTTGTCTGAAACTTTTTGCCAATTTTTTTGTCGTTGTCGCAATATCACAATATCAATTTTCAAAAAATTTTTTTAACCCCTTCCTCACAATTTAGCGCAAAAATTCTTGCACCATCGGATTCAGGACGTCGAAAACGAGAATAAGAAATAGTGCTAACACTTACTGTTATGGCAAAATCACATCTATGATCAGGTACGTCAACTGGACTACTACGCATTGCACTGCCTACTACACCCCTACCCGCGGAGCTTTTTGGGATACTACGTAATCGGGTGGCAAGCGTTTCACTACCGGTATGACAATCACGCAAGAGCTATGAGAAATTTTGCGATTTTCGTATATCCACCGGAATAGTTAGACCAAATTAACTACAATGTATATTCCAACGTGTGTAATTGAATATCCATTACATGAAAGGAAGTTTTCGATTGCACGCATAACTTTACTCGAAACGGAAGTATTTGAGCCAGTTCGCATAACTCCTTCAGAAACTATCCGAAAAAATTGTTCAAACGGGCAAATTAAAGCTTTTAGTCTCGCTTTGTCATGCGTTTTCATTTGTGACATTATCACTATTATTGTAAAACGCGCTATTTAACGAAAGAAAAAGAACGAATACAAAACATACAATTTGAGGGCTGACATCTACCTTTAAAATTCTTCGCTCTTATTTATTACGTATCATTGAGGAAACGATTCTAACCTCTTTCGTTGTCGTGAGAAATTCGTCACATCTCTTGCGTGACTGAACCGACGAGGAAATAACTCGTTGAATTGGCGTGCCAATGGTCCGTGAATTAATACAAATTTATCGAAATTAATGCGAATTAACACGAATTGAATGAATTATCTTGAACTGACATGAATTAATTCGAATTACAAGCATTAAATTAGATCGAAAAGATTAATGTGAATTAATCAAAAAACTAAAAAATTGATCCGTCGATCCAGGTCTAAGTTATTTCCCCCTCACACTGAATAGAGACGCGGAACCGTGTGAGCAAACAGGATGGCAATAGTACATTACGCAACTACTACGCAAAACAGATCACTCCTGCACGAGTCGAATTTGTCGCCCGAGCTTAGCAAGATCTTCTTGTTGAAGATTGCATACCTAGTTGAGTCACTAGAGACACTGATAAAAGTAGATTTTGTATGTATGTACTTACCCTTAAAGATCGGTTGGAGTTCTTCTAGTCCCCATGACGATAGTTGATCTTCTACCCATTGCAATTGAGTGTCGGATTCCGCCATTATCACGAACACGCGAGACACGTTGAATACACACTTGGTACGAAACACTTGATATACCCGAACAATTATAAAAATGAAAGTAAAGGGAGAAGGAGGATCAAAGATATACTATTAACCGAAGGATGCCATGCAAATGGCAAAGCTGCAGAGAGCCGCAGACCGCCGCGCAACCCCACAATCAACCGACGACCACGCACCTCGAAAAACTTGTAGCTTCTGAAATGCTACAGGACGCGGGGTGCTGCTGCTGCGACGTTGTTTCAACGTTCACAAAATCATGTGACCTGACGGCTGAATAATGATATTTGATTGGTAGTTTTTGTAAGTGGTATGATCCGGGGAACCAATCACAAATTTCGTTTCTCGAAGACGAAACTATGACCGAGTATAAGGTAAATAACGTATTGGTTTGCGATCCCAGGGTGTATACACAGTCCTGAATACTCGGGGCAAATGATAATATGCTATAATGCAATGCAAAAATATGATAGCTGCGAGACACAGGAAGCGTTGTGCATCCTGAATTTCCCATCTTGATTATCCGTCAAACATTCTAAATTTGCCTACTTAGAGGCACAGGATTTACAGAAACGTTTTGTTTTCTCGAATATAAGCTTTTTATACTGCTGCTTAAAATGTCAGATAAAACACGATAGGATCCTATAAAATCCTATAGAATCCGGACACAAAAACCGGATATAGACGATGGTTGTCCGGTTTTTGTGTCCGGATCTATAGGATACGATCGTTTTCTATCTGACATTTTAAGCAGGGTGCAGTTATCGTACCCCTCAAAATTATCTGAAAAATCAGGATGATTATATTATAATCTTTGAATTTATAAACGTCTGTCGAAAGTACATTATAGGCCGTTATCTTCAAACGTTCAACAGACGTTTATAAATACAGGGGTAGCTGAGGGAGCTATTTTAATTTGAATCGTCTCTAGTTTCTCCCCATTTTCCCAACCTACTTCGTGGTTAGGTTAGGTTAGGTATGTATGTATGTACACTTGACGAGATTGATTATGACCGGTGTGAAGTTGCCACCACAGTCTCTTGTCTCTTTCCTTGTCTATGTAACCACGATGGATAGAATGAGACAAGAGACTGTGGTGGCAACTTCACACCGGTCATAATCAAACACGCTATGTGTACATACCTACATTAGGGTGGTTCTTATTTTGGGTATTTTTGAAATTTAGTACAGACGCCCCCAAGAATCCTTTCAAATATATTTTAAAAAATGTGTGTGAAGTTTGATCTCTTAATATTAATATTAACACGTGCCTCCAAGCGACCAAAGTTTTAAATGCAAGATACATGTATTTTTGTGCATCGATTGTATGAAAATTGTTATCTCACCAGATAATTGCTCAAAAATTGTGAAACTTGCTTTAATTATTGCCAACAACAAGAAGTACAAAAAGATATTTTTATTATATTTTTTTCGCAAGTAAATTTCCGAATTATGAACATGAAATTTTTTTTTTTTCTTTTTTTCGCGACAAGTCGGAAATATATTTTCGAAAAAAAAAATATAATAAAAATACATTTTTGAACCTCTTATTATTAGCAACAACTAAGCCAAGTTTCACAATTTTTTATCAATTATCTCGTGAGATAACAATTTTCATACAATCGATGCACTAAAATACATACATCAAAACTTTGGTCGCTTGGAGGCACGTGTTAATCCGTGTAAATTAATATTAAGGGCTCAAACTTTGCAGGCAGTTTTTAAATATATTTGGAAGGATTCTTGGGGGCGTCTGTATTAAATTTCAAAAATACCCAAAATAAGAACCACCCTAATGTACATACAAGGTAATTTTTTCAAATTGCTTTGGATAATCTCGAAGTCGCCACATCGCACTGATATCGACGTCACGGGCCATTGGAACGATATGAGATACAAAAACATAGAATACAATAATAATAAGTAGAAATGATTTAATCCATAGGGTACATTATATTTGGGGTATTCCACGCCAACTCGATCAACATTCGACCCTGACCATCTCGGATTTATCCACTATTTTTTTAAAGTTATCTGCGGGTTGAGGACCTCAAATTTTTTTTTTCTGAATTTGTCTGCATAACCGTTATTTATTTATGATTTTTTAAATGGACTCGAAGTTCGCCCCATTTAAAAATTCTGTAAAAATTCAGAAATATTGTATGAAATATAAGGACCATATTTTTAAGCCATTATATAGAGTGGTCAGTATAATAGAAGTCCTTGATGAAGAATAATTGCAATTGAGATTTGCAGTTTTTCACAACTTTTCTTTATTTTTTTGTGAATGTCATTTTATATCGATAAAACTCGTAGCACATCTTTGGAAAAAAAAAATCTCAATT
Source organism: Macrophya alboannulata (assembly GCA_949628255.1). Classification (NCBI taxonomy): domain Eukaryota; kingdom Metazoa; phylum Arthropoda; class Insecta; order Hymenoptera; family Tenthredinidae; genus Macrophya; species Macrophya alboannulata. Next base: position 35,245,902 of record OX451207.1, on the reverse strand, counting down.
TTTCCTTTATTTTTTATTCATATTATTTAATAAAAAGAATTCTCAATTTTCTGTTTGTTTTTCCAAAACATGTACTACCAGTTTTTTCGATACAAAATAACATTAGAAAATGAATTAAAAAATTGTGAAAAACTGAATCTCAATTCTCTTTACTTTACTAAAAAGTGTAAAATAAATAAAAAATGAGTACAAAAAATTTCAACAAAAAAACACACAGAGAAAAGCGTGTGGTGCCAGTCTAATCACTTGGTAATGCATATGTATGTATATGTATTGTATGTGTAAGCTGAGCACCACAAGCTTTTCTCTGTTTTTTTTTTTTGGAAATTTTTTTATATTCATTTTTTATTTATTTCACACTTTTGAGTGAAGAAAACCGTTTTTTTTTTTTTTTTTTTAATTCAGCCTCTTTAGTCTAATGATAATCATTATACATACAATAAATATAATAGAATACTTGTAGTAATTTTTTCGAATGTTTTACAAATTGTTTAGATATGAATAAACAAACAGTGCTTGACCCAAAAAATTGTAAAAAATTTGGAAAATTAGTAATAAAGCTTTATGTTTAAATTTTCAAACTTTTTTGATCAAGCATTGTGCGTTTATCCAAATCCGCATAATTCCCCACAGAAAATTACGTTTGACTAAATATTGCTCAAGTTTGATTTATCGAAATCGTCCGGAAAACCGAGTATGGGTGAATATTCTTCACCTCACTTGACTCCTTTAAAATCTTTAAAAGCACGACTTTTTGGACTCGAATTCCAAAATCAAGAGACTCGGTAGAGTCTCGCGCCAAGTACATTAAAAAGAATTTTTAAGCGCGCGGCGTGAGGCTCGAACGAGTCTCTATACCGGAGACACTGCACTCCGGCGGAGTGGGGGTAATAATAGTATAATGTTTTTAATATTTCGCCGTATTCTGTAACATCCTGGAGACTATCAATTTATCTATAGAATGAGGGTCTAAGCAGCTTTTATTCAATACCAAGATCAATGCGATCGGTGCACGGTGACTGAAATTATGATTTTTCTAGAAATTACAAGTGCTCAGTTCGACCAAGAATTTTCGTCTTCCCATACGTGTTCTCCGCGATACTCGATGTATTTTATGACTATACAAATAACATAGAGAGGCGTCCCTTCTTTTCTTGGCCACTGGAATAGAGTGACCGTGCATACTAATACACTACAGCAAAGTGGCCTTGTGTTGACGTGTATGTATACAACATTCGTTTCAGCGAATGAAGGCAGATGGCGCAGACAACAATTATCATGCTTACGTAGATCATTGTAAGCAAAGTTTCGCTGGTCTAGCCACGAATATAATAGTCTAGGGGCGTTGTATAAATATTTCGTCTACAAAAAATAACCGATAACCAATTAAAAGGAAGGAAGGAAATATTTCGTCTGCGTGATGATTTCAATTTTTAAACTATAGGTAGTAATACCAAAAATTTATTCAGCTATTTATTATTCGAACGCCTGAAAATTAAACTGTAAAATTTACATCAAGTTGCCCCATTTTTTCCTGACATGAAATTGCAAGTTTTCAGGTTATGAAGAGTGACTATCAAACTGTCAGATGTGTGTCTTGTGGCTCTATACATTATAAGTGTAAATCAGATATTGTGCACCGTATAGGATGTGTGGGCCATGGTACGAGTTTTTATGTTTCAGCTACTAATTATAATGCGATCATGCAGCAATAGGAGGCAAATAGTAGTACGATACGAACAAATAGTTGACTGAGATTCGTGCGAATATAGGTATACCTTGATTGAAGACTACGCATAGCACCTAATATTCGAAAGTTTAAAAATGTAACCCGCCACAGTAACATGTGTGACTCTATACATATCTATAACCATTGAAGTTGTGTGTATTATTTTTTGCATCGATCATGATTATCGATAACATACATTTTTTTATACATTTTTCAAGTCCGGCTCGCGGTAAACACTGTTTTTACAGACTGTATATTTATATATTTATTTGAAGACTATAAATAGATTTGTTGTAGCAGAATTTTTTCCAATTTATATGATAGCTTTATGATCTATAGAAATTGAGCTTCACACAAAATTCAATCGAGTTGCGATAGGAATGTTTATATCTTCAAATCAAAGAAACACTATTTTCAGACTGTTCCTCACGTTTCAGATGTAGGTAGTACATTCGAGCTTGGTGACGCTCGGTCTGATATAGGTTCAGATTTCTGTCAATTTATATTGATCGTTCTCTCGTTTTCACCATATGTTTTCTGTAATTTTTCAGTAACTAAATTCTAGAGCCGTTGTAGTCTACTTTGCCTTCCGATCAATGGGACAGTCAATGAACACTGCGCTTGCACCTGCTGAGTTTACAAATATATTGCCCCTTCACAAGTCACAATTCAGAACTCATAAGTAAATGAGAAAGCAGAAGATAATACCGTTTGATCCTTTTACAATCACATAACTTTGTACTATTATTATAACATCACCGTGCTAGGTGAACCGTTCATATCCAATGACAAGAATAGTTTATAAGAATCCAAAAATGTGAATTATGATCCGATAGTACGACAAGGTATAAAGTTCTAGGGGCCATCCTGAGTGCTATTTATTTCCATTGAAGCCAGCGATCAACTGTCTTTTGTCTTTAATATTTTGATGTAATGAATATCAGAAGTATATAGATAATTTTTCATTGTTACCAGCAGACTAAGATTCATGACTGAATTCATAAACACTATTTACCACATTATAATTTCTGATTTGATATAGAATCGTCGCCGTAGTTTCTTCATGTTGAAACTAATCTTTGGGCAAATTTCGTTTCAATTCTACATTCATATAAGGCTGATCTTCAAATATTCCCTGCATCACAGTTACAGAGTGATTGATTCTACCTAGATTTCGAATCCACAGAGTTCAGAAGTATAGTGCATATTTGTTACAAAGAAAAGCTACTTTTAGCCAGTACCGCATTATAACTGCCAATATGGTGATTTTCTTGTTCATATTTACACATGGCTCATCAAAACGTATAGCAATGAAACAGACAAGCCCAGGTTTGTAGCTGGCATAACGTTCTAAGCGCCATCAGATGACCATTTGCCCTTTTCAAATTGAAAATGTATAATTTTTTCTTTTGTATAAATTATACAATTCTGCATACAATTCATCATGAACAAGACTTGGTACGAATCGAGATGATACAAAAAGTAATGAAATCCCCCCCAAAAGCACCTCTGGTGCAAAAACCTTTCGCTAAGTACATTATACAAAAATGTCTTTATACAAAAAAGTATTGAAATCAGATCTCATTGCCAAGTAGGTGATATGAATATACAAAAATGTCGTCTTCATACAAAAAAGTATTGAAATCAGATCTTATTGCCAAGTGGGTGATATAAGTTCGAGAAAATGACATTTACTTTATCTTGAATTATTAATAATTATGCCTCAAAATTTTTTTTTACAGCATTTTCATTCTGCTACATGGAACCATGATGGATACGGTCAGAAGCAATGGAAGCTTCCATTGATTTTTTGAAAAGAAAAAAATTTGGAGGTAGTGGTACTTGGCGGGCATTTTTGTAAAAATTACAAGAAAATATAAATGCCCGCCAAGTACCACTACCTCCAAATTTTTTTCTTTTCAAAAAATCAATGGAAGCTTCCATTGCTTCTGACCGTATCCATCATGGTTCCATGTAGCAGAATGAAAATGCTGTAAAAAAAAATTTTGAGGCATAATTATTAATAATTCAAGATAAAGTCAATGTCATTTTCTCGAACTTATATCACCCACTTGGCAATAAGATCTGATTTCAATACTTTTTTGTATGAAGACGACATTTTTGTATATTCATATCACCTACTTGGCAATGATATCTGATTTCAATACTTTTTTGTATAAAGACATTTTTGTATAATGTACTTGGCGAAAGGTTTTTGCACCAGAGGTGCTTTTAGGGGGGATAGTGTTGACTCAACCATAGTATGTATTGCGTGAGCGACTATTGTACATGGTAACAAATGCCGAATTATGTGGTAGGTTCGACTAGCAGTGGTATTCCGGTAACGCAAAAAAGGATTAGCTCAACTATAGTGTACATGGTACGGATTGACAATATTTAAAGTCCGCACAACTGGATGAGTCGGCACCTCCAACTATTAACACGTTTGTGGCAACGGAGAAATATAGTGTTGAATGCACTATAGAGTTTAATCTATCGGTGATTATTGTACATGGTAAAAAATACCGAAAGATGTCGTAGGTTCGACTACGACTAGTATTCCGGTAACGCAAAAAAGAATTGGCTCAACTATAGTGTACGTGGTACGGATTGACAATATTTAAAGTCCGCACAACTGGATGAGTCGGCACCTCCAACTATTAACACGTTTGTGGCAACGGAAAAATATAGTGTTGAATGCACTATAGAGTTTAATCTATCGGTGATTATTGTACATGGTAAAAAATACCGAAAGATGTCGTAGGTTCGACTACGACTAGTATTCCGGTAACGCAAAAAAGAATTGGCTCAACTATAGTGTACGTGGTACGGATTGACAATATTTAAAGTCCGCACAACTGGATGAGTCGGCACCTCCAACTATTAACACGTTTGTGGCAACGGAAAAATAGTGTTGACTGCACTATAGAGTTTAATCTATCGGTGATTATTGTACATGGTAACAAATACCCAAAGATGCAGTGTGTTGGACTATAAGTACTATTGTGGTAACTAATGAAGATATGTTCCATAACTATGACGGTTTAGTACCAGGCTGATTAAAAATTATAGTTGATTGTACTATAAATATAGTCATAGTTCACCAAATCGTAAATTTTGTTGATTTAACCAGCTGGAAATAGTTCAGTGAACTATTTTTCAGTCAGCTGCACTATAAAATCGGGTTGTCTTGACTAAAATACGTGAACTAAAATAATATAGTTCCCCCAACCAAATTATTTCTCTCAGTGTACTTTACTACATCCCACGCACCTCCGAGAGCAGCAGCGTGGAGCGGCATCAGTCCATTTTTATTTTCAAAATTGATATCAGCTCCCTTTTCGAACAAATACTCAACTACGTCTAGTTTGCGAATGTGAGCAGCTCGGTGGAGCGGTGTGATACCGATTACGTCTTGCGAATTGATATCAAAATCGATTTCTTCCGTTAGCAATTTTATTTTGTCTAAATGTCCGTATTCAACTGCCCGGTGCACTGCTGTCCGGTCCAAAGAGTCCTTGATGTTAATGAGGAACTTTCGATCTTCAGTATATGCACCGAGGCAATTCAGAAAAAGTTCAATTATACGACCACAACCTTCGGCAGCTGCTACGTGAAAGATAGTTTCGTTTAGTTGAGATCGACGTGTTTTCAAACAAAATAGCCAAAAGTCACCCTGTAGTAGATCAACATGTTCCTTCGACAATAGCCCATCCATAAAGGCACGCATGGTCTCGTAATTTCTTCCAAGCAAAATATCGTCTACGAAGATTTTTTTCAGTGATTCATTCTGCACGCGCGTCTTCAACATTTCTGAGAAAAACTGCGCTGCGAAATATTCTGCGTAAGTTCTGTGTCCAAACTGTGGCTGACCATTGATGAATCGGATAATGATGCCGTCCTGCTCTACAATTTCAGCATTCGATGTCTTTAGTGATCCGTGGCTCGAATTTTGTTGAAAAAGTAGCAGCTCTTTTATTTCATTTTTATCAAATAATGCATCCAAAGCCAGCCGCTTATGTTTATCTACGAACCTCTCAAAACACTGTCTTTTAGCCTTTTTAGTGGCAACGGCCGAGAAGTTACCACCTGTTTTTTTGAAAAAAGCGTCAAACTTTTTTTCCACAAAATGTTTATATAAATAAATGAGATCAATTTTTTTCGGAAACTTTGGTTCATCGACTTCAGAGTCGATGAATTCCTTACATGAATGAAAACGTTCTTGCGTCACTTCTCTGCGGTTTTCGAAAATCTCCGCCACCAGTTTCGCCTGTAGCGGATTACCAGTGAATTTGCTCTCCTGATCGTTAATTGAATCGGCCAGTTTGTTCACTATTGCCGTGGCATACTGTTTGATACGGTTCTTGGTTCTTTGTTCCGAATCGTCGTCCGAGTCTTCAAACTTAGCTTTCCAAAAATCGGTCAAAAACCTTTCTTGATCATGCATTGAGAATGGCTTTATTTCATAAGAAAATGCATTCAATTTAGTCTCCAATAATTCCCTAGTATGTGGTCTTGTAGCAGCTACTAATTTTCTGATGCCATAATTTGTAAATGTTTCCAGTAAACTGATCACGGTATTTTCATAATCCGGACTTATCTCGTCGAATCCATCAAATAATATTGCCACTTTCTGTTTCCTTTTTAGAATTCTTTTACAAACCTTTCGTGCCAAGTTAGTTTCGTCGCTGAAGAATTCCTCCACCACGAATTCTACTGCTCCGTTGATACTAGTTAGATCGTAACTTGAGTCCTCTTCTAATCTTTCTAGGGCGGTTGCATGGTGGTTCAAATCAATTTTCAACACCAACATATCCGGTTCATTTGTTTTAATCTTTGATGCTAAGTAAGTCAACATCGTGGACTTTCCCATTCCCGCCGTATCAGAAATAATCACAAGCTCGTCATGGGATGTAAGATCAACTTCGTTAAGATATGTCATACTTGTTTTATCATTATTATCATCGCTCTCAGTAAAATCCCTATACTGAACCAAATAAGTTATACTTCCCCGAGATTTCTTCCATACGTATTTTTCTTTCTCCCAAATGCCTTGCTTCCATTGTAACCAATGAACGTTGCGGTCTTCATTTTCTGCACAAAGAGCGTTGAATTGTTCTTCCTCTCGACCAGGATCTAAAATTGTAAAGTTCTGTGTGCTATGTTCCATTGGTGAAGTTTCTCCGAGTTGCACCGATTCATTCGGGACATCTTCGTCCGCACCGCAGTTAATGAACAAATCAGTCTTAAAATTTCGTGTCATTGAAGAAACCTGTCCTATTTGCAGCAGCTCGCCTGGAAGTCCTCTGTTAATGCCACTGATGGCAAACAGATCGGGTATTTGGTCGTCTTCCATAATAGCTTTTTTGATAACTACATGCCGATAGATTGTACGATGTATGTAGTAATGCACGAACTCATCCAATCCTTTCATGTCACAACCGATTTGTATTCCGTATTCAGAAATAAGCTCAACCAAGATGTCTGAGTCCATTATCTCTGCGAGATCTCGTAATTCATCTTTTTTGAGATTATCGCAATCCTGGATGCCTAACAATTCCCCGAAGCTGGATTTGTTGTTTTGTCCCTGGAATTTACTGACACGTTTCCCTAATAATTTTTTTTGTGATTCGTTGCTGAGATTACCAAAGCTATCGTCAGTATTTTTCACACGATAAGTTTGACGACCGAGGTTACATTCCGAACCTAAATCTTTACCTGCCTGGGTTATAACAATGATTCTTTTGTTGATGTTCTTCGCCATAATATTACATACTGGAATCCACAATGTATGTAAATGTTTTTTTGCACTGATTGACTCACAGTCGACAACTAACAGATTGTGATCAGCTGACCATTCGAAAGCGCGTAACACTAGCTCCATTATTTTTTGTCTTAATAATGTTTCTAGACGTACAATGGTGAAATTTTCATTTTTTTCGCATTTTTGTGTTTTTGTAAGAGTTTGAAAAACCCGTAAAGCTGTCAACAAAGTTTGTTTCGATGAAATCATTTCTAATATCTGTTTCGAAGCAACAGTGGAAGAATGTATGAATTTATGTAATTCTGTGTTCTGGTTGTCAAACCGAATGCCAAGTTCCTCAAGCTTCTCCATATGATCTAGGCCTACAGCCATGGTTTTGATAGAGCTGAGTTTACCTTTCATTTTATCAAAGAAATCGTCAGCGTCTTCCCTGGTCAGAAATTCACCACGTTTCGTCTTGAACCAATCCAATATTTCAATTTGAAATGAATCCCTGACAATACCGGCATCTAGCCGGTTGAACTCGGGGCCAATGTCACGCTCTATTATTTCACTAAGTTCTATTTCATTCGGTTGGTTTACTGCCAAAATAAATTCATCGAAAAAGCATGAGATTTCAAGATCAGTAACCTGGTTAGACACTGATTTCAACGTTTTCCACAGGGCAGACGGATTCTTCACGGGAAGTTTGTAGCGTCGCGGTCGTTTCTTTCTATTCGTCGTGTTCAAAAAATTGTCCGTCTCCGTTCGTTCTATGACATTGACGTCTTTTTTTTTAAATCGTCCACTTTAAGGCCAATATTAGTACATAGTATGAAGTCCTTCAGCTTACTCCCATGAAAGTCTGGATGTTTTTTAATCTTGCGCCAAGAAATGAAATACTTCAGTAAACTGAAATCCCCATCTTTCACATTTAATAAGTCGCTGGCATTAATCATTTTAGTTTCGTCCTGTTTATGTTTAGCTTGTACGAATCGAAAGACTTTGTCTCCTTTACTATCTTTGTAACGTAAAACTACATCGTCAAATTTTTCGGCTATGTCCATTTCTGTAGCCAAGCGAAAGGAGTATTTCATCTTTCGTGCACGATGTATAATTAGCATCAGGTGCTTCAACTGATAAACTGTTCCGTGTAAAGAGTTCTTCAGGCCTGATGCATCGTATGTTCCTTTCTCTGCTGTATCACGGTGCAAATTAGCTGGTTGTAGATTATCAGTTGGTTTTAATTTTCGGATTCTTTTAGCGTGTTCGCCAGGCTCATTATCCACAGTACGTTTCTGATTTGGCCTCTTTAAAGTAGAATTCGCCGAAGAATCGTCATCTGGCAAATCACGCTTTCGCGAGGTGGAAGGTTGGTTGAATAATGGCATTTTGTGGACTTCTTCACCTTTGGAACTTCGTGATTATGTAATATTGACAATGTTTAGAAGTACGACCTTCCGCAACCTTCGAGTTATCCTCGGTGGGCAATTCTAGAAGGAGCTCTGTAATCATATCATCACTGGTTATTGATGGTGATTTTACGTAGCGATATAATTCGATTATAATAACGTAGCGATATGTAATAAAAAACCCATTCATCAAAGTATAATTTCGTTCATGTACAGGGTGCTTCAGTGCTGGTAGAATGAGGTCTTCTGTATTCTGCAATTTTTCATGCACTCACCTTAGCCAATTACAAATGATTCGTTCTCTCTGCATCCGCAAGTTCTTATTGACGAGGGGTTCTCTGCACCAGACATTGCGAGTAGTCAGATCGATGCTTCTTCGAATTCTGAAACAAGTACAATACAATGACGACATATGTTGGTATTCCGACGAGACTGGTATTTTCACCAGTGAGCTGAATTTTAACAGAGGTTGGGGGAGATGCGGCGTGACTTTAGTCAAAGTAAGTATGTATTCAGTAAAACGCGATGTCTGAAAAGTCGCGACTTTTTCAATTTTAAATAAATGATGGTTCCAACAACTATAACTATAGAAGACTCCAGAAGAGCAAACCATTTAGTATCGCCGGACTGACGCGGAAATGAATACTGAATTCACATTTGAAATAGTATCTACAATTGAGAAGAAAAAAAAAAGAAAAAAAGACAAACAGTGTTTTGTATGAAAGTTGACTTATGTCGTTGCATGAGCCAGACGGGACTTATCTTCTAACCGCTCCCTCCTGATAAGGTCACCACGCTTGATAACATGTTATATTCAGCAATAATTATTCCAATCATTCGGAGTAAAATCACTAGCTCATCATGGTCACCTTTGGTCTAACGCTGGCACGCTGGAGCTCCAAAACCGAAACGTGTTCATTCAATTCATCTGAATTATACGTGTTTATGATTTATCATACAAATCAGATCAATCAACACGGAAAAGATTGTTATACTATACATATTTTTTTTGTTTGTTTTATGTTATACATTTGTTATACATATCTTCGCGTTATGGAGCATAAAATATGAGCAGTCAGAGATTTCGATTGTTGGAACATTTTTATCACACTTTCATGACGTAATATATAATCGGTTATTTATGAGTAATAAAACAATCGATATCACACTTTTTGATCCGTACAATGAGGCAACATGTTGGTATTTCGACCAAACCGCAGGAATTTACGTCAGTGGGGTGCCTTTGCACCGAGGATGGGGGAAGATTCAGCGCGGCGTTATTCAAAGTGAGTTCTTATCTAATTGCAATTCTTATAAAATAATGGACTCCTACAATTCCGAATGAATTACGGGACCAACAATTCTAACCACAGGATCTCAGAAAAGCAAACCATTTGGGTCCGTCAGAGTGACGCAGAATTTAATACTGGATTCACATTCGAAATATAATCGTTAATTGAAAAAAAAAAGAAGAAAAAACAGCCTACGCAATTGCATCAGCGATGAGGGTCTTATCTTCTCACCACTTCCGTCTGATAAATGGTTGCCACGCCCGATGACTTGGTATTGTATTCAGTAATTATTATTGCAACCATATTATTTACAGAATAATTATGTTGGTTACTAAAACTTTTCTCGTAGAAAATATTCTAGAAAACTTTCAAATGAAATTTGTACAATATTAATTCAATGATTTTTGTCAGAATATTTCTGATACATCAACACCGAATTGAAAAGTAGAAGCAAGACAATTATATTCATCGAGCCAAAACGTTGTATAGGACAAATAACCTTCGAGCTGAGCAAAAACGAAATTGAAATTCGCATCGGAAGAATGAACCTCCTTGGCAACATCATTAGGGATTACGGGAAGATAATTTCAGGGGTTTCGAAACTTCGAAATCCCGTCGATCCAACGATCAAGATAAACGAACTACTTTTAATTTTTCTCGATTTTCGCCCCGGAATAAATAGGCACACATTCGTGCAAAAGACTACAAATAACATTTAAACTCACAAATAAGACGATTTCGTTGATCTGCACCTCGACACGAGGTCTAGCTTCCGCAATCACCGAGGCTATCATATATTATGATCCTGAAAGGAGCTACTGATAGCGAGTACTGCTGACTGCCATCATTAGTATGTGGAAGTGGTCAGGAGATAAGTCTAGTACGCATTTACAAGCAAGTCGACTCTTGTTCAGACAACAGACCTCGTCCCGGAGGCTGACTGCTTTATTCTGATCGTGAATAGAAACACCCGGCCGTCGACCCATAAACGATTCAGCGCCAGGAATTCATATTTTAGATAATGTTTCAGACGAACTTCGGCGACGATTCTTTTACCTAAATGACGAAGAATTTAAAGTATTACGGTAGAAAATTAAATAAAAATCTTACGAAAAATTGACGACTGTACAACGTTTTTAACAAAAATGAAAACAATTCCTGCACTCCCCTTAAATTTCGAGATAAACACATGCCGAGCATCGATTTTCGGTGGAATATCGCATAAGATTCTTTGCCCAGCTGATTCAGTGTGCCTTTCGCGTTACATAAACGAAATATGCAAAGCCAAAGTATACATCTCACTGTGTATAACGATCCGATAACATAAGAATGAATTTTTCATATTTCCCGACCGATCTGAGTAAATAAACCTCCGTTTCGTTTCGTTTGTTATTCGGGGACACGTTGATTTTGTACTACTCGAAGCTTTTCGAAGCAATTATTTCTATTGTCCATAAGTTTGCAGAAATTTCGAGAAAAATAATTAGATTTAGCGGAAATCAAAATTTAGGAACGTTTGCAAGCTTTTTTTTGTCTACCTAGAAATACCTACGAAACGAAACGAAACGACAGGACTTCGGGAAAGAAGCTTTTCAGATTGGTATATTCTCAATCAACAACTCTGGATGTGTCTGAAGGCAGACGTTAAAACATCGAAAGTATCATTTGTGGAAACCTGGAAAGTGTGGCAACGAATTTTTAAGGTCGAAATAAAATTACGTAAACTAGTCAAGACTGCCAGATCGCCTGACTAATACCATAAAATCGTAACCAATAAGAAGGCGACTTCAAAACCAAAAAAGGTCGTATAATTTTTCTCATCTTGTCATTTGCTTGACAGAAGGATGAAAATACAAAACTAAACTGGGATTATGAACTCTGATAGTAAAACGTCTTACGTGTTGGCAAATACGACATCTCTGACTTAAATTTTTCGAGAATTCACGTTTTAGAAAGCCAACAGGTCGTACACGCCAAATTATTAAAAATAAAGTTATTGATGATAAAATAATGACCTGGCAGATACGAGCTCATGAAATTATTTTATCTCCATGATTTAAAAAAAGGAACGTAACATCAAGCACGTCGTATCTGCCAGTAATCCGACATTCTGCTCTTAATTGACCAATTATCCAATTTCAATGGTTTTGAACATATTTTCACGTTTTCTGCACCAATACAAAAGAAAAATGATGCATCTACGCTTTTCTTTCTCATTTATAATCAAACGAATTTTTTCTAAAGTCTAGATACATATATATTTTTTAGTGAACATATTCCGTTTAAAAAAGCACTTTAAATACCTTATTCTCATGTTTAATTTCAAATGTTTTTTGAAAACCATTATTCCTTTTTCATTTTAAATGTTTCGTAAAGCATTTTACCGAGCCTTGCTTGACTCACACGTCGACTACAGGTACTTTATAAATTGAAAAGAAAGATAGACTGGAAACAAACAAGGGTTTCGCCGTGAACTCAATATTAAATCAGCTTATTCACGCATATTGGCGCGAACGAGATGTGGGTATAATTTTTTTATCGTGAATAACGTCTAACAGCTACTTCGTAATAAGTTTTGTACTGAAATTGCAGATGTGAGATTTTCGCAGAATCGTTGTAGCATTCGAAAATTGCAGCTGCTATTAAGAAATTGAACATGTCTATGATAATTAATTAATGGCAACTTACCAAATAGACATCCAGTAGTTATGCCAGTCGCAAATCAGGTCCGACATGAAGCGGCAATGCGAAGACAAAGAGAAGCATCCTGTATCTGAAAAATCACGAACATACCGAATTACCTACACAAGCTAATTTTATACCGATGTTAAGAACGGGTCTGCGCGTTTTTGCATGTAGCAAGAGTCGGTTAACGAGTTCAGCAATTTCGAAACAACAAGCATGAGTTACTGAGAAGGTGAACTGGTACAACTTACTATCAGTTATAACTCAGTTAGGGTACAACACCGTTTACCCCTCATTCGTCAGTCAAAATTATTGTGGAGTTTAGCAAGTTAAGTTCTTCCCTTGATGGTGTGGAAGATCGGAAGTATTGCAACCCGCTGCTTGAAGTATTTCAATCGTGAAGACCTGAAATACCCATTGAAAAAAGCTCTGCAGGACTCTTGAATTGGTTCTGTTGGTGGCAGATTCCTAAAGAGCTGAACCCGGTTATCATCCGGTACATCACTCTATTGTCTAATTTCTATTCGAAATTTTGACCTCCTTATCATTAATACTTGATTCTAACCATTTTGTATTCGATTTATTGAAGTATCTGTACCAACGCATACATATTTACATATTCACTCGGATTCATCGACTAAGATAAACTCGAAGATAACTTTTGATGTAGACTAAATACCGTCATCTACCGACGCTTAGGATTAACCATTGAAGATCACAGGTACACTTTACTGCTTCAACTGGTACAATTACTGAATATAAACAACCTTCGAACAAGACGGAAGAAATTATCAAAATTTTTGTTGATAGAGACAATTATCGCGTTGGCAACTTCTTTCGGGATTGAATGATTATTTCAGGGTTTTCGAAAAATAGAATTTCTGTTTGGAAGTAGATTATGATACAGGGACCACTTTATTCGTCATATTTCGCCCAGAGATCGAAGTCATCGTGTTTCACATCTGTGTAGAAGATTATAAAGAAAATCAAGACCCACGAAACAGAAAATATTATAAATTTGCACAAAGATAAGACATCCAGCCTCAAGAAACACCGTGACATACAGGGTGTTCGAAAAGTCGCAAGACAGCTGTTTTTTTTTCGAAAATACGCATCGCACAAAAAAATGTTCCCAATAAAAGTCTCACGGTTTCAAAAAATCTATCTAACGGTGGAAAAATGAAATTTCCCCACGGCCGCCTGGGGGAGAAAATGAGGGCCACTTTAGAATTTTAAATGAGAACCCTCATTTTTTATTGCATATTCAGTTTTTACATGTGAAAACAAGAAACTTTTGTCTCAAACACTTTTTCCGAATCATGTACTTAACAAAAGTTATAGGCGTTTAAAGATGTGTGTAGTAACTTTCTCGCAATAAGTGGATAGTGTAACGTAAAGAGCGTGTAAAAAAAGGGGTGCTTCATTTGCGTGAGTCCCCTCGTCACTCGCGACCGGAGTGCTTTTTTTCGAGAGTTCCCTCACCAAAAAAGCATGCAGAAAAGCTTTCCGATCGTGCGTGGCAAGGGGACTCACGCAAATGAAGCACTCCTCTGTTTACAATTTCTTCACTTTATACTATCGACTTATTACGAGAAAGCTACTACATACAACTTCAAACGCCGATCACTTTCGATAAATGCGTGATTCAGAAAAAATGTTTGGGACATAAGATTCTTGTTTTCACGTGTAAAAACTGAATATGCAATGAAAAACGCCATGACTAACCTCACGGCTCCGATATCCACGCCAATCCCGGTTATAGTGACGTCACGCGCCACTAATGACGTCATAGTTGACCGGGATTTTCATAGGTTGACTCAAGAATCTCGGTTCCAATATTTATACTGATCTCGGTTAAGATGAGGTAACACGAACGGCGGCATAGGCAACCAGTATCTTCGTAGTGTGACTTAAGAATCCCGGTTCACTGCAATGTTACTGTGACCAGCCGGGATTCTCAACAATCCCGGTTGTTAGTGTCATCATTACAACTGACAATGGTCGGAAGTGCTCTGTGCACAGAGTCTGTCCCTGCGTTCCATCATGAGATACAAAACAGTAAGTCTTACTTTTTACAGTCAAAACAGAACCAGTTGACTTCTGGTATTTTTTTTTTCAACGTAATGCACTTGATGTGTCTTCGCAAGAGGCACATAGCACAAAAAAAGCTATCGCTGTTGTCAATATTGCCATTGCACGTAATGCACAGCCATATATTTTTCTCCTTTCTGGGTGCTATCACATTTTCAACTACTTTCCATGCATCATCATCGTTTAAGGTTATTATCCGGGCCCAGACGTCAAAGACGCAAAAATAAAATGCAGAGCGGCGATTCTACTTCAATTCCGAACACATAAGTCCGAAAATATGCTCGTTTCATGCGAAAATAGAGCTGCAATACCGTTTTTAGATTTTTCAAATGTCAATTTCCTCGACGGCCATTATTATGTAGCTGTCCGCCGAGTTTAGGGTAAGTGACGCCACGAATATCAAGGATATTACTCTCTTAGTGTACTATCCTTGCGTCGGAGCATTATATTCGTGGCGCCACTTACCGCCCGAGCCAGCGAAACTCGGCAGACAGCTACATAACAATGGCCGCCGAGGAAATTGACATTTGAAAAATCTAAAAACAGTATTGCAGCTCTATTTTCGCATGAAACGAACATATTTTCGGACGTACGAGTATGTGTTCGGAATTGAAATAGAATCGCCGCTCTGCATTTTATTTTTGCGTTTTCGACGCCTGAGCCCGGATAATAATCGAAATGTGTCTCCCCCACCCCTTTTTCAGTAAAAAGGAGGTGGGCGACTAGGGATGGGCCTCAAGAATCTTTTTTACTGACGATGCATGGAATGTAGTTGAAAATGTGATAGCAATCAGAAAGAAGAAAAATATATATGGCTGTGCATTGCGTACAATATGGCAATATTGACAATAGCAATAAAGTTGTCTGTGCTATGTGCCTCTTACAAAGACACGTCAAATGTACTACGCTAAAAAAAATACCAAAAGTCAAATGGTTCTGTTTTGACTGTGAAAAATTCTATTGCGATAAGTGTGAATACCGAAATCGGGATTCTTGAGACACATCATGAAAATCCCGGTTAACTATGACGTCATTAGCGTGACGTCAGTAGAAGTCCGGGATTGGTGTGGAGACCGCAGCCGGAAGGCTAGTCACAGAGATGAAAAATGGAGGTTCTTATTTGAAATTTCAAAGTTGCCCCCTTTCCCTCTCCCAGGGGGCCGTGGGGAAGTTTCATTTTCCCACCGTTAGATAGATTTGTTCAAACCATACAACTTCGATTAGGAACATTTTGTTTTTAGGATGCGTATTTTCAGAGGGAAACAACTGTCCCGCGACTTTTCGAACACCCTGTATATGTTCCACGCAAGAATTGGTGATTGCGTTCCCTGCTGACTGAGGACTGAGGACTGATAACTACGCACTTGCGGCCAAGTCGAATCTTGTTCAGGCAATACGCTTCGTCCTGAAAGTTCACTGCCTTGTTTTGACCGCGGATAACAATGCCCATCAATCAGCAAACGTTTGCAAGTTGTGAATTTATTTTCAGATGTCTCATGACTAATATGACTAAAATTGAAACAACGATGAAATGATAAACAACCGATAGTAACTCGTCGGAGATGAGATTTAACGTACATATATTGAATATTCAAGAATTCTAAAAAAACGAGTATAGACTGAATCCAAATGAAATCATGCAGGCCAGCGGACGTGATGTTCCAGAATCGATCGGCGTTCAAATATGTTGTTCCTCATACAAAATGAGCCGACACGTATTTTGTTGTTTACCCCAGAAAAATTATCCAAGCCCGATATCGATTTTTTAAGATTTAAAGGCGAAAAACTTTCTTCGCCAATTTGAGGAACCAAATATTCGAAAAATAGCCGCCAAATCCGTAATTCTCGAGCTTTTTCGACGATTCTTGTTTTATGTGATTTGGAATTTCGTACTCCATCGAGAAAAACAAAAAAATCCGAAAAAATTTGAAAATTGCCGAAAATATCGATGTTTTTTGGAAAACATAAGAATTCACTTTTCTCAAAAACCCCATTTTTTTTTCCTGAAAATTTGATATGTTTTTCGGGGTGATATTGACTACTTACCCTATTGATGGCGACTGGTATTTTTTCTTGCTTTCCGAGTCATTGACTATTTTATTTTCTGAATTCCTGCAGGGCCGTATTTTCACTGTTTTCATGCTATATACTCGCGAGCTTGTATTTTCTGTAGAATCCCATTTGTATATTGTTCGGGCTACCGAATATCTTGTTGTTCAATTTTCTACTCGGTGTTTCGCTTACACAATACTTCAAATTACTTGTATCATGAACAAAAAGTAATGAAATCCCCCCCAAAAAGCACCTCTGGTGCAAAAACCTTTCGCCAAGTACATTGATGCGATATTTCCCACAAAAATAGTTTTGCAGCCATTTAATCTTCAAAAGTATTGAAATTAATGGACGTTACCAAGTACAAATAAATTTGCTCCCAATTAATTTCTTAACGTGATCCAGTTTTAGATTTTGGTAGCAATTTACATTTCGATGTATACCTATAATGTGGGTAACATGTAATAACATGCGACATACGAACTCATGAGAAAAGATCAATTAAAATTAAAATTAGGAATAAAACAAAGAAAAGAAAAAAAAATTTGGAGGTAGTGGTACTTGGCGGGCATTTATATTTTCTTGTAATTTTTACAAAAATGCCCGCCAAGTACCACTACCTCCAATTTTTTTTTCTTTTCTTTGTTTTTTCCTCATTTTAATTTCAACTGATCTTCTCTTATGAGTTCGTATGTCGCATGTTATTACGTGTTACGCACATTATAGGTATACATCGAAATGTAAACTGCTACCAAAATCTAAAACTGGATCACATTAGGCAATTAATTGGGAGCAAATTTATTTGTACTTGGTAACGTCCATTAATTTCAATACTTTTGTAGATTAAATGGCTGCAAATCTATTTTTGTGGAAAATATCGCATTAATGTACCTACTTGGCGAAAGGTTTTTGCACCAGAAGTGCTTTTTGGGGGGGATTTCATTACTTTTTGTTCATGATACAAGTAATTTGAAGTATTGTGTAAGAGAAACACCGCGTAGAAAATTAAACAACAAGATATTCGGTAGCCCGAACAATATACAAATGGGATTCTACAGAAAATACAAGCTCGCGAGTATATAGCATGAAAACAGTGAAAATACGGCCCTGCAGGAATTCAGAAAATAAAATAGTCAATTACTCGGAAAGCAAGAAAAAATACCAGTCGCCATCAATAGGGTAAGTAGTCAATATCACCCCGAAAAACATATCAAATTTTCAGGAAAAAAAAAAAAATGGGTTTTTTGAGAAAAGTGAATTCTTATGTTTTCCAAAAAACATCGATATTGTTGGCAATTTTCAAAATTTTAGGGATTTTTTTGTTTTTCGCGATGGAGTACGAAATTCCGGATCACATAAAACAAGAATCGTCGAAAAAGCTCGAGAATTACGGATTCGGCGGCTATTTTTCGAATATTTGGTTCCTCAAATTGGCGAAGAAAGTTTTTCGCCTTTAAATCTTAAAAAATCGATATCGGGCTTGGATAATTTTTTTGGGGTAAACAACAAAATACGTGTCGGCTCATTTTGTATGAGAAATAACATATTTGAACGCCGATCGATTCTGGAACATCACGTCCGCTGGCCTGCATGATTTCATTTGGATTCAGTCTATAATCTGTTCGATGCTTAAGTCTGAGGCGGTGTTAAATATGTGAAACCATCGTTGAACACTACAGTGTGTGATATCCTTGTCAAAAATCTTCGAAGGATTGAAACCTGTACTAGAATAAATTTCGGAAGAACTTCATCCGTTATAGCCGCTTACGAAATAAAGCCCACGGCGAGGATTAACACAGAACCGACGTTAACACCAATGATACATGAAAAAAATTGAAATAATATTCTCTGATGTATGGAATACAAAAGTAGTCGATCCTATACAGATTTCGTCTAGAGGCTGATTCCATCTAAAATCATCCAGGCAGGTCGGGACCAAAAATTTTAATCGCTCAGTGATTTAATATATCATTCTTTGAGCAATTTGAGGGGACCCCTATTTCAGGATTTTTTTTTGGAAAAAATTTCTAATCTCTGTACGGATTTTTCAATTTTTCCGAGCAAATACCTGTTTTTATCAATTCTGGATGTGTTCTCTTTTTCAAACGGCTATAACTCTTGAATAACTTTTTTCTTCAAAATACGCGGAATTTTAAGCACTTTCAGAGAATCTCAAATTCGTCTACATCGACACAGAATCATCGAAGTTATGTTGCATAATATAAAAAATAACGAAAATTTTCAACCTCGATTTTCAGCAATTTCATATTTTTTTTTTCCGCGAAATTTTTTTTTCGAATAGTCCTTGAAATGCCCTACCTCGTATGTAAGTTTCGTTATTCAAGCCTAATATCAAATTTTATTGAATATATAATCCCCAAAAAAGCATCTCTGGTGCAAAAACCTTTCGCCAAGTACATTAATGTGTCGATCACTTCACCAAAAAATGAAAAACGTTGTGCTCGTTCGCTCGCTCACTCGATTAGTTTATGATTATCAACATATACAAGCATTGAAATCAGATAAAACTGCCAAGTACTTGTATCATAATAAAAGTTTGGAATGAAAAAATTTGTTCAAACTAAATAATGTTGTATCGATTGCAGGTTTATATTTGTGTTGATTGATTTATAATTATTGATCGAAAAAACAGTTTGGATAAATAAATTGGAGATAACCACATTTATAAAAAAATATTCATAACGAAAAAATTATAAAAAAATAAAATAAAACAAGAAAAAAAAATTTGGAGCTAGTGGTACATTGACGGGCCAATGTTTAAATGACTATCAGAGGACATTGACATAGTTCGCAATTCATATTTCATAGTTCTTTCTCTACGGAAGGCCCGCCAAGTACTACTACCTCCAATTTAAAAAAAAAAAAAATTTTTTTTAATTTTTTCGTTATGAATATTTTTTTATAAATGTGGTTATCTCCAATTTATTTATCTAAACTGTTTTTTCAACCAGTAATTATAAACCAATCAACAGAAATATGAACCTGCAATCGATACAACATTATTGAGTTTGAACAAATTTTTTAATTCCAAACTTTTATTATTATACAAGTACTTGGCAGTTTTATCTGATTTCAATGCTTGTATACGTTGATAATCATAAACTAATCGAGTGAGCGAGCATAGCCAGCGAACGAGCACAACGTTTTTTATTTTTTGGTGGAGTGATGTACACATAATGTACTTGGCGGAAGGTTTTTGCACCAGAGGTGCTTCTTTGGGGATTATATATTCAATAAAATTTGATATTAGGCTTGAATGACGCTATAATTCATAACTTTCCTCACAAAGGCTGGTCGCTAACGAAACTTACATACAGAGTTAGGGCATTTCAAGGACTATTCGGAAAAAAATTGTCGAGGAAAAAAAAAAATGAAATTGCTGAAAATCGAGGTTGAAAATTTTCGTTTTTTTTTTTAAATTATGCAACTGTTACGTCCGGACCTCGCCACCCGAACGGACCTCCGTTCCTCCCCTACAATCTTTCTATTCCGACGTATGCAACTACTACCAACCTATCCGTCTGCTCTTATCTCTATTCCAGCTATTCTCTCATCCTCACCTGATCCCTGTACTACTTAGCCCTGGGAATCACACTATGCTTACCTCCGCACTTTTGCGTCCCCACCTCAACTACAATTCTCATCACTCATTAACCACACACTTCTTCTTCGACTTTTCCACAAAACACTTCAACTTCGATCTTCCTACTATAAACTCCTTCTCCGACATTCCTACCTTATACACATCATCATTATTCACTCACTTTACTGAAAACTTGTTCAACCATACACACACTCATACTTTAACCAATAAAAATCATCATCAACGAATTCATGCTAAACCATTATTACCCCTTCCACTCTCATCTCCAGCTATTTTTAGTGTAAAACAGGGTTGGACCCACAAATTTACCATCCTGGACGTTACACCGGTGTCAGAAGTGAAGCCTGTTTCTGGCGTGAAAAGAGTGAAAAATTGAAATTTTGGTAAACCTCCCTTTTGAAAGTGAAAGTTACCTCTCAAATCAATGAACCAAACACCGAAAGTTACACTGGGTGAAAGTTTTGAATCCGGAGTGTGTGTACAAATCTAGCGACAGTGACAATAAAAATTTGTGTATAAAGTGTTCAGTGATTATGTGAACAATCTACAACCTATCTGTAATTTGTCTAATATACAGAAATTCAATAATAATCTACAAGACTACGGAGCCATACGAGCCAAATTCAATAATAATCCACGAGTTTATGGAGCCATACGAGCCAAGTTCACAAATAATCTACAAGTCCACGGAGCCATACGAGCTAAATCTACGAACAATCTACTATCCTAAGGAGTCAACAGAAGTCAACAGAGATCTACAAGACTGCTAGTAACGAGCCAGCCAAAGCGAAGTGAAGTCAAGCATCGTACATCTGATTATGCAGTCAGTGCGAATAATCCTAACAACATCAATCATATTGTAAGTCTCCACTATTTCACACATAAGTTAAGAATTATTATCATATAAGATGCCGGATTCCGAAGGAAACGATTCCGCAAGCAGCCCATATTTACCGCTGCAAGCAGCGATCAGTCTAGTATACGTTTAATGGCACGAACATACCGATAAATTCATTTATTAGAAAAATAGAACAAGTTAAAAGCGCGATTCATGCATGAGATATACCGTTGTTCACTACGTTGGTTTCCACGGAAATTGAAGGCCCAGCGGAAAATTATATACAACGAGGCAGTTTAGATACGTTATTAAAGTTATTCGAAGATTTAAAGCGCGCGTACTCTCCAAAGCAACTTTTACCAGTATAGCGATTCTGGATCTTTTGCGTTACGTAGCACTCGACCTCTACTTAACACGGAGGTCACTGGCGATAGGCATGCTTTGAGATATTATACATCGCGCCGGTTGCTAAGTAACGACATAATAATAAGTGCAAGTCCTGTTACGGGGCTCGACGTTGCTTCAGCCATATGAGTACGCTCGTGCGTATGGTTTTCAAATAATTCGTCACGTTCCTTTTTAGGATATGCCAACAAGTAATTCAGCGAAATTGCCAGTGTATAATGACAAAACCAAGGTAATTACAGATCCTTTATTCTGACGAATGTTTTTTTAATCTTTGGTAAGTACAACGTGTTATTCACATATTCATTTACCAATGTAAATTGTTCATTGTCTATATAAAAATGTCAAATAATGGCATATACCTAATCAACGTCAATTATGAACATAAATATACAATATTAACACTCATTTCGATCCATATACTAATAAAATAATAGAATTTTTTGAACGGAATGAACAACGTGTACTCTTTTCCTTTGATTTCGCAGTGCTCTGTATGTTTTTTTTTTTTTGTTAGAAAGAAATTATACAGGTTGTTTTTTCAAATCGATTCAAGCCGATATCTCTGAAATTTGTAGGATTTCAAGGGGGAAATAACACGGTGTAGCAATATTATCTAGTAGGTGGAAATATCAAGACCCAGGAGAGGGTCAACTTAGTTTTTTAAAACAGAAACTGAATCTTTTTATCGCGTGATTTTATTCCACCTGAAAAATCGAACGACTGTTGGATGAAACATTTATGTGTAATAAACCAATTTTTTTATGAACTGTTATGAACTTTTTATCCTCAAACTATCTTGTTTGGCTAAAAATTTCAAGACAAAAAGTGCGTAATTTGATGGAAAAATTCTTGAAGGATATTCTTTCATAACTTCTTTTATGACCTTCAAGATTTCTGCATCTGCAAAAATGAACTTTAACAACCTGTAGCTTTCGAACAATCCATCTGAGAACAAAATTCTACTGAGATTTTTTCTTCCTCTTTGGACTATCGAGTGGCGGTATTTTTCTTTTTTTTTTTTTTTAATCGACGAAAACCCCGATTTTCCATCGATTAGTACTTTAGCACGACGTAACTTCGGAACAATGGAATTTTTCCTTCCTTTTTCGATCATCTAGTGGCGGTATTATTTAGTTTTTTTTTTTTTAAATCAACGAAAACCCTAATAAAACCAGGGTTTTCGTCGATTTAAAAAAAAAAAAAAAAAAATACCGCGACTAGTTCATCGAAAAAGGAAGGAAAAATCCCCGTACAATTTTGCTCTCAGATGCATTGTTCCGAAGTTACGTCGTGCTAAAGGACTAATCGATGGAACATCGGGGTTTTCGTATATTTAAAAACAAAACTAAAAAATACCGCCACTAGATAATCGGAAGAGGAATACAAATCTTAGTAGAATTTTGATCTCAGATGGATTGTTTGAAAGCTACAGCTTGCTAAAGTTCATTTTTGCAGATGCAGAAATCTTGAAGGTCATATACTTCTTTTTAACAATTTTTGATTCATCCACGCAATTAAAGAAACTGCAATAAAAAGTTATATGTGAAAATTCAGCTATTAGTTTTCAAAAATATTTGTACAAAATCAGGCACTTTTTGTCTCTTGCAATTTTTCTTCAAACGCGCTAGTTTGCAGGTGAAATGTTCTTGAAAGTTCAACAATCTCTAGTTGTTTAGCTGAGTATCAGAAATATAGGGGTCTCACAAAACGATGTTTCATAGGAACGTTGTTTGATTTTTCAAGTAGAATAAAATCACGTGATCAAAAATATAGGGTTCCATTCAAAAAAACAAAATTGCTCTTTCCCTGGCCTTGGCGTCTCTACCAACTGAAGATGATGCTGCACCATGTTCTTTGCCCCCCGATATCCTACAAGTTTCATTTGAAGTATTTTTTCCGTATCAATTAGTTTTCGAGATATCGCCTTCAATCTATTTTAAAAAAATTACCCTAGACAGGGTGTCCCAATTTAAAATACGCATTACGTTCCCAGCCGACCTAATCATTCAATTGGAAAATGTGTCCTACAAAAGTTGTATGGTTCAGAGGGGGAAAGACGTTGGCGTTATTGGATTTTATAGTGGAAGTGCCGCTGAGGTCAGGGGAAGGTCAACTTTGTTTTTTTAAATGGAAACCCATATTTTTCTTCACGTAATTTTATTCTACTTGAAAACTCAAACGACTTTTGTATGAAACATCTTTTTGTGAGACATCAATTTCTCATGCTATTTAGCTGAACAACGAGAGATTTTTTAACGTTTGAGAACATTTCACCTCTAAACTATCAAGTTTGGAGAAAAATTGCAAGAGACAAAAAGTGCGTAATTTCATGCAAAGATTCTTAGAGAATAATTGCCGAATTTTTCTATAATAATTTTTGATTTTTTTCACGCAATCGAAGAAGCTGCAATGAGAAGTTATTTGAAAAAATTCTGTAATCATTTTCCAAGAATTTTTGCATGAAATTACGCACTTTTTGTCTCTTGCAATTTTTCTCCAAACTTGATAGTTTAGAGGTAAAATGTTCTCAAACGTTGAACATTCTCTCGTTGTTCAGCTAAATAGCATGAGAAATTGATGTCTCACAAAAAAATGTTTCATACAAAAGTCGTTTGAGTTTTCAAGTAGAACCAAATTACGTGAAGAGAAATATGGGTTCCATTTAAAAAAACAAAGTTGACCTTCCCCTGACCTCAGTGGCACTTCCACTATAAAATCCAATAACGCCAACGTCTTTCCCCCTCTGAACCATACAACTTTTGTAGGACACATTTTCCAATTGAACCATTAGGTCGGCTGTGAATGTAATGCGTATTTCAAATCGGGACACCCTGTATAGTCAGTTGAAAGGTAATAGCTTCTAAACCAAATCTCAGACCATGATAAAATTTTAACAGGATTTTTCACACTAATAAAGGAGTATTCACTTAAATTTTTATCGTTAACAAACGTATGTCTTTTACGGTATCGATAACCGCGATAAACTAAGCGGAATATTCTTTTTTTAAACTTTCAGGAGCCTCCGTATTTGTTTGCACATAATAAATTTGAAGTCCACTTGGAACTGAAATTTTTTAATAATACCTGTTTTTCATATAATTCACAGTTTTCGTAAATTTCGTGAAAACTCGCAAATTTCCGATTTTCGCATATATCATATCGTCTGCTAACGTCTAGACGTCGTCGAATAAAAATCTACAAAAAATCACACATACTCTTATCAATTAAAGGAAACATTTTTCAAAAGTTGAACCATTTTGTAGATGGTCAGAATCATACATGTGGACATCGATCATACGTTGAATGCCCCATATGCATATTTTCGGCCGTCTAAAATAAACTTTTGTTTCCGCTGCTGACAGTCTAAATGATAGATTTTGGTACATACAATAGATCTTACTAGAAGAGTAGGTCTGACTCCGTAGCTCAATACTCTCTTAATGCGAGACGCTACTTAAACTTTGATGAAAACGATGTTATCAAATTCACGAAAAAAATCTAATTAAAGATTCGTTCGTACAACAGTTATAGTATGTTAGCAGGCAACTTTCAAAAAAAAAAATCAAGGGTCTACGAGGAAAATGTATGCTCAAGGAATTTTCAACAGCGGTTCAAAGTAAATTTGATGCGAAATGTTCATTCCGCATACACTTTCATCGCAGAACCTCAATTTTATTTTACGTGATACGTGAGCGTTTCTATGAATAAATTTTTGATTAAATTTTTTTTAGTCATTTTAAAATTGAAAAAATCGTTTTTATCAAAGTTTAGGTAGCATCTTCCCTTAGACATGAATCTATTTACCATATAATTAATACAGCTACCAACAAAAATGTTGACTAAAGAAATTATAATTTCGATAAAAATTGAGATAGCTAATTCCATTGGCCTCATTTTACTGGAGAACGACTGAGGTACTTATAGAATAATAAGTGGCCTTCAAGATGCAAGCTTCAAATATTTTAGTACCCTAAGTTAATCCTTCCTGCCAGACCATCCTGTAATTCATAATCTTGAAGGTCATTTATTTCTGTTTTAAATACCTTGATCATTTTTTTTGCATCATGAACACAAAACGAGTTCTATTCTCAAATCGTACCAAAGTTATAATTTATTTAATACAACTTTGTTTTTCATATGTTGTTCATATAGGTAATAGATATCCGGTTTTATAGAATAAGTACTTTGAGTTATTCCACGAAGACCCTACACGGCTACACATCATAATCGCACTTCTTTTAACCAAAACCTAAATATTAATTGTGGTCCTGTACACTTTGAATTCCAAAAATACAATAATAGTATAGGATTTTCACTTCAAGTCGATATGTGTTATGAAAATACTACTATTTCTTGCCCACTTGGTCAATATCACTGGTATTATATCTGCTATCGCAGAGGCTGCTATTAGGCCATAGACATTGAAGAATTTGAAAACCAGTGCCTGGGTGTCGGGCAGCAATGATAGACAGGAACCAATTGATTAGTTTCGTTGCTGATATTGTCATTATAATGAAAGACGTCCAAAAATGTGTGAGGGTTGATAAGCTAGTAGACAAGCATCTCAATTACTTGAAGGGAAAGTTCAATATTATCAATGCGGATATCAACAAACACGCCAAAGAACTCCTTAAAAGTAATGTATGTTGGGTATGCAATAACCAGGTTTCAAACGAACAACAAAGATCATGTATAGTTTGCCAAAATAGTGTTCATATACGAGACTGTGGTGTAGATAATGAAGATAATTTCATCTGTTTGAAATGCTCAAATCGAAAAGACATTATCGATAGTACTTTTTTAAAAGATGTATCTTTATCCGATGATCTGTTTCATACAGACGATAGAAATAATAATAAAAATAATCTTGATAAATCACCGATTTATTATGCGAGTGAAAAAATCATCTCAAATAACTATCTAGAAGATTCAGAAGAGTTTCCTGTTTGCGGTGTATGTAATTCTGAGATCGTAGAGAACAGAATATTATTTTGCTCCGTGTGCAGAAAAAATATTCACTCCGTAGATTGTATTAACCTCGACTATGACAATGAAATAGTTTGTTCGAATTGTCATTTAGAAGATGAAAATATGGTTTTAAATGACATCGAGAATTGGGGTGGTAAAGGAGGATTCGAAAAACGAACTAGGCCAGTGGGTACAAATAGAAAAAAAAATCGTAAGAGAAGAATCGAGGACGTTCTTTATGTCGCAGATTCCTATACATCTACGCAACAAAAACTAGCCAGAGAAAATAATGAAACAGATTGTCCAGCGTGTTTGAGAGGTGATCGACTATCAGGTATGAGGCAAATTATATTATCAAATTCAGGATAGGAAGTCATCAATTCTCTTATTTTTCAAAGATTTTAAAGTGAATTGGAATGGTTATTATAACAAGACTATATATTTTTTATTAAGATGCACATAAATGTCGGTATTGCGAACGAAACGTCCACGTATTCCCGGAGTGTTCATCTGAAACCACAGGCGTTAAAAGTCAGGAAGGTTATGGACAACGAAGGATTTGCCGAGAATGTTGGAAAAACAATCACAGTCGTTGTAATAATATTACTGATCAGAAATCATGTGAAAACGAAGTTAATTTACAATTGGACAAAAGTAGGAATAAACATAATAAAATATATTATGATATAATATATATTATATGATTTTATCATGTAAAAAGATATAAATATGAATTATTTAACAATATGTCCTACAATTAGCCTTGATGGTCCGAATATTTTTTCATAAGCTCGACGATAACTTCACCTGATTTTTTTATAAAAAGTACGATATACCTTTATAGAAAATAATTGTAAAAATATAAATAATTATAGACGATACTATTTTTCCACTTTTTTTATGACGTTTATTATGACATTTTTTTTCCATGTGAGATTGTCAAACTATTGAATTACCACCTATGTAATGATGAGTCAGATATATTGATTTCGAAATTTAATGCAGTGATCATTATAATGATCATAATTAACTATGATCAGAAGTTTTCGCCCTTGACTTATTACAAAATATTTTTTTGCAAATAAAAAATCATACAGGCACAAATTATAAATTATAGGTATTATATGCTTAATAAGGGAGATTAAATGTATATATGATCGGATCAGATATGATTAGGTCAAACTATATGCATTAACATTCACATATGGCACATTCCATGTAACTTCAGCCACCGAAAAATTTACTAAACCTCAAAAATTTTCAACAAATCGGGGTATAAACGTAGAATACTTTTGCCAAGTATTATCGCCCGTACCGATTTATGCGCCGAGTTACACGCATTTAGTGTTTCTTCTTCATACGATGATATCCCGATAAATGTGCTTTATACCGGATATTTTACTGTAAATAAAATGTTTCATTATTGTAAATGAGAAAATTCGGTCATTTTATCGATCACAATAAACAAATTCATTCAGATTTTCTCGAATAGTCCAGACCGAATTTTCGAAGGTAAAAAAATGAAAAATAATTTACGTTGACCGAGAACCCATCGATATTTGTATCACTTATTTTTCCTCATATTCTACAAGTGAAACAGAAGTTTTGTGAAAAATTGCTTCATGGAGAAACCGGTCGATCCAATATTAATTTTGAAAATTGTAAATTAATTTTGAAAATTGAAAATTAATTTTGGAACGGCCGGTTTCCCCATGACGCAATATGCAACAAAACTTCTGTTTCATTTGCAGAATATGAGAAAAAAATAAGTGATACAAATATTGATGGGTTCTTGGTGAGCGCAAATTTCTTTTTATTTTGTTGTCTGGGGTGTTCGAAAAAATCTGAATAGATTTGTTCATTGTAGTCGATTAAATGACCGAATTTCCTCATTCATAGTAATTTCCTGTATGCAGCACATTTTTTGGGATATCTCCGTTCGAAGAAGAAATGCTAAATCCTTGTAACTCCGCGCATGAATCACTATGGCCATAATACTTGGTAAAAGTATTGTACTTTTATACCCCGATCTGTGGAGAATTTTTGAGGATTAGTCATTTTTTAGTCGGCTAAAAGCACATGAATGTGACATATATTTTTTAGAGGTTTTATTTTAAATAGTATATTGTTTGACTTTGCTTTCCAAATATTATTCGAATTTATTGTCTTTTGACCCCCATGAAAACATTATCATTTCAACTGTCTTCTTTAATGGATTGTTGAATTATTTTCAGATGCAAACGTTGACTTCAATATATCGAAATCGAATAAAACAGAAATTGAAAAGCAGAATCCGATTAAAAAAAAGGCTGCGAAATATTTAGGAGAAAATAAAGCGTACATAAAAGATTGTTTGAAATTTGGGAATAATAACAGAATAGAAATACCAATTATCCGCAATGGTTGTGACATTACGTTGGCTCCTTCAATAATTAGCGGGAAAAATACGACATTAGCTAGTACCTGTGCATTTGACACTATTTTGTACATGACTTTGATTGCAGCATTAGATTTTCCTGACATCTTTGATAAGGTAATTCTAATATCTTCATTCTGAGGAGAGTTTTGGCTGTGCTGAAGCTGTGACATATTTGGCAGACAAGTTTTTATTACATATCTAGCGATAGTTTTGTGAGAATCGATTGTTCCGAAAAATCACATTTTAGTTTATGAGATCTCTGACGATTTGATATTAACTTTTCATAACTATATAATGCCAAGAAAATAATATAAACAACTGTTTTTATCTGATCGAAATTTATTTTTCACTTTACAAAGACGGCACTGTAAATAATTAGAATTGAACTATGTGCCAAAAACGTGTCAGCAATTTTCAATTTCCATGAAAAGTGCGGGCATAATTTCGATATATATCAATCATTATAGTGATCGGTTTCATTTTCAATATTATTTTCCCAGATAAAAGCTTCGAATTTGCATTTTTTCGAATTAATCGTCGACATTATCCAGGATGGAATTAGAGCTGGAACGTACTCTAAAAGAGCTGCAATATTACACGAGATTTGCATTTTATATCCCTCAGTTTTAACAGAAAAAAACAACGTTCTGAATTGCAACGTGGCAGTTCCTTGGCTGGCGCGCAAGATCTTTTCGCCTTTTCCGAGCTTTGTTGAGACGTCGACTTGTCAAGAATGTGGAAATATTACAGGTACAGCAGATATAACACTGACAGATGTACCGGATTATGAACTGTTTCCTACTAACGACAAACTAATCGAGAATCATTCGATAATGGTAACTACGATAAATTGCCCGTTAGAGAATTGTAATTCGACGAATTCCGTAAAACGAACTCTCACAAAAATAGGTATGTGGTACTATGATTTCTGTTAGAAACTACTTTGATAATAATACTGTTCCAAAGCCTTCGTGGAAAAACTCCACGGCCGATCTTGAAAGAAATGATCTCAAAATTTTTCTACGTATTCTTCGCGGCTAAGCGCAAGTTCTGTTCGAAACAGAATCTTCAATTTTTATTTAGATTTTTTTATTATGAAATGAAACTGAATTGTAGGTGTATTATATTCCCTATATTAATTAAACCTTTACACTAGTAAGTACAGCTGGATGCAAGATTGATTGGATTTACAGTTGTGCTTCCCTGGTAGAAATTTCCTGGTTGTTTCCTCGATAACAAAAAGGCCCCGACCGGGCTGAGTCTGGGCGTTCCCGATGAGGGAAGCCTAGCCAGTACCTAGTTGGGCGCGTACCAGTACGCGAGAATACTGTAATGCTACTTTTACACTCGACAAAGGCCTAGCGCGGACCGACCGTGGCCCGCTCCCGTATTTCCTTACGTCACTTGCTCGCACTACCAGTCTAGAGCCCCGCAATGTCCAGGGCAGGTTATGTTAACATGTTCGTGAAACGTTTTGATTGCTAAAGATTATTATTGCACAGTTTGAATGCAGTAGTAAAAATTTATCCAAAAGTACTACATAGTGCAAATATCTTGTGTCAGTATCAGTGCCCTGTGTACTTTATATTTTTCAACAATTATAACAACTAATGCTGTATATATGCATAATTGTTTCGATTTTTCTATGTCATTGGCCCTATACACCCAGAGAAATGGTTTATTATTTAATAAAAAAAAAATCTTTATTTGAAATGCATTTATTTGAATGAAAGAAATTTTTATTCCGACCAACCAAATGGTTCTTCTCTCCGAATAGACACATCTATTTGTTATGATTAAAAAACGCTATAGACTACAAATATTTCAGTATTCACAAATTCTAAAATTGTTTATTTGAAATGCTTTTATTAGAATCAAAAAAATATGTCTTTCGGTCAACTTCGAGCTCAAGATTTTCTCTTCGGATTAAATAAACGGTGTGATGTCTCAAATAACGGTAACCTTTTGTACCGAATGAAAACTGTTTTCCAAACAATAATTAATTATTTGAAACGCGAACCATCGCTTCGAAATACGTTTATTCGAGCAAAAGATTCCTTCCTTCGGATTAACTAAGTGATATTTTCCTGGGTTTTTAAGCGCTTCACGCAATTACCACTAGGTGGCGACCAGATCGAATTACTCTCGCAACAACATTTCTTCCACGATTTGATAACCCCGAGCCAAGAGCTATTCAAAATACGTTAACCGCAACCATACATTGTATTGCGCTGAATACTAAAACTATTCGGTGGACTGGTAGCTATATGATATACATACCTATATGTATAGTTAACCCTAATACGACTACATGTTTATTCACGTTGAATAAACTAAGTCCAATAAGTAAATTAGGTTTGGATAATTAAACAGATAGTATACGAATAATTTTTTTCTTTGTTTTGAATAAAATTTCGTTGAGTTCACGAAATTTTTCTCTGAGTGTATGCTATTATGAAAACTACAGTTATATACTCGCCTAATTGGGTACCCTATATTGACCATGCCCAGCTCATCAATGCAGGGTTCTGGTGGGGAAAACTGACCAGGGCCAGGTCAGTTTGACACGACTAGTAACTAGACGGGACGAGCGTTACGACCCCGGCCGGGTACTAGTCAGTTTTCCTAGCTAGTGCCTGGATACAATTAGGAAATACTGGCGAGTGTCTGGCTAGTGCCCGGTCGCAATTTCTACCAGGGTTATCTCATAAAACATTTGAAAAATGAAATTTTGTAAGATATATACATGTTTTTAATGTCGTGAAACTAATTTTTGGACCCCGTGTGCGTGAAATTCGTATGTAAAGTTCCGAGTTCTGAGCATAAAATGAACTTTATCGCAGGTTCACTTTACGCTCAGAATTCGAGACTTTACACACGAATTCTACGTACACAGGGTCAAAAAATATTGTATGCGACTCGGGCGTCAACTTTTCCGCAGTCGTGTGATCGGCGCTACACACCCGAGAATAAAATAGTACAAAAAAAATTAACGCCCTGATTGTATGAACTACAATTTGTTTTTCAGGAGATATCATTATTTTCGAAGTGACGAATGCCAATGAATCTTTCGTCTTCATGAATCAAGACGAAAAACATGGTTCTGGTAGGTGTATGCTCATATAAAGCTAGAGTAAACCTACGAAACAATCCACAACAAGCGGTAATGGACCATACGGATGTAGCAGGGCACTACACAGCATTGACGTATAGATGGGGCACCAGTAGTTTGTGTGAATTCGATGACCTCGAAAAAAAAAGTATCCATCGTAAAGACACCTACAGAGTGGTGCCACGATTGTTATTATATTGTGTGGACAAACGATTTGTCGATGAATGAAAATTTTTGATAAATTGCAGTTTTGTGTGAGCTCTTACCATCTCTGAAAATTTGTGACGAGTGCGAGCAGGCCTCGAAAATTGTTAAAGGCATCGATTTTGGACTATTTCGAGTTCCTACCGTCTCTAACAATTTGTTGCGAGTGCGGGCGGGTCTCTAAATTGTTCCAGGCATAGAATTTGGACTATTCCTAGTTCCCACCGTCTTTAACGATTTGTTGCGAGTGCGAGCGGGTCTCTAAATTATTCCAGGCATCGAATTTCGACTATTTAGAATTTCTACGGTTTCCAACAATTTGTTGCGAGTGCGGGCGGGCCTCTGAATTGTTCCAGGCGTCGAATTTGGACTATTCCTAGTTCCCACCGTCTTTAACGATTTGTTGCGAGTGCGGGCGGGTCTCTAAATTATTCCAGGCATCGAATTCCGACTATTCAGAATTTCTACCATCTCCAACAATTTGTTGCGAGTGCGGGCGGGCCTCTGAATTGTTCCAGGCGTCGAATGTGACTATTCCTAGTTCCCACCGTCTTTAACGATTTGTTGCGAGTGCGGGCGGGTCTCTAAATTATTCCAGGCATCGAATTTCGACTATTTAGAATTTCTACGGTCTCCAACAATTTGTTGCGAGTGCGGGCGGGCCTCTGAATTGTTCTAAATATCGAATTTGGACCATTTCTAGTTCCTACCATCTCTAACGATTTGTTGCAAGTGCGAGCGGGTCTCTAAATTGTTCCAGGCATCGAATTTCGACTATTCAGAACTTCTACCATCTCCAACAATTTGTTGCGAGTGCGGGCGGGCCTCTGAATTGTTCCAGGCGTCGAATTTGGACTATTCCTAGTTCCCACCGTCTTTAACGATTTGTTGCGAGTGCGGGCGGGTCTCTAAATTATTCCAGGCATCGAATTCCGACTATTCAGAATTTCTACCATCTCCAACAATTTGTTGCGAGTGCGGGCGGGCCTCTGAATTGTTCTAAATATCGAATTTGGACCATTTCTAGTTCCTACCGTCTCTAACGATTTGTTGCGAGTGCGGGCGGGTCTCTAAATTGTTCGAGGCATCGAATTTCGACTATTCAGAACTTCTACCATCTCCAACAATTTGTTGCGAGTGCGGGCGGGCCTCTGAATTGTTCCAGGCGTCGAATTTGGACTATTCCTAGTTCCCACCGTCTTTAACGATTTGTTGCGAGTGCGGGCGGGTCTCTAAATTATTCCAGGCATCGAATTTCGACTATTCAGAACTTCTACCATCTCCAACAATTTGTTGGGAGTGCGGGCGGGCCTCTGAATTGTTCTAAATATCGAATTTGGACCATTTCTAGTTCCTACCGTCTCTAACGATTTGTTGCGAGTGCGAGCGGGTCTCTAAATTGTTCGAGGCATCGAATTTCGACTATTCAGAACTTCTACCATCTCCAACAATTTGTTGCGCGTGCGGGCGGGTCTCTAAATTATTCCAGGCATCGAATTTCCACTATTCAGAATTTCTACGGTCTCCAACAATTTGTTGCGAGTGCGGGCGGGCCTCTGAATTGTTCTAAATATCGAATTTGGACCATTTCTAGTTCCTACCGTCTCTAACGATTTGTTGCGAGTGCGGGCGGGTCTCTGAATTGTTCGAGACATCGAATTTCGACTATTTAGAACTTCTACCATCTCCAACAATTTGTTGCGAGTGCGGGCGGGTCTCTAAATTGTTCCAGGCATCGAATTTCGACTATTTAGAATTTCTACCGTCTCCAACAATTTGTTGCGAGTGCGGGCGGGCCTCTGAATTGTTCCAGGCATCGAATTTGGACTATTACTCGTTCTTACCGTCTCTAACGATTTGTTGCGAGTGCGGGCGGGCCTCTAAGTTGTTTCGCATATCGAATTCGAACTATTTCGAGCTCCTACCGTCTCGTAACAATTTGGTGCGAGTGCGGGCAGGTCTTAAAATTGTTCCAGGTATCAAATTTGACCTATTTCAAATAGGTTCCTTGATATTCAACGTTGAAGAGACATTCAATTCGCGATGTCGGTCTTCAAAAACCAAAAAAATTATTCCAATGTATCAAATAATCGTTTTTTGGGAAAAATACTACGATGGTTTATTCGTATTTTTCTTGCTACAAATTTTGATGCGTATAACGCTGCAGTTTATTAATTCGGTGAAGACTTTTTTCGGTCCTTGCTGCGTCAATATTACACTAGCGGTGTTGCGATTATTTCCTAAACGGTAAACGCTACAAATTTTTGTTACTCGCAACAAATTCGCTACAAATCGGCTACAAATTACCCACTTGGTCCGATCTCCGCCCGCAGTTCTGGCTCCGCCAGTGTAATATACCTAAGTTTGATCCAAATCTACGACCACGAGGTCTGACACTCTCCTTGTTACTCTATCAATTACATAATTACATTAACATGACGTTACATTTTTATCGAAAGCAAGTCTACGATATCTACGATAGAACCTAATGCTAACAGGGGTCGAGGCTCCTCATCACAGTTCATTTTTCAGTTATCGATAACAACACAACTTTGTCAGTAAAACACTTTCAATAGAACTAACAGTTAGATTTATAGAAATGAATCGTTTCATGAAAAATACCATCTAACAGAAACGGTTAAGAAATTCAAGACTGGTTCAAAAAGTTATGAAATCCCCCAAAAGCACCTCGGGTGCAAAAACCTTGCGCCAAGTACATTAAAACGTAGTAGCTATCAACAAAACTATCAACAAAACTTTGTTACCAGAATATTTGATGAAGTAGCATTTGATCTACAAAAGTACTAAAATCAATAGACATTGCCAAGTACAATTTATTTTTTCACTATTAATTCCTGATTGTGACCTAGTGCCTATTAGTGTTTGGTTGGTATTCACATATGAATATACATGACATGCGTAACACCTTATGATATGTGACATATGTACTCATGAGAAAAGATTAATCCAAATTAAAATTGAGAAAAGAAAAAAAAAAAAAAAAATTTGGAGGTAGTGGTACTTGGCGGGCATTTTTGCAGAAATCACAAGAAAATATAAATTGAACTATTTCAATATTCTTGTAATAATTCACCCATCAGCCCGCCAAGTACCACTACCTCCAAATTTTTTCTTTTTTTTTCTTTTCTCAATTTTAATTTGGATTAATCTTTTCTCATGAGTACATATGTCACATATCATAAGGTGTTACGCATGTCATGTATATTCATATGTGAATACCAACCAAACACTAATAGGCACTAGGTCACAATCAGGAATTAATAGTGAAAAAATAAATTGTACTTGGCAATGTCTATTGATTTTAGTACTTTTGTAGATCAAATGCTACTTCATCAAATATTCTGGTAACAAAGTTTTGTTGATAGTTTTGTTGATAGTTACAACGTTTTAATGTGCTTGGCGCAAGGTTTTTGCACCTGAGGTGCTTTTGGGGGGATTTCACTACTTTTTGTACCGGTTTCTTCTATGTTTATTTTCACTTGTGATGAATTCAATAATACAATAAATCTGTCCCCGAGCCGCAACTATAACAAGTGCAATGCTTACTACTTAAACGGTATAACTATTACTGCATCAAGAGATTTATTTCCACCGGTCTATGTTCATTTCCTCGTTCGCGAATTTCTACAACAAAATTAGCATTGCAAATGTATTGCGCGATTGGCTATAATCACAGCGTTTGAAGCAAGAAAAAAAATTTGCTCCATACTTACTCAATAATAAATAATAATCTTATTGGTCGACTGATAATTCTTAATATCTGTAGTATAATATATGTGGGAAAATTTGATTGTACTTGGTAACGTCTATTGATTTCAATACTTTTGTAGATCAGATGCTACTTCGTCGAATATTTTAGTAACGATGTTTTGTTGATATTTACGTTTTAATGTACTAGGCGCAAGGTTTCTGCACCTGAGGTGCTTTTGGGGGATTTTATTACTTTTTGTAGACGTTTTGATTTTCTTGGCTGTTTCTGTTAGATGTTATTTCTCTCATATTTTCTCTAACTGTTATGAGTTCTATTGAAAGAGTTTCACTAATGAGGCTGTGTTGTTATCGATGACTGAAAAATGAACTGTAATAAGAAGCCTTGACCCCAATTAGCATTACTTTCACTGTAGATATCATAGACTTACTTTCGATATAAATTCAAAGTCATATTAACGTAATTATGTGTTCGGTAGACTAAGAAGGAGAATATCAGACCTCCAAGTTATAGATTTGAATAAAACTTTTGGGGGTGTTTTTTCGAATGAAACCATGAAACCAGTGCTGTTCGATTCATTCTAATGAACTCTTGTTTTCTTCAGCTCGAAGTTCTGGTCTTACTGAGCAATTCTTGAATTTGTCTGAAAACATTTGAAAAAATAAAATAATTGAGCACCTAAAGAGTTGAAGATGTAATGAGGCTACCTAATTGTGATTATTTTGGTAATTCAAGCTTGATCAGCATTCGAGCCACCGATGATAAAATTATAGACCTTTGTAGCTTATGATTCTGACTTTGAAAGGATCACTGCTTACCAAGAGTTGTCGACAGAGCTTCAAACTGACAGAATAAAGTTGAAAGAATGATAAAAATACATCCACAAAGAAAATTGTGGAAAATCCAGTTTAAAAATTTTTTCACATAATATACTGTCATTTACAGTTGTTGAATAATCATACAGAAAAGTGGACACTATTCTTCAGATTGTGTCACATTGATGCTTTTTTCAACATCATTTCGAATTAGTACTGTCAAGTTACACTCAGTCAACTTTTGTTATATGCAGCGAACCTTTCGAAGACAAAATCATGGGCTACGGAGGACTATAATTTCATCACTGCAGGGTCGAATGCTGATCAAATTAACTTGAGCTAGTAAAATGATCACAATAACATAGCAAAATTACATCTTTAGTCTTTTCAAGTGCTCGAACATTTTTTTCTCATTATTTTTAGACAACTTGAAAAATTGCTCGGTGGTACCAGAACTTTAAGCTCAGAAAAAGAACGCGAGCTCATTAGAATGAATCGTACAGCATGGGTTTCAAATTTTTACCCAAGGATACCGCGTAGTGAGAAGTACATACATAATCCAAATAGGGTCATAGTGCTAGTGGGCAACCAATATTGATCTAGTATCTGGCCACGACAATTCAATCACTGATATTGATCAATCGTTCATGAAGACGGTAATAATTGAGCTCATAGAAATGAGAATTTAGAATCTTATTAGCTGTTGGTATTGTTAGAATTCTAGTACAATTATATTCCCAGATTTCAGAAAGTATTTATGAAAAAATGTCATCTAATTTTAATGATCTACCTAGGACCGCATAACGTAAATAAATCATAAACATTTCTCCATCAGCTTCGTAGGTATAATAATTTCAAAAATTATTAATATATATCCAAATTTTACAAGTATATAAAATATGCTACGAATGAATAGCTTCGATAATCACGATCGACGTGACATTATGCAAATCTCTCATAACCTCAATCTCGATAACCTAAGCAACCTGACATCTACTTTTATAACCTCGAAATCTGGACAACCTAACGTGAACGATTGAATGGATCAAGAGACTCGGTAGAGTCTCGCGCCTAGTTATATAAAAAAAAAAAAAAAAAAATTTTATATGCCCTGCGCGAGACTCGACCGAGTCTGTATACCCGAACGAGAGTTAAACTGCCTATACGGCAATATTCGATGAACGGAGAGCTGAGATATGATTATTTAACGTTTTAGAATACCCGTTGTCATCACGAATTTTTGTTCACCTTCTTCAGTCAGATCGCTTGGCACTAAATCTATGCGTATAAACAGTATAGAGTGGCCTTCGCTAGGCTATGTAGAGACCTACCAAGTACGGGCGTCAGTTGTTTAATGGCGCATCGGTTGGCACTAGCGTTGATTGAAGATATTCTATTCGCTAGCATGCTGCCGATTT
The DNA here is from genome assembly GCA_949628255.1 of Macrophya alboannulata. Lineage (NCBI taxonomy): Eukaryota > Metazoa > Arthropoda > Insecta > Hymenoptera > Tenthredinidae > Macrophya > Macrophya alboannulata. Next base: position 35,207,361 of record OX451207.1, on the reverse strand, counting down.
CAAACGTACGATCAAAAATTAATTGCAAATAAAAATTAAAAAACTTTTGAAGTGAAACTTCATATCGCGCGGTAGACGTAAAATGAAACTCGGATGTAACGAAAATGCGACAGGAGAACTTATTTATGAATATATGTATATATTATACATGGCGTTCCTTGCCAATGACAGGAAAAAATTGTAAATATACCCAGATCGAATTGTGATGAAATGCATTGTATAATATTGTTGTTTATCAATATATAGGGCATTCCTCGCCAATGACGAATGAAAAATTGTTAATATACCCAGATCGAATTGGAATGGAATGCCCCGAATATAAAAATTGTCGTTTGTCAATATGTAGAGCGTTCCTCGCCAATGACAAACAAAAAATTGTCAGTGTACCCAGATCGAATTGGGATGAAATGCAATGGATAAAATTGTCGTTTGCCAATATATAGGGCGTTCCTTGTCAATGACAGACAAAAAAATGTTAACATACCCAGATCGAATTGGAACGAAATGCACTGGATAAAATTGTCGTTTGCCAATATATAGGGCGTTCCTTGTCAATGACGAACAAAAAAATGTATATATACCCAGATCGAATTCGAATGAAATGCACTGTATAAAATTGTCGTTTGTTAATATATAGCGCGTTTCTTGCTAATGACACACAAAAAATTGTAAATATACCCAGATTGGATTAGAATGAAATGCACTGTATGAAATACATATCAATATATAGGGCGTTCCTCGCCAATGATAAAACAAAATTGTAAATATACCCAGATCGAATTGAAGTTTCACTTCTACCACGCGGAGTCATGTCAAGCATCATTTTTCTTTTTTAAAGTCCGGCGCGAGATTCGACAGTTTCTTTGACCGCAAAGGCAATAAGAGTTAAGCGATAATATTTCCCACAATTTCCCATATCAGATCGTAAATTAATATTGCAGTTTTTATAACTATAGTAATGGCTGTAGTAATTCTCCAACAATGTCTTCATTTTTCATAACTACAGTATACGGTATCATATCTAATAATTCAGGCTATGATTTATCATGTCGATAAATTCAAATGTTATATAATTCAGCCCACGATGATTTTCAGTGTGGTTAGATATATTTTTTCAAAATACATGGGTGAGCTATTATTATATGATTATAGGTGTTTTCATAAACTACACGGTTAAATAATTATTGCACAGCAGAAGTGGCACGGAAGTCGATGTATACCTTCCACATCGAGAGTGGTCGACAATTTACACAATTCATTACGAACAAGAATGATTAATAAATCAAATTCTACAAAAAGTTCTGAAATCCCCATGAAAAGCACCTCTGGTGCAAAAACCTTTCGCCTAGTTATATAAATGTGATACCCACAAAAAATACATTCCCATGCCAAACAAACATCATACAATATTTTACACAAAAATTCCTTCCTCGTAAAAAAAAAGATCCGAAATCAGATGCTACTGCCTAGTATCTATACCTACATCACGTTGACTTTTTCCGAATTGGCAATTAGGTTTTCCATAACATGGTATTGACAGCCTTCTTATCTTGCCACGTAGAACCATAAATATAACGCTAGGCAATTGACGCCTGCATTGGTTCAAACAGAAATAATTGAAAAAAAATTTTTAAATAAAATTTGGAGTACGTGGTACTAGGCGGGCCTTTTGTAGACAAGTAGGAGGAAACGGCAATTGAACCATGTCAATAATCCTAATATAGTGATAGAAAATATTGGCCCGCCTAGTACCACGTACTCCAAATTTTATTTAAAAATTTTTTTTTAATTATTTCTGTTTGAACCAATGCAGGCGTCAATTGCCTAGCGTTATATTTATGGTTCTACGTGGCAAGATAAGAAGGCTGTCAATACCATGTTATGGAAAACCTAATTGCCAATTCGGAAAAAGTCAACGTGATGTAGGTATAGATACTAGGCAGTAGCATCTGATTTCGGATCTTTTTTTTTACGAGGAAGGAATTTTTGTGTAAAATATTGTATGATGTTTGTTTGGCATGGGAATGTATTTTTTGTGGGTATCACATTTATATAACTAGGCGAAAGGTTTTTGCACCAGAGGTGCTTTTTATGGGGTATCTTTCAGAGGACATCGAGACTAATATTAAATGACAATTTTTTACTCCGCACTTTCTCCATATTTTCCAGCAAGCGTAATAAGAAATCATTTGTTGGTTCAAAAAGGTTTTCAGCTACTTGTAATATTTTTCTCATCTATCCAAGCAGTCAGCTGTCATTCAAGAATGCGTATAACTGTTTCGGTTATGTGCACGCGCGTGCGCAGTAGGAGTATTTTTCGTTACACCATAAAACATATGCAACTTGTAATTATAGTCAAGAGCGACAGCTCCCACTATATTTTTATCCATGTATTTTCATCTCGATAATGGACTTTCTACGTTGTTTATTGCGTTCTGCCGACGGAGAAAAATTATGACGGAGGAGACGAAAAATTGTTATCGTGAAACTGACCCATCCGATTTCAGAAATTATTAATTTCTTAGCTGTTAGTGCACCGATTGCCTAGATTTGGGTCACAAATGGAAGTTCTTTCGACCCTTATTATGAAAATAAAACGTTAATCCCCGGTATATTACCAATTCGGTGTAATGTATAAAAACATTATCCCCCCACTCCGCTCAGAGCTGCCTCTACGGTAAAGAGACTCGGGCGAGTCGCGCTTTTTTTTAATGTACTTGACGCGAGACGCTACCGCGTCTCTTGATATGCGTAACACATAATGAGATGCAACATACATACTCACAAGAAAAGATCAATTGAAATTAAAATTGAGAAAAAAAGAAACGAAAAAAAAAAAATTTGGAGGTAGTGGTACTTGGCGGGCATTTTTGTAGAAATTACAAGAAAATATATATTGAACCATTAATATATTCTTATAATAATTTGAACATCAGCCCGCCAAGTACCACGTACTCCAAATTTTTTTTTTTTCGTTTCTTTTTTTCTCAATTTTAATTTCAATTGATCTTTTCTTGTGAGTATGTATGTTGCATCTCATTATGTGTTACGCATATTATGTATATTGAGATGTAAATATCAACCAAATTGTTCTTGGCAACGGCCATTGATTTCAATTCTTTTGTAGATCAAATGTATAATTAAATGCTTCTTCTTTGATTATTTTTTTTAATAAATTTTTGTTGATAGCTACTACGTTTTAATGTACTTGGCGCAAGGTTTTTGCACCCGAGGTGCTTTTGGGGGATTCTTATTACCTATATGTCAGGAGAAAGTTGCATGGCAACGGTTATTAATTGTTTAAACATGCGGTAACGCTGAAGTTACAGAATACGAATAGCGCTATTGTGCAGCTATGCCGCTCCAAATGAAACAATCACACCATTGGCTGTTTCCGATCATTCCGCTGTTATTTTTGCAGTTACGCATAACGCCAAAGTTACAGAATAAGCCCCCAGATGTACTACTTGAAACATTCGAAAACGCTAAAACCGCGGACATCATTTCCAAAACGAGCCGCTGGCTAGCAGGCGCTGGAGACCGTGACGGTGGAAAAAAGAATCGCACCAAAAATTATCAACAGACATCAACTTAAGAGTGCTCAATTCAACCAACCCCGAGTCCAACTCAAACCATGACGACACAGCTATGTTAATTTTATCACACAGTCAGACCTAACCTTGAACCAAAAAAAGTAAAAGCGAAACCTTACTGAGAATATTTTTAAATCTTGTAGAGATGTGAACGATTTCTCAATTATACTGTTCTAGGTATTCGAATTCCCTTTTTCTTTGTTCGACGTTAGATCACACAGGCAGATACCTCACTTACAATATTTTTGGAATCTGTAGAGATGTGAATTATTTCTCAATCTTACTGTTACTCACTATACAAATATTTTCTTAAGGCGAAGTATAACGTTTGAAGACATCGAAAACGGGAATGGTGAATTCTCCGAAAGTACTGGATGAATCGCAATGAAATTTTTGAGGATTACGCATTATTCTAGTAGAAAGGGCCTGATTATTTTACTTATTCGAAATTTTACAAATTTTACAAATTTTTTTTTAATTTTTGTAAAATTTCGGAAAAGTAAAATAATCACGCCCTTTCTACTAGAATAATGCGTAATCCCCCAAAATTTCATTGCGATTCATCCAGTAGTTTCGGAGAATTCACCATTCCCGTTTTCGAGGCCATGAAACGTTACACTTCGCCTTAAAGTTAATGGAAGGATTTTGAGGATCGCTTACGAAATATAGGTATACAGTACCGGTCAAACGTTTTTGCCCACCCTAATATAAGTCAAATTTAGAGAACTTTCAAAGTTTTATAGCGTCGTCGGAAATAGATCTAGGGTCATAAACTATCATATCATTTCAAAGGGTAGACCAAGACCTTTCCAATGATTTAACTTTTGTTAGGGAAAATTATTATTTTTTTTTCTTTATTTTTGATCAAGCATTAAAAGGTTTTTTTTTGCCCACATTCGAATATATTAATATAAATTAAATTTGTCTGTATCTTTAATCGCTTACGAGATACTTAGGATTGATAAAAAGTACTTTTTCTATGAAAAAAATATTGTGCAAAAAAAAAAAAAAAAAAACGGTTCAAAGTATATGCTATGTATATGGGTCATTCCATGTCAATTCAACGACGTTGCGACGGTGACCATCCTCGATTTTTTTGATTTTTTAATATATTTTCATACACGTAAAAAGAAGTCTTCAGCTAGATTTTTAGCTCTTTATCTCCACCCACTTCAGAGTTATCGATTTTTACTTAAAAACCTATATCTTTGATTATAATTATGATAATCTCACTTTATAGGAGTCATTTTTTTTCTTTTTCAACGCTCTTTCTGAAAAAAAATTGAAAACCTGAAAAAAATTTTTTTTAATGTTTTTTCGGCTATTTTTAGTCAAAAAATTAGTTTTTCGTTCAATGGGACACTTTTGATTTTTTTCAAAAAAATTCACAAAATTCTACGTTAAAAAACAAAATTTTTGAGCCATAAACCAAGATGGGCTTCAAATAACTTCTAGTAAAAAAAATTAAAAAACGAGGAAAATAAATTAAAATTACAGGAAAAAAAATAGTTTTTTAATTTTTTTTACTAGAAGTTATTTGAAGCCCATCTTGGTTTATGGCTCAAAAATTTTGTTTTTTAACGTAGAATTTTGTGAATTTTTTTGAAAAAAATCGAAAGTGTCCCATTGAACGAAAAACTAATTTTTTGACTAAAAATGGCCGAAAAAACATTAAAAATTTTTTTTTTCAGTTTTTCAATTTTTTTTCAGAAAGAGCGTTGGAAAAGAAAAAAAATGACTCCTATAAAGTGCGATTATCATAATTATAATCAAAGATATACGTTTTTAAGCAAAAATCGATAACTCCGAAGTCGGTGGAGATAAAGAGCTAAAAATTTAGCTGAAGACTTCTTTTTACATGTATGCAAACATATTAAAAAATCAAAAAAATCGAAGACGGTCACCGTCGCAACGTCGTTGAATTGACATGGAATGACCCATATACTTTATTGAAGAGGTCTCGAAACAAGCTTCTCAATTTTTCAAAAATTATTTTACAATTCTCCGCTCAAAAATCATCACAATTTAAATGTGGGCAGATCTTTTTTTAGTTCTAATTGATTCATAAAAAATGAAAAAACACATTATTTTCATCAACAAAAGTTATGTCATCGGAATTGTCTTGGCCTACCCTTTAAAATGATATGGTATTTTATGACCCTAAAACTATTTCCAACGACGCTATATGTATAACTGAAATTTCTCTAAATTTGACTTGGGGTGGAGAAAAGTTTTTGACCGGTACTGTAGTTGAGATAGGAAAACGGAGTTTTATGCAAACAGTATTTGATTAGCTATTTCATTTATCGACCTCATAACAATAGACTGTAATATTCAGTTTTACAATTGAATCACATAACTTCTAAAAGGTGTACGTTTTTATTTTTCTACTACCGTCAACCGGGGTAATTATGGTATCGCAGGGGCAATTATGCTACAAGCATGTTTTTTGTTTCTGTACCCGTTGTCGTGAAGTGATTTGAACTTAGCATCCAGCTAAAATGTAAAGTGAAGGGACACTTCACACTACATTTTAGCTAGATGTAAAGTTCAAATTACTTCACATCAACGGGTACTAGGGTGGTCCTTATTTATGGTGTTTTTGAAATTTCCTGCGGACAAGGTGAAAAAAGTTTGCAAATAAATTAAAAAAAAAGTACCCAAAACTTGAAGTCGGTAGGTCAACTCAAACTACTGCCTACAAGGCAGTGAAATTTGGCATACGTCTTCCGTACAGGGATAAACTTTTTTTTTCCAAAAAATCGCCCAATTTTTTGTTGAATACCTATGACTATAGGAAAGACGTATACCAAATTTCAGATTTTTCGAAGCACTATTTAGGCAGGAAAAAAAAATAATAATGGAGTGAGCCCGAGTTTCCATGTAAATCAAATGGGGAAATTCGCTGCCTTATATAGGCAGTAATTTGAGTTGACCTATAGACTCCAAATTTTGGGTACTTTTTTTTAAATTTATTTGCAAACTTTTTCCACCTTGTCCGCAGGAAATTTCAAAAACACCGTAAATAAGGACCACCCTAACGGGTACAGAAACAAAAAACATGCGTGTACCATAATTAACCCTGCGATACCATATTTACCCCGGTTGACGGTATGTGTATTACATGATTATTATTACAGCCATATTAAAGAACTTTGAACATTCAGTTCAAATATGTGTTCAATGTAAATGGTTTAAATAAACCACGCAAACTTGTTATTTGATGGTTTATAGATTAATAAACTGATCTTGCAAATCCATGTTGGTACTCATCTCAAAATAATAGCGTTCTATGATGTTCTGACATTCCGATATGATACTAATAGCGTAGAGCACTAGTATTGACTCGAATTCAAAATGGCTACTTTGTTTTCCTGGTAGGTAGTCTAAATTTAACCAATATTAGATTGGAACGTGATGACGATATTACCAATTCGAGGTGACCAATATTGTGTTGATTATTCCGTCCAGTTCTTGGCCGAAGCTCCATACATTTATGTTTCACCACTGTGCGTTCTCACAGCACTAGACCGACATTTCCGTTTAGCAATATGCCAATGGTTCCACCCAGTATTGTGTCGGCGTTGCGGTTCAGCTGTGGGCTAACATTTCGACCCGGTATTGTGCCGACGATGCATTTCAGCACCGTGCCTACGTTCCCAGCCAGTAATATGCCAACGTTGCGCTTTAATACTGAGCCGGAGTTTCCACCCAATAATGTGCCAGGGTTGCGTTTCAGCACCGCGCCGACGTTGCATTTTAACACCGTGCCAACGTTCCGACCCAGTAATATGCCAACGTTGCATTTCAGCACTGTGCCAACGTTCCCACCCAGTAATATGCCAACGTTGCGCTTCAGTACTGAGCCGAAGTTCCCACCTGATAATGTGCCAAGGTTGGGTTTCAGCACTGTGCCGACGTTCTAGCCCTGCGATGCGTAGCCGTTGTCTGCCCACTGTTGGGCCGTTGTTATCATTCCAACGTACTGCCCTTCACTCACCAGTTCTGGCAGCCTACGGTCCTCCAACCTTGGCATCCTCGCAAACAGTATTGGCACAGTACAGGACCCTTTGTAAATTTCTACATGGGCGGGAACTACACCCCCACACAGTCAATTCCTTGTAGATTTAGATTTCCTGCCACTGACCTCTAACAGGTATATTCAAGAAATTGAAGCAGACTTATTGAAACAGAAAGATAATCTCGCACATTGCATCTCAGCTGATTGCAAAGCTTCACAAGGTATAGCAGACCAAATGGTAAGAAACGGACTTATACAACGTAAGCGTTTACGGTCAATGGACCCTGTAGTGACAGATATAATTACAGTTAAATACCCGCGACGTATAATCTACAATCTAGTAACAAAACAACATTATTTCAACAAACCGACAAACGAGACGATGTACAGGGTGTACCCAAAAAAATTAAAAATATCATAAAAAGAAATTTAAGTCGAGACCAAAGTCTTGTGATCGCCAACCGATTAGAATTTCTGTCGTTATAATTACACCGAATTTCTTTTATCCTCCGAAGTCTTTATTGATGGGAAGGAAACGATCTAGACCTATGGTTCCTTGGGAACTTTTTATCCTCTGAATTAGTAGGATTTTTTAAGACAGTAAAAATTTTGACCTTGATTTTGGAGGCCAAGGTCAGTTTTTGACCGACCGTAGTAGCGTAGTGCTAGCACTCGAGACTGCGGAGCGGGAGGACGTGGGTTCAAATCCCCGGCTTGTCGAGGAAGGCCTGAGCGTCAACCTGCAGAATTTGTAGGACGGGTCACGCCGTTCAGGCGCTGAATTGGCAGGCTGAGGATTGGAGCACTTGGTCCGGCTACACTTGGACAAGGTTTTTCGGCAGTTTTCCCTTGTCCCTCGTGCGAATGCGAGTGTTTCTATATCTAACTGCCAGCAGATATATAGTTTAAAAAGAGTACGTTGGTACATTCCTCTGTTGAAAGAGGAGATAACCAGAAAAGGAAAAAAAAAAAAAAAGGTCAGTTTTGCGGCTACAAGTTTTGGTAGATCTTCACCGATCTCGAGCTGAAGAATCACTCGGTGAAGCGGTGACCAAACTTTTCGGTACACCCTGTACTCGTATAAGACACTAACTAAATTGAAATCAGCGTTAATACAGGACGGAGTACAATCCTTGTCGATACCAAGATTAGGATGTGGTATAGATAAACTCAATTGGGACATGGTCAACCGTATGATCCATTACATATTCAAAGACACAAGTATTAAAATCACTATTTGTAACTACAACTATTCATCTGCATATGAACCGTCCGCACATGAAGATAGTGAAGATCCGGTTTCACTCATGATGCCACCGGCTGCATACCCAATAGCTAAGACGCGCAGAACTATTAAATTAAACACAGAAAGCCGAAGTCCCACTCACTCATCTACTCAATCCAAAAATGCACAAACATCCGACGTCCCTTCAGCTGTCCTAACAACAGATAACGATACTGACATATTAACCGATCCTCAAAATTTTCGTGTTACCGGAACAGGTAATCTCTCAGAAAATACTGAAAACTCGTCACACGACGAAAACACTGATTCCGATCAAAACTCCGATATCAATTCTTCCGATCCTGACACGCTGACTAATACCACGGACGATGATAGTACACATGAAGGGTCCCAGAGACACTCCAAATTAATCTACGTACGACCAACCGATAAAAACATATTCCAAGCACCCGCTAAATATTCATTAGTAATGGAAAAAGGACTAGGAAAACAATTCAAATTAAGATTCGGTCAGATAGATAGATTAAAAAGCTTTAACACACAGATAGGCGGAGTAGGAGTATTATATCATGAACACAGATTCGTGTTTTACTTGATAACGAGAAACAAAGACGAAGACAAAACGACTTACGAAACATTAGAAACTTGTTTTAGAACTCTGTGTACTATATGTGAGGATGAAGGCATACATAATTTAGCGATGACGAAGTTAGATAACAATGAAGATAACTTAGGCTGGGAAAGAATAAAAGAGATGATAAGAAAACTATTCACACCTCCCTTCGAGATCCGATTGTACGAACAGGAATCACAGTACGTCTCGAACCCATCTCAGGAGGAAAACGAGAATACACCTAGCTTCGAGGAATTCATAGCCAACTTAGACACTATAACACCCGCGACTCATGTAACGGAATCCAAAGACGGACTATTTATGAGAAACGATAACTACGTTTACTGCGTTCACGCCGACTGCCCTTGGCAGGACAAGTTAACAAACCAGTTTTGAATAAAAACATGATAAAGAAAGAAACCTTTACGATCCAAAAACCAACAAAAGGCGGAATAACAGCCACAAAATATAAACAAAAATATATAATCTCTCTCGTAGCTAGAGATAAACTCACGGATAGAATTAAATTGGAAGATCTTCACCGCCTTATAGTTAGATTAAAACAAATTTTGTTTTTGTACGAAATCAATTGACCAGGCAACGGGGAAAAAATCATCGGAAAATTCTTAGAAGGTAGGGAATGGTTTCATCGTGTAAAAGACGGAATTCTAAGACCTGCCACGTTTTTTGAAGGATCCTACAAGTGGCAGTTTTTTTGCCACAAGCCCTCTAAGTCCGAAATTTGCGATATTTCGTGTTTTTTCGATGTAGTCACTCAGGTGTTGATCCTAGACAAAAAAGTTGAATGGACGCGTTGTAGGCCGTAAAAAAATGAACAATTTGAGACGTTGGACGTTCAAATCCGTTGATTAGTTATTGCACAAATAACAAGAAACCATTTTTTTTTATTTGTGCAATAACTATTGGAAAAATAACTTTATCTTGGTTTTTTTAGTTTGAGCAAATAGCCCTCATGATAACAAAAATAACGATATGCCTGTGCGCGCTGCACGTTAATTAGTTGCTGAGAAACATTAGAATGTTTATTAAAACGGTTTAAGTTAACTATGGCTGGATTACGTCAAAAACGATTATATTGACTTAAATCAAACGGGATATCATTCGGAAGACCCTACAGTTTGTCCCCTTTCAATTTGCCGGCGGATTGGTTGACAATAACACTCCGATTTTTAATGTCAAAAAAGTGGTAATTTTTAGGTTATAAACATTTAGCGCTGGAGCCTCCGATATTAGTTGTATCAACTTCAAACCTTGACTCTTCAGAAACATGCATTTTTACGCAAATTTCAAAAAAAAAAAAATCATCCTACAACCAATAGGAGTCGAGTTCGCCCTTTTTTTTTGAAAAATTGCTGTGACTTTGTTTATGAAAATTAAGAATCCAATTAAGCAGCATTCGATAGTTGAAATGTTATATTTTATGTTTACGATAATAGTTTTTGTGAATTAGTAACGCAATATTGTTTAAAACAATTGTGAAAGTGAAGCGGCGTCTCTGACCACGAAAGTAGTGGGGGAAGGCGGCTCGCTGCTCTCGCGTTTTCGCGCGCTCCGAAACCGATCGCCCGACTTCAAAATCACCTCGCGTCGAAAATTTGTCGTATATCCCTTAATTATGAACGAATTTCGACATTTTTTGTTTAATCTGGGCTAGTTCTATATAATAACAACAACCGCTCTATTAGTTTTGTCGAAATCATTCACGAATTTGTTGTAAACAATTGTTATTGCAAATATAACTGTTTTTGCGTATACCTCGAGTGCTATAGGTTCTAGCGAAAAAAATGTACAGCTGAATCAATGGCCATTCGAAATGAAAATATTTCTCAAAGTACACGAATAAAATTGATATATGAATCCAACTATCACAGAAACAGAGATGACAATTTTACAAGCTATATATCGGTTCTAGCGAAAAAAGTCACGAATGAAAAAGTGTCCATTTTCAATCAGCAAACACCTTTTGTTGTACATTTTTTTCGCTAGAACCTATAGCACTCGAGATATACGCAAAAACAGTTATATTTGCAGTAACAATTGTTTACAACAAATTCGTCAATGATTTCGACAAAACTAATAATGCGGTTGTTGTTATTATAATGAAGTAGCCCAGATTAAAAAAAAAATGTCGAAATTCGTTCGTAATTAAGGGATATACGACAAATTTTCGACGCGAGGTGATTTTGAAGTCGGGCGATCGGTTTCGGAGCGCGCGAAAACGCGAGAGCAGCGAGCCGCCTTCCCCCACTACTTTCGTGGTCAGAGACGCCGCTTCACTTTCACAATTGTTTTAAACAATATTGCGTTACTAATTCACAAAAACTATTATCGTAAACATAAAATATAACATTTCAACTATCGAATGCCGCTTAATTGGATTCTTAATTTTCATAAACAAAGGCACAGCGATTTTTCAAAAAAAAAGGCGAACTCGACTCCTATTGGTTATAGGATGATTTTTTTTTTTTTGAAATTTGCGTAAAAATGCATGTTTTTGAAGAGTCAAGGTTTGAAGTTGATACAACTAATATCGGAGGCTCCAGCGCTAGATGTTTATAACCTAAAAATTACCACTTCTTTGACATTAAAAATCGGAGTGTTATTGTCAACCAATCCGCCGGCAAATTGAAAGGGGACAAACTGTAGGGTCTTCCGAATGATATCCCGTTTGATTTAGGTCGATACAATCGTTTTTGACGTAATCCAGCCATAGTTAACTTAAACCGTTTTAATAAACATTCTAACGTTTCTCAGCAACTAATTAACGTGCAGCGCGCACAGGCATATCGTTATTTTTGTTATCATGAGGGCTATTTGCTCAAACTAAAAAAAACAAGATAAAGTTATTTTTCCAATAGTTATTGCACAAATAAAAAAAATGGTTTCTTGTTATTTGTGCAATAACTAATCAACGGATTTGAACGTCCAACGTCTCAAATTGTTCATTTTTTTACGGCCTACAACGCGTCCATTCAACTTTTTTGTCTAGGATCAACACCTGAGTGACTACATCAAAAAAACACGAAATATCGCAAATTTCGGATTTGAGGGCTTGTGGCGAAAAAACTGCCACTTGTAGGATCCTTCAAAAAACGTGGCAGGTCTTAGAATTCCGTCTTTTACACGATGAAACCATTCCCTACCTTCTAAGAATTTCCCGAACTTTATCATTGGGTCATTTCCCCGTTGCCAAACCCAGGATCAAGAGACTCGGTAGAGCCTCGCGCCAAGTACATTAAAAAAAAATTCGAGTGGGGGTAACCATATTATTTCATTAAGCTTTATATAGGCAATATCCCAGGGCTCGCCGATTTATTGCAGGAATAAGATGCGAAAGAGATTTCATTTGAGCCTAATATCGATGCAATCGGTCCACGGATAGCTGAGATATGATTATTTATAAAATAGAGAGGGTCAGTTTCACGATCAGAATTTCTCCGTCTCCGGCTCACGCCAGATTTGCACATTTGCCCGGCTACCTAACAACATAGAGAGTACCTTCAACAGACGAAGGTTACACATAGAAAAAATTAAATGAAAGCAAAGCGAGTTCGTCGGTCTATGACACAAGAACGCTCTCTATGGCCCACGAGAGGCAGCATAAGCGCGTATGCTGGAACGTATATTTTATCATATTCTCGATGACAGTTGCGGGAAATGAGGATGAAAATAATGTCAAATATGGAGTAATATGTAATTAAATGTGCTCAGAAGAAATTGGGAAGCGATAGTTGTTCATTACATTACAGTTATTACAGGAGTCCTATGAAATAATAATCCTATCAATCTTCTCATTTATTTCACGAGATCGAGCCTTTGAGGTTATGGGAATTATCTGTCATGATTGATCGCGATTTATACATAACAAAGGGTCGGCAGTAATTTACCTATATATTCATTTCAATAGTTATTTCTCTGATAACAGAAAGTAGCTCACATGAAATTCAATTTTTTTATATTGTCAAAAAATTATTTGCCGCAATAGAATAAAAATAACCCTATCTGCATATTAACCTATCTGCAGATAAATAAATCGGTTACGGAGCTTACTACAGCCTTTGAGGAAATGTGTCTGAACGTGATCAAAATGAAGAAAAATATGCGATCGATTAGTTATTGAGGCTGAAGAGATGTTGTATGGTTCAAATATCGTGTATGAAGTACTGACATATTTTATAACAATACTTAGACGGATAACATCGTTACCAAAGATTCAGTGAGGTATTTGTAACTAAATGCCAAATATAATGAATAAACTGAATTGAGTCACCGTGCCCCGGGAAACGTTTTTTGCACTAAGAGCTATCAATGCATGCAATGTGGCTGATCATAATGAAATGAACAAGATAAAGGACTAAAAAAGTGAATAAAAATAAAAATTAATAAGAATGTAATTTTGCTATGTAATTGTGATTATTTTGCTAGTTCAAGATAATTTGATCGGTATTCGAGCATTCAATAATGAAATTATAATCCTAAGTAGCCTAAGATTTTGTCTTCGACAGTTGACTGCAGAGTATAAACTTGACAGTACCAATTGGAAATGATGTTTAAAATGCATCAACATAGTGTAATCTAAAGAAGAGTTTCCACTTTTATTTTTCGATTATTCAGCAACAAAAAATTACACTAAATTGTTGTACATTTTTTTTCAATTTATTAGACAAATTCAGGAAATGCTCAGTAGTACCAGAACTTTGAGCTCAAGAAGGAGACACAAGCTCATTAGAATGAATGGAACAGCATGGTTTTAATGTTTTTATCCCAAGAAGAACCTCTAGAAGTTTGATCCAAATCTATGACCACGAGGTCTGACACTCTTCTTGTTAGTCTATCGATTACATAATTACATTAACATGACGTTACATTTCTATCGAAAGCAAGTCTACGATATCTACGATAGAACCTGATGCTAACGGGGGTCGAGGCTTCTCATCACAGTTCATTTTTCAGTTATCGATAACAACACAACTTTGTCAGTAAAACACTTTGGCCCGTATTCAGCAGGCACTATTAGCTAAAAGCGCTAGTCGCTTTTAACTAAAAGTCACTAGCACTGTTATGTAGCATCGGTATTCTACTCTCGCTTTCAAGTCGCTTTTAACTAAGAACGGTCCCCTAGGGAAATACATTTGACAACATCGCAGTTTGTTCTAAAACGATGCGTTCACGACGGCTCACACCATGCACACTGGCGCCGATTTACCGGTATTCGAATGAAAATATATGTATAGGTATACGCCTATACAGTTCAGAGAACTTTGAACGAAGGTGATCAATCTGTTGAATAAATGTATGATGCGTTAATTGAAGTGATATTCAACGTCATATTATTAATTTTAGATGTCGAAGAGCAGGAGACAGGAAGCATAGGAGAAAGTATTTAAAAAAAGTTACGAGTTACCGTATATAAATCAGAATTTATTTCTATTAAGTATAAACATAAAAATTGCAAATATACATAAAAAATCTTCATTCGTAGGAGCGCAATGCTACCAGCACCTGTAGCGACGGAGATATATTTAATTCCTGAACTGATTGTGGAGTTAACCTGTCTTCGACCAGGCCATTCACAAAACTGACACTATCTTTGGTTAATCGATAGGTATTTTGAAATTCGCGAACACTGTAAGTAACGAATCTAATCTCTCCCGATAAACTGCTGGATTTCGAGCCCTCATTTGCACCACATCCCTAACAGCGACCGCTTTGTTAAACGCGTCTAAAATTTCGAGCCGTCCGCCATGATTATCGGCTGGTTAAAGGCAGGTTAAAGGTGCCCCTACCCACCTTTCAGTTTTCCCTAGGGTCCCGATAGCTAATAGCGCGTTAAAAGGACACCTGAATACGAAAATTTGTCTAATAGCGACCGTGGGAACGCTTTTAAGAAAGTTACTAGAAATTTCAGTTAAAACCGACTGCTGAATACGGAAGCACTTTTAACTAGTTAGATCTAGGGAAAATCACCATACTCTTAGCCAATAGCGACCTAAAAGCGACTGCTGAATACGGGCCTTTCGATAGAACTAACATTTAGATTTATAGAAATGAATCGTTTCGTGAAAAATACCATTCAACAGAAAGGGTTAAGAAAGTCAAGACTGGTACAAAAAGTTATGAAATCCCTTAAAAGCACCTCGGGTGCAAAAACCTAGCGCCAAGTACATTAAAACGTAAAAGCTATCATCAAAAATTTATTAAAAAAAAAATCGAAGCAGAAGCGTTTGATTATACTGTAACGCGTACAGCTGTACTCAACGGCTGTACCGCGCAACAGTCATCGCGCATAACAACTGACGTCACAAACAGGTATAAAAGGGGGCACGCTAGCAAACTCTCGGAGCAATCTTCGGCAAAGCGCCAGATTGACTCAAACTCTCTTTCTTTTGCTTGGAACCGCGCTAAAGCAGCCGGTTACCATTAACGTAGCTTCAAACATACGGCTTATCTGGTCAAAGCGACAGATTTCAAGTTACATGTTAAATTAGAATTCATTATCATCCAAAACCAAATATAAAACTTAGAGGACGCCTTAGCCTGGTCTACCGGCGCAAATTCAACACTCTATCATATTTAAACTCATCCAGTTATTCAAATTTAAATTCTTTTATTCTTATTATTCGCTTCGCTACTTTAAAATCAAAACATAGCTCAATATTCTATTATAACGTCTCGTTTCTGAACACAACACAAATCAAAACAACACAACGCTAGATTTATACTATTTTACTTTATTTTATATCGAGTCACATTATAATATTCCTCTTGTCATATTCTTTTGTATAACGCATGGTTGCAACCAATTTGATTTATTTTGTAGCATTATTATTTGTCAAATTATTAATTAAAATCATAAAACAACGGAACTTGTTCAGTGTCAGACAATCGCCTATCCTTTCTAGTCATCTCTTTAAACACAGCATAAACACCTAGCTAGATAGAGACAGCTTTGGCTACAGAGCAAGGGGCAGCGGTGGTATTCATACCCCCGTCTGACGGTACCGCTCAAAGTCCGAGTCTGTGTCAGGCTTGGCTTTACAGTCCGGCTCTGAAGGAGGCAGCCTTAAGATTTATCAACAAACCGAGTCTGGATTTGCCAGCTTTGTTTTGATAAAATTCTTCGGGTCTGTGAAACAGGGAGGTGATCTTGATTAACCATCCGGATTCACGAGCAGGGAATAAAATTTTACTTTGATAATTTTTTCTAGACAATCTCTAAATACGAGGAGCTCCGAATTTCTTTCGTGACTCAAACTCACGCTAGCTTGTGGATTTTTAACAACCTTCTGTTTGTTAAAAATCCCGCAAAAAGTTACAATACATTTGATCTACAAAGGAATTGAAATCAATGGACGTTGCCAAGAACAATTTGGTTGGTATTTACATCTCAAAATACATAATATGCGTAACACATAATGAGATGCAACATACGTACTCCCAAGAAAAGATCAATTGATATTAAAATTGAGAGAAAAAGAAACGAAAAAAAAAAATTTGGAGGTAGTTACTTGGCGGGCATTTTTGTAGAAATTACAAGAAAATATATTGAACTATTTAAATATTCTTATAATAATTCGAACATCAGCCCGCCAAGTACCACGTACTCCAAAATTTTTTTTTCGTTTCTTTTTTTCTCAATTTTAATATCAATTGATCTTTTCTTGGGAGTACGTATGTTGCATCTCATTATGTGTTACGCATATTATGTATTTTGAGATGTAAATACCAACCAAATTGTTCTTGGCAACGTCCATTGATTTCAATTCCTTTGTAGATCAAATGTATAATCAAACGCTTCTTCTTCGATTTTTTTTTTAATAAATTTTTGATGATAGCTATTACGTTTTAATGTACTTGGCGCAAGGTTTTTGCACCCGAGGTGCTTTTGGGGGTTAGATACTCTCGAGTGGTCTACTGTGAAGAAACTTTTTCACGCGATCTTTAGAAACACTAGCATCAAGATCAAGTTGTGTACATACTAATGAAATTACTATACCTGAAGAGTCATTATGCGAGGATATCATAAAAGAATATCATGAATCATTAATAGGTGGTCATCAAGGCGTTACAAAGATATACAGCCGAATCAGAGAAAAATACTACTGGCCAAACATGAAAATCCAAATCCAAAACTTCATAAGAACTTGTGATAGCTGTCAGAGAAAGAAATTAGTTCGCGTTAAGACAAAATTACCGATGGTGATTACAGATACGCCTGCAAACGCATTCGATAAGGTTGCACTTGATATCGTTGGACCACTTCCACTTACAAAATCAAACAACCAATATCTTCTTACTATTCAGTGCAATCTGACCAAATTTCTTGACGCTATACCACTTCCAAACGCGACAGCCCAAACAATAGGTACAGCCTTTGCTGAAGATTATATTACGCGGTACGGAACGCCGCGAACAATTTTAACTGACCAGGGTCAAAATTTCATGAGCAGCACGATCAAACAAATTAGCAGACTTTTTAAAATTAAACAAGTCCGAATCACTGCTCATCACCCGCAATCGAATGGATCCTTGGAAAGAAGCCATCTTGTACTCATAGAGCACATTAAACATTATACAAAGAATGGTAAAGATTGGGACAAATACATACGATTCGCGATTTTCTGTTACAATACTGCTAAACACGAAAGCACCGGCTTTACTCCACATCAGTTAATTTTTGGTCAAGAAGCACGATTACCATCAGACATGACTCCGACAATCGGGATGACCAATACTTACAACACATTCATTCTTGACTTATTTACGAACCTTACGGACATTCGTAAGAGGGCCGCACAAAATTTAAAAGATGCAAAACTAAAATCTTAATACGATAGGAATATTAATCCACAACTTTTCGAAGCAGGGCAAAAGGTTTTCCTACTAAACGAAACACGAACAAAATTTGAAGATCACTACAAAAGTCCATACATCATTAAACGAATAATTGATAATATAAATGCAGAGATCTACATTACACAGAATAAGACAAAGATAGTTCACTTAAACAAATTGAAATTAGCGCATGTACGGGACCGACCTTTTGACCACATACAAACATAACAATGAATAAACATAGGTATAGAATAGAGAATTTAGGCGACAGGTAGTACTGAGAACATATCGACGCCCGATACGAATAAAAGCACGTTTCAGATTGCGGGTGGAAAAGAGCACGTTTTAAATTCCGGGTGGAAAAGAGCACGTTTCAAATTCCGGGTGGAGAAGAGCACGTTTCAAATTCCGGGTGAAAAAGAGCACGTTTCGATTTCCGGGAGAAAAAGAGCACGTTTCAGGTTGACTCGAATACTAGCACGTTTCAAGTGAGCTGAGTCAACCCAAAACGTGCTAGTATTCGAGTCAACCTGAAACGTGCTCTTTTTCCCCCGGAAACCGAAACGTGCTCTTTTTCACCCGGAATTTGAAACGTGCTCTTCTCCACCCGGAATTTGAAATGTGCTCTTATCCACCCGGAATTTGAAACGTGCTCTTTACCACCCGGAATCTGAAACGTGCTCTTATTCGTATCGGGCGTCGATATACTGATTTGCAGATACGGTACGGCAGATGCAGTTAACATCGAAGCACCGTATACGACAGTGAGATTCGACAAAAACCTGGGTATCTACTATGACCAATTACCCGACTTACGTACGTCCACCAACGTCTGGAGATTAATCAACTATATAAATATAGAACATCTGCTAAGTAAGTTCGAAACAATAACGAAATATGCGAACCTCTTGTCTAATAATTGTCAAAAGCTCAAAAGCGACTGTTCGGTTAATGACGTTATCAACTTATCAAAAAATAGACTACCGACAATACAAGAATCACAGGACCAAATTGAAGGCCTAATAGGATATAACAACTTAGATATAGCACACGAGTAACTTTCACGCCTTGCGCACCTTCGTAAAAGAGAGCTTTGTTCGGATTCGTTGGCAAAATTCATAAAACCTTGTACGGAACATTAACTGGAGACGACGGCAAATATTATAACGAACAGATAGATAGACTATTCAACGACACTAACCACCTGGCTGACTTAGTAGCAAACCAGACGAGTATTGTCAAATCAATGCTAGGAGCCCAGCGGAAAGAGTTAGACAACATTAATGTACATTTGAATGAACTTGATACACAAACAATCCTATTGCGCAATGATACCTTTAGTTTAAAAATGAAATTGGATCTAAACACAATAAAGTTCACCCAATTACGACACATTGGTGCATTAGACCAAGCTATCAATGAACATGAACATGACCTATACTACTTAACAGCCGCAATACTTTTCGCACATCAGGGAATTATACACCCCAAGATCCTTACCCCTGAACAGATTATTTCCAGCCTACGGCAGATTCAATCTCTAGAACTCCTCCTAAGATTTCCCGTTCCACTAACTAGGAGACTATCGCACCCCCGGACCATGGATCTTGACCAAACTTATTGAGGTGTTCACTTGAGCCAAAATATGAATTACCTGCTAAAAAACTCTCCGGACTTGGCCTTTACTCTATCAATTTACCTAAATGTACAAAAGAAATCAGCGTAACCTGAGTTTTGCAAATTGCCATTAAATAATCAGTTTTTGTGCAGCGTTATGAGATTCTCCATTGCACTGAATATTTATTTATTGAATACAGTCATTGTTGTACGTTAGATTTTCAAAATCTGACATCCCAGCTATAGAAGAGCATTTTGTTCTGCGCCTATCGACACATTGCTTCTCATCGTTTATGACTTGTATAATATTCACTCGGTGAATCTGAAGATCTCTTCCGACTTGAAAAATGTTGAATACTACGTAGTCTCAATACTCTGATTGACAGCATACGAAATCCTGTAAATTACCACATAATGTCGGTTTCATTGCAATATGATATTTATTATTTCAGAAGAATGCGTATACTGATATACTTATCTCGTGGAATGGCATTATGTCATTATAAGTGAGGTTAAGGCCCATCCCTAGTCGCCCACCTCCTTTTTGCCGAAAAAGGGGCGGGGGAGGCACATCTCGATTATTATCCGGGCCCAGGCGTCGAAGACGCAAAAATAAAATGCAGAGCGGCGATTCTATTTCAATTCCAAACACATACGTCCGAAAATGAGTTTGTTTTATGCGAAAATAGAGCTGCAGCACCGCTTTTAGATTTGTCAAATGTCAATTTCCTCGGCGGCCATTATTATGTAGCTGTACGCCGAGTTTCGCTTGTCCGGGAGGGAAGTGGCGCCACGAATATATTGCTCCGACGCAAGAATAGTACACTGAGAGAGTGATATCCTTGGGTCCGACGGTAAGTGTAGGAGTCTGTGGGCAGGACGCGCTTGGTATTCTGTGGGTAAGACCGCTCTGGCAGGCCGCCATGTTACACGGTGCGTGATCTCTCCGCGTGTCTTTATCGCTGACAGCTGACTACATCGATCGGTGAGTCGGAGAGATCACGCACCGTGTAACATGGCGGCCTGCCAGAGCGGTCTTACCCACAGAATACCAAGCGCGTCCTGCCCACAGACTCCTACACTTACCGTCGGACCCAAGGATATCACTCTCTTAGTGTACTATTCTTGCGTCGGAGCAATATATTCGTGGCGCCACTTCCCTCCCGGACAAGCGAAACTCGGCGTACAGCTACATAATAATGGCCGCCGAGGAAATTGACATTTGACAAATCTAAAAGCGGTGCTGCAGCTCTATTTTCGCATAAAACAAACATATTTTCGGACGTATGTGTTTGGAATTGAAATAGAATCGCCGCTCTGCATTTTATTTTTGCGTCTTCGACGCCTGGGCCCGGATAATAATCGAGATGTGCCTCCCCCGCCCCTTTTTCGGCAAAAAGGAGGTGGGCGACTAGGGATGGGCCTTAAGTTGTCTGATTGAACGCCTACAGGCGACAGCCCGATTTAGGAATAAACTGCTACGAAAAAACCTTCCCTATAGTCCAAGAAAATAGACCTTCAAATGCGAATTTTGAGATAAATACCGGAATTTTTTGTATAAGTTACTTTGAAGGATCTAAAAACGAATTATGAAAATCTTTTTCGAAAACAACCCCGAGAAGGGATGAAAAAAAATAAACAAAGTGTTTTTCTTAAATTGTGGGGAAAGGGTAAGAGTTAGAAGAAAAAACCTCAAACAAAAGTTGTAGAGCACAAAATTTTATATGCAAATGATATCTTTACTTTTTTCGATAGAATCAAAACTAACAGAGTTAGGGTGGCTAGAAGCTAGGGGATGATAGTTAAATCTTCAAAAAATCATAAATTGCTGAAAAATTGATATATCCATAATTTTTTTTTTTGTATATATTAAGAAAATTATAAACTTCAATTTCAGAGGAAAATTTTTTTTTTTTAATTGTTCATAACAAAGTTATAACCATTGAAAATTTTCATTTTCGAATAAAAATGACTTTACTCCGTAAAATCAAATTTTTTATTTTACTATTTTGTTTACTATTTTATAAATTGACCAGTCGCGTTGGATTTTTTTTTTACCTTTTATTTTCAGGCAGGTATAAAATTATTTACCTGGTGAAATATTTTATGAGGCGGCGACTTTGCTTTTACCACAGAGAAGCGTACACAACGGGCATGCGCGTCTATGCCTTAATGGGACTACAGTGTGTGTAGTTATTAAACGTACAATTATTTGTATGTGTAGAGTGTAATATGATCTTATAAGATTCTTGACTGACTTGACTGACAGAAAATATATTTGAAAACATTTAAAAAGCAAGAGAGAAAGAAAAAAATAACGAAAGAAAGAAAGAGAAAGATAGATCGATATGAAAATCAACAGAAGGAAATGAAAGAAGATGCGTAAAAAGCGCGCGGCAAATTAGAATCTCCGTGCGTGCAACAGAGAGGGAGAGCACCAATTTCTTTATAATTTGAATTACTGAAAATCCTGGTAATTAAATCCTGGTTTAATTAAACGATAGAAAAAGGTGTTTATATATGCTATTTTACAATTTATTTTGAAACCATTTTCTCTATAAAACTAAATTTTCAAAACTTATGTCGGCTTTAATATTTGAATGGTAAAATTGAGCGCTTGCACTACATTACTTCGCAATAAATCTAATTTTATGAACTAATATAATATATAAATCTAATTTTATGATGTTAATAAATAATTAAGTTAATAATTTAGTTAATAAATATATAAATCTAATTTTATAACGTTAATTTAGAATACACATGTTTTCTATAACCTATAAATGCGCGGGAGTATAGTTAATGAGGTTTAAGAAAATTAGTAAAAAAAATATCACTTGAATATTTACCTTTTTCAAATTAACAACGATAATTCACTAATAATCACAAATAAAATTAAATACACCTCACGATTTGCACGAGTCCAGATATTAAAAAAAAATAAATAAAAAACGGAGATAAATTTGTTGTTTACATTTTTCACAGCACAGACGGAGTGTAATATAAACACACTGTAGTCCCATCAAGGCATAGACGCGCATGCCCGTTGTGTACGCTTCTCTGTGGTAAAAGCAAAGTCGCCGCCTCATAAAATATTTCACCAGGTAAATAATTTTATACCTGCCTGAAAATAAAAGGTAAAAAAAAATTCCAACGCGACTGGTCAATTTATAAAATAGTAAACAAAATAGTAAAATAAAAAATTTGATTTTACCGAGTAAAGTCATTTTTATTCGAAAATGAAAATTTTCAATGGTTATAACTTTGTTATGAACAATTAAAAAAAAAAAATTTTCCTCTAAAATTGAAGTTTATAATTTTCTTAATATGTACAAAAAAAAAAATTATGGATATATCAATTTTTCAGCAATTTATGATTTTTTGAAGATTTAACTATCATCCCCCAGCTTCTAGCCACCCTAACTCTGTTAGTTTTGATTCTATCAAAAAAAGTAAAGATATCATTTTCATATAAAATTTTGTGCCCTACAACTTTTGTATGAGGTTTTTTCTTCTAACTCTTACCCTTTCCCCACAATTTAAGAAAAACACTTTGTTCATTTTTTTTCATCCCTTCTCGGGGTTGTTTTCGAAAAAGATTTTCATAATTCGTTTTTAGATCCTTCAAAGTAACTTATACAAAAAATTCCGGTATTTATCTCAAAATTCGCATTTGAAGGTCTATTTTCTTGGACTAAAGTAATGAACTATGAGAAACAATGTGTCGATAGGCGCAGAATAAAGTGCTTTTCTATAGCTGAGATGGTAAATTTTAACAATCTGATGTACAATAATGACTGCATTCAATAAATAATTATTCAGTGCAATAAAGAATCTCATAACGCTGCACAAAAACTGATTATTTCATGACAATTTGCAAAACCCGGGTTACGCTGGTTTATATCGTACATTTAAGTAAATTGATGGAGTAAAGGCCAAGTCCGGAGAGCTTTTTAGCAGGTGATTCATATTTTGGCTCAAGCAAACACCCCTATAAGTTTGGTCAAGATCCATGGTCCAGGGGTGCGATACTCTCCTAGTAAGAGATGTCTATGCAGAAGAATTAATCAAAGTGTCCAGACTAGAAGTAATATACGACTCCGAATTTAATATACGGGGCATTCCATGACATCTCGATCAAGATTCAGCGTCGATATCTCAGATTGGTTTGATAATTTTTTGCATCAAAGTATATGACGAAAAACGCAATCCTAATTTTTTCAGATTTTTTTGATCCAGCGTCTCTGAAGTATGATTTGAAAACTTGAAAAAAATGCCCACTTTGTAAAATCTTATGAAATATAATGAATTCTTGACACCTATTAGGAAATGGAGATTTTATAACTTCAAAAGATAAATAAGGAAAATAAAAAATTAAAAAATTATTATTATTCCATTGCATTTTTGACATCAGAATCAACATAAAAGCTCCTTATAATATGGGCCGAAAAATGTCTATTTAGAGAGTTACAGGGAATCAAAAATATCAGGATAATATTTATAAATATAAATTTGCGAATATAAATATTATATTAATATATTTGATTTCCTGTAACTCTCTAAATAGACAATTTTCGGCCCATATTATAAGGAGCTTTTATGTTCATTCTGATGTCAAAAATGCAATGGAATAATAATAATTTTTCAATTTTTTATTTTCCTCATTTATCTTTTGAAGTTATAAAATTTCCATCTTCTAATAGGTGTCAAAAATTATGTTATATTTCATAAGATTTTTCTGAACTTTTTCAGATTTTACAAAGTCGGTGTTTTTTTTTTCAAGTTTTTAAATCATACTTCAGAGACGCTGGATCCAAAAATTCTGAAAAAAAATTAGGATTGCGGTTTTCGTCATCCACTTTTATGCAAAAAATTATCAAACCAATGTGAAACATCGACGCCGAATCTTGATCGAGATGTCATGGAATGCCCCATACATATTATCAATTCCTCCACTAGACGATGACACGTTTAACGTATACCACTTGCTCCCAATCCCAGTTGGACAAAATAACGATAAAACCACAAATAGATTCGCTTGCATAATTCCTAATAACGATTATATAGCAGTATCTACGGACAGAAATTCTTACTTCCATTTATCGAAAACAGATTTCAAAGACTGCAAAAAATCACAAAACTCCTATATCTGTACACAAAGCCAACCTATTTATCACAGCAATAACCACGAATCATGCGAGATGTAATTGTTCCTAGATAATGTGCCTAATCGGTCAAATACATGCAATGTCAGAATAAACTTGTTCCACGGATCATATTGGTCTAAACTAAGATCTCCTAATACCTGGATTTATTCATTATCAGATCCTGAAACTATCCACATCATATGCCCCAATACACACACAACACGTGTCACCCTCTTCGACTCAGGAATATTAAAATTAAGCAGTGGATGTTCAGGACGTTCGGAGACTGTAACACTCAGTGCCTCCAATTTAATCTCGTCAATAGAATCGCATTCATATACAATCCCAGAATTTACTTTGAACCTCACGAAAATATATCAAGAATTGAACAAAATTCATACTGTGAATTTATCTACAGTTCCCATATTCCATCACTATAAGACCACACTCTTGGATGCCAATGACTTAAGGGATCATTCCACTTTATCAACTTCAAAAAATCGAATTTTTTTTTTTGATGAATTTCGAAAATAGATCACTTCAAAAATATTGTGTAGAAATTTTATGCAGATCGAAGCGGTCTAAGTATTTTTTTTCGAGTTTATTTGAGCGCGCTCTCCGGCGTGCTCTTACTCGAGCGAGCATACGTTAGCCCAGCTGCTCTGCCCCTTCTTACGAATTTCGGTTTTGTATACACAGCAACTTGAAGAGAATTAACTGTTCGAACAAGCGGAAGGCATCCTGTATGGTGCCGGCATCGCTGATTAGCTGTATGATTTTTTTATAATTTTCCTGTAACAAAAACTTTAAACGCGTTTTTCTCAAAACCACTTTTTTTCTTGCTTTGTTAATTTTTTCTCCGGAACTACTGAACCGATCCTTATGAAATTTTAACTACATATTTGTAACATGTATGGCTACTGCTGGAACTAGAATTATTTGAAAATTTTGATTTTAAGTACTTTCTTTAAGCGAAATATCACTAAAAAAAGTCTCATTTTTGGAGACTTTTGTTTTCAACAGCCGCCATTTTGTTATTTTTGCATCATAGTTGATAATTCTAGTTCGGACAGTAGCCACAACCATACTGAACACAAATCTTTTTTATTTTTGTGTTTCAAATAAATCTACTCAGAAATAACATCAACAAAGCTGATATCGCTTTTTTTCGAGGGGCTATGTGGATGCTGCTACCAGGGATAAATAAATGATGTCAAATGAATAAACAAAAATTTTTCATACATTTCAAGAGATGTTTCATCACGCCCAAAAAAATTGACATCAATATCTTTTATAGGAACCATACAAAAAATTCCCAAAAATACCTAATTTTTCAGCCGTCTAAAGTGGAATGATCCCTTAAAATCCAACAGCATAGCATTAGACGACATAATAAAACAAGCTAAAGAAATAAGCACACATAAACGCATGCAACAAAACACAGACAACCTAACAACCGGCCTTTCCTACGCCGCTATTGGTCTAGGCTTACTAGGGGCTTTATTCCTGGTCTACAAAATGTCATTATTCGGGAAAATTCTTACAATCGTTTCGTGCTTTAAGAAAACTAAAAAACGCGGCTATAAACGTTTGAAAATGGCCACGTACGAAAAGCCTGTAGAGTTAGACATTATCCATCCCCATATGCTCCAAAACCCTAGCCCATTGAGAACTAAAACTAAACACGAACCGGAAAATAAGACCCAGGTCTCGCTTGAACTAACACTTTATAGACAAAAGCGTAGTGTAAGACCTACCACACCACCTAATACCCGTCCGATCGAAATCAATCTACCACAGCTAACGTATTATTAGGGTAGCTGACTGGAAAAATTATAAACGCTACTACGCTGTTACGCCTAGATCGAATGATCAACAATATACTTAAACCTAGTTAGGACGATGAGTTAATCTTACCTAACTAAAGAATAAACTTATAAGCACTAGAAAACCTAGATTAGTTTCATACTAACGTTGAGAAATACGATTAACAAATCGTATGCAACGTTATGGTAGTGATAAGATTAATTAATAACTAGTTGTTAATTAATAGTAGAAATGTTTTAATTGGTATAATATTTTGAAATAAAGTTTTGTTAGTTTATTTTTAGGTATTCGGTAAGAAAATATAATTGTTCGATTAAGTTTTTGCCTAACATAAATTTTGATTTATACTTGAATCTTATACTTGATTTATATGTATATTATTATAATGCATTGTTAATACATAAGATGGATACACAAACATGCATACAAGTACACATGATCTCGAAAAAATACAGTCTATTACCAATAAATTTCTTATGGTATAGAAAAAATGTTGGGCTATACCTCCACACTAACACACACTATCCAATAGAAATTATATTATAACTATATTATTTTGTATACAACAAAAAAAAATGTTGAGCGACTATACATGTATAACTTGTAACCTACACAACCGGATTATACGAACACAATTATGTACTTACACACATATAATATGAGTACACATGCACACTTAAATCATTCAATGAAAACATACCCCTTAAAAATAAACGGTACGTTTCCTCTAACGGATGGGGTGTTACGTCCGGGCCTCACCACCCGAACGTGCCTCCTTTCCTCCCCTACAATCTTTCTATTCCCACGTATGCAACTACTATCAACCTATCCGTCTGCTCTTATCTCTATTCCAGCTATTCTCTCATCCTCACTTGATCTCTGTACTACTAAGCCCTGGGAATCACACTATGCTTACCTTCGCACTTTTGCGTCCCCACCTTAACTACAATTCTCATCACTCATTAACCATACACTTCTTCTTCGACTTTTCCACAAAACACTTCAACTTCGATCTTCCTACTATAAA
Organism: Macrophya alboannulata; assembly: GCA_949628255.1. Taxonomy (NCBI): domain Eukaryota; kingdom Metazoa; phylum Arthropoda; class Insecta; order Hymenoptera; family Tenthredinidae; genus Macrophya; species Macrophya alboannulata. The sequence continues at coordinate 35,179,414 of OX451207.1, read as the reverse complement.
CTCCTTCTCCGACATTCCTACCTATACACATCATCATTATTCGCTCACTTTACTGAAAACTTGTTCAACCATACACACACTCATACTTTAACCAATAAAAATCATCATCAACGAATTCATTCTAAACCATCATTACCCCTTCCACTCTCATCTCCAGCTATTTTTAGTGTAAAACAGGGTTGAACCCAGAAATTTACCATCCTGGACGTTACACAACATAACCTCGATGATTCTGTAACGATGTAGACGAATTTGAGATTTCCTGAAAGTACTTAAAATTCCGCGTATTTTGAAGAAAAAAAACTCCGAAATCGGTCCACTTGTTCAAGAGTTATAGCTGTTTGAAAAAAAGAACCATCCAGAATTGATAAAAACGGGTATTTGTTCGAAAAAATTGAAAAATCCCTACAGGGCTTAGAAATTTTTTCAAAAAAAAATCCTGAAATAGGGGTCCCCTCAAAATGCTCAAAGAATGATAGATAAATTTAAATCGCTCAGTGATTTATCACTAAGCGATTAAAATTTTTGGTCCCAACCTGCCTGGGTGATTTGAGATAGTATCAGCCTAGATATTCGAGAATTATTCCATTTACTATTAGTCTAAAAACTAGGGCGAAAAACATGGGTTTATAAAGCAATAATTTATGCGCGCGATTTTGTTGAGAATGATTGAGGGGTACCCCCTGAGTGTAAATGCATGCTGGCGCGGGGATGGGGCGGGGGGATGCTTCAGCGGCTGCCATCTTGGAAAACACGGTTTACCAAATATCTCGTGAACAATACATCCTATGGGAAAAATAGTTATGACTTTTTTCATAGAAAGGAAAATTCCCTACATTTTTTATTTCAAACTTTTGCCGGTAAAACGTATATTTTTCAAGTTACAGCGCGCTAAACTTTCATGATTCTGCGGTTTGATCAACCGTGAATTTGATAAAACGTGTTTTCTAAAATCGCGGCTGACGCATAACCTCGCTTCGCCGTGCCAATTTGCATTTATACTCAGGGGGCACCCCTTAATCATTCCAAACAAAAGAAATTGCTCGCGTAGATTATTGCAGAAAAAAGTACCTGGTTCTTTGACTAATTCCCGCATGGTAGCATCGTCAAGTAGGTTTGAATTAGTATTTGTGAATGACGGTTCACCGACAAAGTTGAGTTGGGATAATACCACGGTGTGATTATTTTCACCGACGAGTGAAGTCCACATTTATCGTGATACAACATTTGAATGACGTCATTTACATATGTATATGGGGCAGCTGGGAATCACTTTTTACGTCGCGACACTTGCCTAAAGGTATGACTCATATTTCAGCGTATATGCTCAAGCGTCATTGCCTAATTTTAATACCTATTGCAAAAACAGGAAAAGAGAGAGTTGGAATATTATACGTCCTGTTGCCGCTGTTGTCGTCTCTGCTGCGGAATTGAACTCACGAGGCTTACCACGCGCGGTCTTCTTTTGTGATGCAACATGTTCGATAAGCTGGGGCATAATTTCTGCAGATTCTAATTTACGAAAAACAACTGGCCGTTCTTGCAGTAGAGGAAAATTGAGAATTGAACACCCGAATCTTCTCGATACGTCATACAAAATCGACGTTCTTAATCTCAAGGTTCGAATTAACCAGACATTATTATGGGTCGATCATTCCCAACGATTCCTTCTTCTGATTTGCCGTTTGGCTAGAAAGTTAAGGATGTTCTCTTCGGTGCGAGAGAGAAAGGTAGCTCTGCAAGAGAGAGACAGAGAATGCGCGTGAACGCTTGGCAACGTCGCGCCGATAGGCTGCATGTAGTGTGTGAGCTGCAGCCACGCGTGCCGACTACAGACCGACTACAGACGTTGCCACTGCTTCTACGCTTCGTGAGATAATGCATATTTTTTTATGTTTATTGCTTGTATAAATTTTTCATAGGTACCCTTGGAATATTTTTAAGGACGGAAAGTGATCCTCAGTTCTTACTCTTTCGAACGCGCATACTTATAACCAATTTTCATCATCAATTAAAAAGTTATGACTGAAAGAATACAGAAATGTAACTGTTTCCCGTAAGAGTCCATGTAAAAAAAGCATAAATATAATTATTTATATCTTGGTTCACAGGTACCCCTGGTACACAAAAATTGAAACTAGCTTTGGTTACATGTTTGGCTACCTTTTTGCCAAGTTTCATTAAATTCTCATCATTAATTCGATTTCCTGGAGAACATCCTTAACGAGAAACTCGAACCCTCTACTTCAGGAAGTTGTACGGGTCAGATATTGTTCAGAAAAAGTGGCTTTTTTTTCTCATAGAGCCGCAATAATTTCGATAAAAATGATTGCCAAAAGTAATCACGAATGTTTATTTCTAATGTTTATTTTATTTCTTTTAAAGACATACCTTTTCAAAGTTTTCGAGTGTTGTGGCGTGTAGTCACGGAAGTTCGATGTTCCTCAGCAACTGTCGAACTCACTTGATTCACGACGCTGTAGCGCCAATCCGAATGACTCGCGGAGCGCGGCAGCTTGATAATTTCTGTTCAACGAACAAGCGGCGCAGGCGGCTTCAGTCGGCCATTTCAGCCAATGGTAGCTTTATCTATATATCACCCGTGATGAGAAATCGAGAATCGATCCTCGCACGCAAGGTGGTCGAGCATGACTGAATTCTTTACCCTTTATGAAAAAAGAGATTGTAACGGACGTGACGCAACTTGCGTCACCGCAAAATGCGTACTACGCAATGCGCATGCGTAGAGCAATGTGCGGTTTTTGTTTGAAGGACTCTTTTGTTATCATGTAACCTATTATTCTGTCAAAGACATCAAAATTTGATGCCTTTGAACAGAAACCGACGTGTATCCCGGTTAGCTTATCTAAAATATCTAATGGCCTGGTACAGATTTTTAATTTCATGTATCTCGATGAATTCTACGATAGAAGGTTTGTGCCTTCGCACAAAAATCCGACTTAACAAAGACTAGGGGAGACCGGCGACAAAAGTAACACGTCATGAGAGTAACAAGGCCTCTCACAATGCATACAAACAAAACTAGTGTACATAGAAGTTGTTTATTACACTACAGTAATGAGCGTGTTTCGATCCTGCTTCACTTCGAGCTATCAATTGCACCTGTGTGTGAAATTTACACGTTTTGGTGGAAATTATATGTTTTTCGCCGACTGAAGTAACTTCTTTGATTCTTGGTATTCTTACAAAAACTTATCGTAAATATGTAAATGCTACAATAAATTTCTGCTGGTTTATTCTTGAATAGTCGCTTTAATAATTCCTGTGTAGAATTTTTATGTTCTGTTTGTTTGCTTGAAGTTATTATCCTTTCATTTCAGAAAATAAGGTTAGGGACGAAAGTAACGCCACACCACAATACACCATAGAAGTTACAAGCTATAATCAAAAGATTCCTGTGTTTTTGTTCTTCATCAGTTATCTCAATAATACTCAAGAAGATACTTATTGTTGTTGAAGTTCTTTCAAAGATATTCGATAATATGATGATTTATTATACCTAAATATAGTTTATCTGAGAATATTATAATATTTTTCATTGATTATAAAAAATCAAAGTTCTGTAAGCATTCTGTAAGATTGAGTAGTTTTTTTTCTGATTTATACCTGTTTTCTCATGAAAATTGGGATTTTTAAAAAAGAAGAAGTGTTACTTTCGTCCCTGAGGTATGGGACGAAAGTAACAATCGCTATTTTTGACAATGGTGATTATAACTCTACAACAACCTGATATACAAATTCTTTTATTTGATTATCATCAGAGGAATAAACATACTATCTGAAGATGCTTTCAGATTTATTTCATCTTTATTACGGAATTTGCAATTGGGCTTTACGTGAAAATTGTTACTTTTGTCCCCGGTCTGTCGTCCATCCTTCATGTCGATGGTCAAATTAATGGTGACACAGCGGATCTGAGATATAGGATTTGTTCGGCTCCACTGGTGCCTTACGGCGAATTAATACTAATGTTCACCAAACTGTAGTCTGCAGACCAAATGTTTTATAACTGGACAAACGTCTGCTGACTATCCTAATATAAAAGCCGATAGAGTTGCTAAGGCTCATCCATACCAAGGTGTCATAAACATCGGCGATGCAAAAACATCAGAACCATCCGCGAGTCTGTACGCCAGACTTTTTATGGTACTTAGGCTATTCGGAAAAACTCAGCCGGCAATGAGAAACAAGATAATTCTTGTTTCACATCGTTCATTAGATAGCCAAAGTATGACGGAGTTGTATGCCATACCGATGCGGCGTCTCAAACTGGCCGCCGTACTTGATTAAACGTGTCATTTTTTTTTATGCCCTTTTGTATTACGACCTACAAGCTAATTTTTGCACAAGTGATAGAAAAAAATGCCTCATCACGGATCATGACCATGCCATACTGTTCCGGTGTCCCGAAGTACCCGCCATACTGATTCAAAGATGTCGAATTTTTCACTTGCCCATGTATCATAGCTATGATACATGGGCAAGTGAAAAATATCATAGCTATGATACAAGGGCAAGTGAAAAATTCGACATCTTTGAATCAGTATGGCGGGTACTTAGGGACACCGGAACAGTATGGCATGGTCATGATCGGTGATGAGGCCTTTTTTTCTATCACTTGTGCAAAAATTAGCTTGTAGGTCGTAATACAAAAGGGCATAAAAAAAAATGACACGTTTAATCAAGTACGGCGGCCAGTTTGAGACGCCGCATCGGTATGGCATACAACTCCGTCATACTTTGGCTATCTAATGAACGATGTGAAACAAGAATTACCTTGTTTCTCATTGCCCAAGAGCACAGTTTTTTTTTGGACACATTCAAAAAATTGTGCAGCGCAACGCCGACACCGAAGGGCCGCCATATTTGCGTTTCCGTGTTACTGATACACTGGTTAACTTCTCAAAAAGTTTTAGTTTGTTGGCGATCGGAAGTGATTTTTGTTGCTGGCTCCCGGTCTATCAACAAAAGCCTGTCTTGTCTTGAGTGAAAAAGTGTTGATTCGACGTAACATTCGGATGCAGTCTTGCCATTAAGTCAACTGAATATTATTCCATCTAAAGTGTATGTGTTGTTGATAAAGGTGACATATTTGTTGGCGGGAATAGTCAGGTACTTGAAATAAAGTTAGGACATGAGTCTCACCAACAACTGTCATCGATTAAATTATATACTTTGTTGACCAGAAATGAACTTGTCTTCCGTAGCTGATCGAATCAGTTTCTCGGATTTGATAATGAGTTGAAAGAATTACCATATTTGCATGAAAATAAGTGAGAAATATGTTCATTAGAGTGACAACATTTTTCCGTCTCTTTTTTTTTCAAGCTTACATGAAAATTTATTAGTTTGATCCATTTTAGGAGCCCTCTCAAAATTTTAGCTGAAATAAAAATTTTGTGGAGGTCGCTCAAGAATTTTGAAAATGTCAAAATTCAACGGAATCGATTTTTTTTTTCAAATTCTTCACTTGCTCACTAACTCAATCTTTCCTAGGTAGATTGTAGAGGAACATACTGAAATTTCAAGTAAAAATATTAATATTTAAAGCTCGTTCAAGAATTCAACAAAAAAAAATTTCAACAAATTTCAATGGTCTTGAGCGACCTCTAAATCTCAATATTAAGACTTGATCTTTTCACAATTACTGATTTGTAGTATGATGATTAAATTTTGATAGTGAGCATCGTTGAAATCGAAAACATATGATAAGAGAAATACTTACAAATTACATTTTTCTCAATTTTTTTGTTCTTCACTTGTTCACTAATTCAACCTTTTCTAAGTGGATTGTAGAGGATCAGACCGAAATTTTTAGTTAAAATATCAATACTTAGAGGTCGCCCAAGACCATTCAAGGTTTATTTGAACTTTTTTCATTTAATTCTTGAGCGACCTTTGAGTATTGATATTTTGACTAAAAATTTCAGTATGTTCCTCTAAAATCCACCTAGAAAAGATTGAATTAGTAGGCAAGTGAAGAATATACGAAAAAAAAAAAAAAAAAAGGAAAAATGTAATTTTTGAGTATTTATATATGTCTGTTATCATATGGGTCAAAACGCCAAATACTGAACGATCTTGTACCTGGTGGTCAGCGGTCAAAATCGTCAGTCAACCGATTCGATTTTTTTTCAAATTTTTTCAGTCATAACTTTGGCAACAATGTTTTTCCAAAGTTTGCAGTTTTCCTGCAACCCGGTCTCAAACATTTAATGCCTATGCTGTGCTGCTTGTGAAAAATAAAAAAAATAAAGTACCATTTTTATGTGAAAAACTCTCAGCTTTCCGATGAAAATATTTTCGATTCTCCCATTTGTCCAAAAAGTTTTGAAAATCCCGCTTAAAGTAAAAAAAGTCATTTTTAGACATGAGTGTATATTTTGTTTACGATGAAAATATTTTTTTCGGAACGCTGAGACTTTTTTACAGAATATGTGTGAATTTCAATCTGGGGTTTCGATGGGGTCGAGTGTAAATAAATAAAGACTGTATGTAGGGTGACCCATTTCGACCGACTTTTTTCTGATGTTATGACTAAAAAAATGACTAAAAAAAATTGAAAAAAATCAGAGATACCTCTTTCGATGTATACTCCCACACAGCACAGAACATCTACAGGATGTCCTATTTAAGTCTTATACAGCCCACGTATATCCAGGACCAATCGGATATCCTACAAATATCCCATATTTGTCCAGGATCATTGAAACATCCGTAGGATATCCTACCATTTCACTCGGCCGTACACAACATCTCTGAGATATCTCGAATACATACGTTTCGTCAAAATCATCAGTAGCTAGTTAGAGTACACGCGCTACGTCGATATCATATGGTCGTATCGTGAAGTTTAAAGTTAAAACATCTTTAAAAGTTCAAAGATCTCTAGTTGTTTAGCTAAATATCATAAGAAATTGGTGTCTCACAAAAAAATATTTTCCACAAAAGTTGTTTGATTTTTCAAGTAGAACAAACTTAGGCATTTCAAAATATGGGTTTCCATAAAAAATGAAACCAAGTTGACCTTCTCCCGGCCTTGGCGTCTCCACCTAATGAAGATCTTGCTACACTATGTTCTTTCTCTCTCGTTAACCTACAAATTTCATCCGAAATATTTGTTCGTATCGTGATCAGTTTTCGAGATATTGGCTTGTAACACTTTAAAAAACTCACCCCGTATATGCCATAGCCCCTTGCGTGCGGTCAGAGTCAGACGGCCGCGGCTGAGCACCGCGGCGCGGCGCCCGCTCGAAACCTCTCTCGCAAGCAAAGTAACTTTGTTACTTGATTAGGCTGGGCTTATTTAATATAATAGTAGCTTCAGAAATGAAACTGGCTTTTAATAAGAAAGACTCCTTTCAAGTCTACTTGACGTACACTTGTATTACGAAGGGTCTATGACCAACAAAGACTAGAGCACTGTGTTTAACGCAAACCTCGTCAACCTTTTTGATCAAAATACCTTCCCCTCTTCGTTCCTACTATGTATTTGTAATCGATTGAATATAAAAACCTGACATCCGATGAACGCCATATGGATGAGCCTAGGATACAGGTAAATATTCGCATAACGTACGACCGCGGTCCGTAGGACGTTCACAATTATCCACAGGCTATCCCATAATACAATCCTACGGATATCAGAAAAGCGGACATCTGGATGTCCGCAAAACATCCCGTGTATGTCGATGGAACTTATCAGGATATTCACGGGATATCTGCCACGGACGTAAAATACATCCGTAGGACATCCCGTGGACGACTGTGTGCTGTGTGGGAGCTATCACCTGGTTGAATGACGATTCTGACCGCTGACCACCAGGTACAAGATCGTTCAGTATTTGGCGTTTTGACCCATATGTTTTTGATTTCAATGATGCTCACTATTAAAATTTAATCATTAAACTACAAATTAGTAGTTGTGAAAAGATCAAGTCTTAATATTGAGATTTAGAGGTCGCTCAAGACCATTGAAATTTGTAGAAATTTTTTGTTGGTTAATTCTTGAACGAGGTTTAAATATTAATATTTTTACTTGAAATTTCAGTATGTTCCGCTACAATCTACCTAGGAAAGATTGAGTTAGTAGCAAGTGAAGAATTTGAAAAAAAATCGATTTCGTTGAATTTCGACATTTTCAAAATTCTTGAGCGAGCTCTACAAAATTTTTAATTTAGCTAAAATTTTGAGAGGGCTCCTAAAATGGATCAAACCAACAAATATTCATGTGAGCTTGAAAAAAAAAGACGGAAAAATATTGCCACCCTAATGTTCATTATACCATATTATTCATTATTACTCAGGACCAGTATTTGGATGGGTGATCGTTTTTAGACGATAAGATCGAATTGACATACATAATCTTTGTGTTTTCTTTGGTCAGCAGAACATTCCGCAGGTGTGTTTCGTTCTCAAATATGTGCTTTGAAACGAAATACAACCACCCTTCGTAATTATTTCGTTCAATATCGGACAAAATAATTTTCTCCCGGGAATCATTATATCCAAATCTAATTTGATCTGTATAGATCTAAACTGATCTGTACAGATCTGAACTGATCTGTATGGATCTGAATTGATCTCGACAGATATAGACAAAACACAGATCTGCTCAGATCAAGAAAATTAGATCAAATTTGATCTGGGCAGATCTAAACTTTTTTCCCGGGTTTTGTAATTTCCAGCTAGCAGGGGACTTATTGACAGTGCAACAACAACGAATCGATGAGGTCGCGGCACTGGGGCTGATAGTGCAACTTTATATCATTGTGGTAGGACATGCAGTGTATTCAATTGAGGCTTTTTATGTGTTGCAGGACTTTATACTGTACAAGGTAGGTACCCACCGCACTAAAAGCTTTAGATTTCTGCTTCAAATCTTTCCATGGTGTAAACGCACTATACCCACCTGAGAGCGAGCACTTGTGGTATCTTATCCAGTTCGCTGCGTACAAAATAACTACGGAATAGGACAAACAAATATCTTATATTGCTGATATACTGGCTACAATGCCTGACTTTAAAAACTAAAATTTCAGAGACGCTAACTTGTTTCATACACAATTTCATGATTATCACCAAAAATGCATTATTGTCCATTTTGTCAACACACTTACCCAACATCAAATCACATAAAAGCACATCTGAACTTGAAGCTTAGCGTGGAACGCTATGAAAATTTTCAATGCCAACAACCAAAGTGTTGGCGGAGCTTTAGTAATTCTTCTTCTTATTTGAAGCACTTGACGTTGAAACATTCATTACCAACAGATTCCATGACTTTACCAAACCAACAAGACCAGAAAATATAACTCAATCTGTTTTATATTATGCAGATTTAGATGCTTCACCTCTGCAATACCTCTGTCGTAAAAACAGGATCTCGTAACTCAGATGATTTGACACGTCATGTAACTGTGAAAGAATTTCGAGAATTGGTTAGCGATGGTTGTGTTTCCTTTGCAGCTAAACTGTATGCCAACAATTCAATTAATAGAAGTGTGGTGCAGGACGTTATTGAATCAGTCGATGAATTATATTTATTTTACTTGCATTAAATTGATCAAGGACAAATATAAACCTAGTTGAAGTTTGGAACGTTCGTCGAACGGTTTTTAAAAACTCATAATTAAGATTTTTTAGGTTTCTACTGAGCTGGAAAACACAGGTAATGATGCGGGAAAATTCTTTTTTCCGTGAAAATTGACATTACGTAAATCAGCGGCGAGAATTTACAAGAAATAAATTCTCACGAACGGATCGAGTCGTTGTCGTCTCTGAGATTCACAGGGTATCTTTGAGAGAGTTCAAGGAGCTCGGAAAAAAATTGGGAAAAATTAGAAAAAATGGCGCGGGTATGTTCGATGCGGAAAACTCTCTGAAAAATCGAAAATAAATTCTCACGACCGGATCAAGTCGTTGTCGTCTCTGGGATTCACAGGGTATCTTTTAGGGAGTACAAGGAGCTCGGAAAAAAATTGGGAAAAATTAGAAAAAATGGCGCGGGTATGTTCGATGCGGAAAACTCTCTGAAAAATCGAAAATAAATTCTCACGACCGGATCGAGTCGTTGTCGTCTCTGGGATTCACAGGGTATCTTCAACGGAGTACAAGGAGCTCGGAAAAAAATTAGGAAAAATTAGAAAAAATGGCGCGGGTATGTTCGATGTGGAAAACTCTCTGAAAAATAGAAAATAAATTCTCACGACCGGATCGAGTCGTTGTCGTCTCTGGGATTCACAGGGTATCTTCAACGGAGTACAAGGAGCTCGGAAAAAAATTAGGAAAAATTAGAAAAAATGGCGCGGGTATGTTCGATGCGGAAAACTCTCTGAAAAATCGAAAATCAATTCTCACGACCGGATCGAGTCGTTGTCGTCTCTGGGATTCACAGGGTATCTTCAACGGAGTACAAGGAGCTCGGAAAAAAATTAGGAAAAATTAGAAAAAATGGCGCGGGTATGTTCGATGTGGAAAACTCTCTGAAAAATAGAAAATAAATTCTCACGACCGGATCGAGTCGTTGTCGTCTCTGGGATTCACAGGGTATCTTCAACGGAGTACGAGGAGCTCGGAAAAAAATTAGAAAAAATTAGAAACACTGTTCCTAGAAAAAATGTACCATAGAAAATTATTTGAACAAAAAATAAATCAACACAATTTTGTTCCATTATTGAACTGGTTTTCGTTTTCCTTCACTGTTGACTATCTAAAATGAATCACCAAATAAATTTTTGAATGAAATAATGTTTGTGATGGCAAAAAAAAAATTGAAAAAATAAAAAAAATCGAAAAAAATCGAAAAAAAAAATCTGTCCACTTTTTTTAAAACCGAAAAATGTTCGTCGTTGGCCATAGTATTTTTGAGAATTTTTTCAAAAAAATCGATCACGGCGCTGTTTCGAGTTTTCAAAAATTCGTAACTCAAAAACGGCTGTATAAAATAATTTGAAAAAAATCAGAGACGAGTTTTAAACAAAGAACTATCATATAAAAATTCGCTGAAAAAATCGAAGAGGGTGACTGTTTTTGGTTCATCGAAATGACGTGGAATTCCCCATATACATATGGGGCTGTCCACGTCAATTCACCTAGCCTCCAGACCGCACCATCTCCGATTTGCCCTGTGATTTTTTATGTTGTTGTCCTTGCTCTGAAACATTATCCTGAATTTTTTCAAATTTTTCAGAAGAGGCCTTTCTAAGTTATAATTTTTTTTAACCAAAAAGGAAGGACCATTTTTAAAAATCTGAAAAAATTCACAAAAATTGTATGACTGACGTAGAACAGTTTCCCGCTAGCGAGAATATGGAACACATTTTTCCTATATTTTTTTGTACTAAATCAAGAAATTTGTTTTTCTCAAGAAAACAAAAAAAATTCCAGTGCAGACAGAGACGTGGTTTGGGAGACATAAAATAATGTGGAACATAATCCGCCAATGCAATGGAGTCGTTTTTACCAAAGAATACTCGAGTGCAAAAAAGTACAAAACACTGCACACCTCATTAAAAAAAAAAATGTTCGTAAGCAATCAACAAAATGAAATTATGAAGATCTATCTAAAGATTATGTTCCACATTGTTTTATGCCTCCCAAACCACGTCTCTGTCCATAGCGGATTTTTTTTTGAGTTTTCTTGAAAAAACAATTTTTGATTGAGTAAAAAAAAAATATAAGAAAAATGTGTTCCACATTCTCACTAGCGGGGAATTGTTCTACGTCATGTATACAATTTTTGTGAATTTTTTCAGATTTTTAAAAATGGTCCTTCTTCTTTGGTTAAAAAAAATTATAACTCAGAAAGGCTTGGTCTGAAAAATTTGAAAAAATTCAGGAAAATGTTTTAGAGCAAGGACAACGATATAAAAAATTACGGGGCAAATCGGAGATGGTGCGGTCTGGAGGCTAGGTGAATTGACGTGGACAGCCCCATATGTATATTTTATACAGGTATATGTCAATTTCACACTTTTCGTTGCACTTGAAAATTTTCGGTCCCCTGCCAAGATAAGTTTCAATTCAAAAATATTCTCACCAACAAAAGTTATGTCACTAGAAAGGTCTTGGTCTGCCATTCAAAATGACATCGTATTTTATGACCCTAAAACAATTTCCAACGACGCTCCAAAACTTTGAAAGTTCTCTAAATTTGACTTAGGGTTGGCAAAAACTTTTGACCGGTACTGTATATGAGGTATTCTCTGCCAAGTGGGACAGGCTTGGTTCCTCACCTAGTTCAATTTATTGATAATTTTTTTTCATCATCAGCACATTGATAGCAACCTGAGTGACTTATTTTAAATTTCAAAATTCTTCAAATAATTTTTGAGCTATGAATTTCCAATTTTTTTCAGCTAACATAACATTCAAGCGATTATTACGCAGGTCTGGTTAGTTCGATCGAAAAAACCGGAAACATGTAAATGTTCGTCAGAAAATGGACTTTTGGAATAAAATAGATTCAAAATCTCACGACGCATTTTTCACCAGTATTTTCATCTTTGAAGTTTGATTTTTATTTTTTATTTTAAATCAGAAAAATAATCGGTTGAGTCTATCCTTTTAGTTTTATTTCGTTGAAATAAAAAGTGGAAAAAAATAAATAAAAATGGAAAAAAATAAAAAAAAATTACATAAAATTTTAAGAGTAATTGAAAAAAAAAAAATTAGACAGAAAAATCTGCCCACGCTGAGGTACAGCTTACAATGTTTGCATTGGATTTCCGAAAAATTAAAAAAAAATCAAAAGTGACATACTCGACGAAAATCGAATTTCAAAACTTTAAACATAGAAATACCGGTGAAGAATGCATCATAGAATTTTGACTCTATTTTATTCGAAAATTCCATTCTCTGACGAGCATTTTGATGTATTTGGTTTTTTCGCTCGGACTAACCAAAGCTGCGTAACAATCGCTTGAATGTTATGTTAGCTGAAAAAATTGAAAATTCATAGCTCAAAAAGTATTTGAACTGAAAGTCTGGAATAATTCATTTAAGTTTCTATCAATGTATTGATGATTGAAAGGAATTATCCAAAAAATTGAACTGGGTGAGGAACCAAGCCTGTCTGACTTGGCAGAGAATACCTCATATGTAAGCATACTGACAATATTATTGGATTCTTTTACCAAAGATTTGCAGGTCATTAAAAAGAAAGCCTCGCAGGGACTTGACACTCCAAATTCAAAGATGCTGGGAGGGTAATAAAAATAATATTCGGGACCGCGTACAGGAGCTGTTGAACCAGAGGTTCGGCACAAATAATCAAGTCGACTCGCAGGATTTATCCTACGACTCTGTTGCGAGCGAACCAGGTTCCGTAAATTGCCAACCGGATTCTGATGGTGGAATCGAGAATCCTGTGGATGGACGGGTGGAGTCAGCTAGCACCTCCCCACCTGCAGGGTTGGAAATTCTTTCCTGGCAAACCCCTAAGTCGTCTAAAACTGGTAAGCGTGATTCCGATTTTATTATAGAGGATGAGGCCATCTTCGATGATGTCTCTGACAATGAGTCGGGTGTCCATATTTCGTCAGAAACAGCTGATTCTAGCAGTATGTCGGATGAAAGCATATCTGAATATGTTTCACCTCCGCAGTCACCATCCGTCAAGAGAAAGTTTTCCACTTGTTTGGGTAAAGTGCGAATCTCATCCTCACAAATATTAGACGATGATGGTAATATAGACAATGATAAAGTCAGGGTCGCAATAGCTAAATGCATGCTCGATGATTTGCGTTACAGCTGTCCTTTGAGTTTTTATGGCGGTGTTCGCCCGAATCGAGAGTTCTTAGTGACTTATGCGAGATGTAGATATCCGAGTCATATTCAGAGTTTTAGATTTGACGTCACAGATTTCAAAACTCCCTTCTCGTCGATTTATATCAAGGCCACTGAATGTAAAGAAATATTACACGAAGGGCCGAAAATACATTGCGTCCTTAGAGGCGAGGCTAGGAATAAAGTAAAAAATCAATTAAGGACTATAGCACCTAGAATGTTGCAGCTGGAGACAGTTAAAAAAATTGATCGTGAAATGGCTGAAGATGGTCATATGCAGGAGCTGATGCGCCTTACGACGTACCAAAAGGCAAAATCGGAAGAAAGCTGTAAGAATGATAAAATCCTTCGCTCTAACGATTTGTCAGATCTGTTTCAGCAGCACATTATGGACGCAGAATCTGGTGATCCATATATTAGACATACGGGTCTTCCTCTGTATGCACACATGTACTCGGAGGAACAGCTCAACCTTGTCAGCGCAGAAGACATAATTGTTCATTTAGATTCCACGGGATGCGTCGTTCGTAAGCCAGCGGACGTCAAGTGTAAACGGATAATGTATTACGCCATGGTGATGAACAAAAGTAATACAATTATTCCGGTTGCGGAAATGGTAAGCTCGGAGCATGACGTTGCATCTATAAGTACATTTTTGAAACGTTACCGCCACTTCTTGGCAGTAAAAAGTGTAAGTTGGCCACTCTTTCGTGTCGTAGTCGTAGATTGGAGTTGGGCCTTGATTAACTCCGTATTGATCGAATGGAACATGATGTCTCCGATTGGTTACCTAAAAGAGACATTTAATTGTTTAACGAGCGAAACACATCCAAGGTTTGATCTTATTGTTGTCCATAGCTGCTGCGCGCACTTTCAAAAACGTGTTTCGAACAACATCCATAAAAAATTTCCGAAGTATTTGCATCTCAAAGGTTTTATTCTCGAATGTATCGGCTTGATGATTCATTGCCGTACGATGAAAACTCTTGACGAAGTTTTTGAAAAGTTTGTGACGACGCTTTCAACTGCGAGTAATAACGAGGCCCAACTCAATATAGTTATGCTTAATGAACTGCATACGGTAAAATCTGTGGATGATTTGGATGAAGTCATTAACGATGAAGCTGAAGTGCAAAATTTATCGGATGATAAGGCTCAAGGAAGAATTTTCGCAGATTCTCCTTTTTTCAAACATTATTACTCAAAACTAATGAGCATTAGAAATAACGCGGCGGGACACAATATTGACAACGATTATTACGCACCTGAGGTTGCAGAGTACGTAACTCAAAGCCTCATGCCTTTTGCGCCAATGTGGTCTGCACTTTTGTTAAGATACGTAGCACCGGATGTGTTAAGACTGAGCAACGCTAACGTAGAATCCCATTTCAACATTATTAAGAGACACGTCTTAGGCGGTCGGCTCAACCTGAAGATAGGTAGGTTCTTAGCAGAATTGAGGAATTACAAAAGTTCTTTGTGTGCAGAGGCAGCCATCGGTGTCCCTTTCAAGGGCCGCCGACGTAAGTCGACAGACCGTATTAAATCAAACGCGGAGAGTCCCAATAACCCGTTGGTTCAGGAGATGTGGCAGCGCAAGCGCAAAGCGTTGTACAGCCACATGGAAGGTAGTTTGCTTGGGAAAATTTCGAAAAAGGTCAAAGCAAACACGTTTCGAACAAGTACTCCCAAATCGAAGGTAGACACGGGTTCAGGTATTGTGATAGCAGACCACGAGCAGTCTCTGTTGAATCGGAGTGACAGTTCGACCCATCAAAACGCATTAGCCAACGGGTTGTTTATGGATGTCGATTATTATATGCAAGTCCAAACGACGGAATTCACTATTGGATGCTACTCCTCGACACAATGCGCTCCAATTATAGGGTTTGATGAGTTTCATTTGTTCTCACAGCAATTTCAAACTCTGCGAAAATTAAAAGATTTGGACGGCGCAGTTATTGATGCTTACGCCATTGCTAGCTTAGATTTAAAAGCGGACCTCGTTTACGTCCCGACGATTTATACTTCATTTTTGTTGGGGGACTTCAGTGATCGAGAACATCATGAAGACTTCCGAATGTATAATGTCGGTGATGCCTTTAATGGAAAAATTTTTATGCCTTACTTGCACTCGTCACATTGGTGTCTCCTCGTAGTCGACATTGATGCAAAAACTTTAATGCACTTAGATCCAATGTACAAGCGCAGTAAAAGTGGCGAAGAAGCCATAAACAAATTCAAAAAGTACGTCCGAGAATGTGCTGATAGACAGCCAAACGCGCTTTGCTATATTGACTGGCAAGAAGTTAGGTGTACTGGAAATCGTCCCATGCAAAAGGACGGATACAATTGCGGGGTGTACGTTTTATATTACATCGTATGCTTGGCTAAGGGTATCGAATTCGATCCCAAATTTCAGCCCGATGCATATAGGATAGTAATCGCAGAATCCTTATTGAAACTTTCGCGTGATATGAAGGAAATATGTCAATACTGTTACAATAAAAGGCATAATGATTTAATAATGTGTAATACTTGCAGACGTTGGGCCCATTTAACATGCCTGAATCGATTGATGCAGACGCAAAAAACGCTGGATGAATGGAATGCACCTACAGCCAGCTATAGATGTGCGCTGTGCGCACACAGTGTACGACAATGGATGCGATACTAATCAATTTCATTGTCGTTAAAGGTAAAAGCCGAATAAATTTATATAATTGAAATTGTCATTGGAATATGCGTTGCAACTTGACAGACCATTTAACGAATTGGTTTCAGTCATTTATTGAAAATACAGATAATTATCGAAATCTTATACCAATATCTAACCAATTAAAAAAGAGAACTGTGCGATCTTGAGCAATACGTGCAATAAGTGTTCGATTGATCGACAACTAGCGGGTTGAAGAGACAGGTTGCAATACTTGATACGAGTCTTGTCGTTCATGCTGGACGACTGGGAGTATTATGGTAGAGTTGCGCCATAGTTTTCGAAGTTTGAATCTTGCTGCAAACGTATCCAGCAGTTCAATATATTCGTCAACATTGTGCGGTAGTATGTATGAGAGTTAAAATGATGTGATCTTTTCTCATGACTTTCTCTTGGAGAAATATCGATTTCATTGCGAAATACTAATAAATAGATTGTTATATCTGAAATTCGCCTGAGCTAATTGCAGGAGCTGATTTTTAGAAACCTAGTTATAATCGTGAATTCCAGAATATTTCATTCTGCGAGCGAGAAATATCACAGGTTCTACCCACTTGCTTTACTAGCCGTGGCAGTAACTCTCCAACGTGTCGATTTTGGTTGCCAAAAATTCAAATCGTTATTTCGAAGGATTGCGGACGTCAATGAACGACGAAAGGTATTCAGCTGGTATCATAAAGTCAAGTTGAAAAACCAATCGATCACCAATAAGCGTAGTCTCGATCGCACGTCTCAAGAGAATTGTGTGATCTGCATTGCATGTAAAATCTGTGCTTGCTGATTTGATGATTAAAGCAGTTGTGCAAACATAATATGGGCCGTAAATCCTACAGAATTTCTACGATAGTATCAAAAATCATTCCGCATTATCCACTCTCTAATCGCTAAATCAAGCAACCATGTATTTAGTGTTTTGATCTTCCGCTGTACGATTATGTGATGTGACATGTTCATCGTTCACGATAACAGTTCGATTACTGTATATCCTACTGAAACAAAACTTACGTAATTGCGCAACTGAAAAGCGACTTACTATTGAAAGAAATCATTGATGCGTTGAATTTATGCTAACACATATGATTTAGAAGTTTTTGCATGGTCAATATTATATGTATTCAAAAGTGTGTACCACAAAAAAAAAAGTACGGTGGAAGTTTGAATGGCGATCACACGTCTCAAATTATGTAAATGAGATGAGTGCGTCCTGTAGTAGAACGGAAAGAATATGCGAAGAGACGAAAAGTTAAAGATACATGAGATGAATGTTCCAAAGACATCTTCCGTGTACAGATAAGTTCTAAGAATTCGAATCATTTTACCAGCGACTAATTAATCCACCACACTTGGTTATTTTGCTGTTCTTTTCGGGCAAAATCTCGGACGCACGCTCATGAACCACACCGAATTCAGCAATGCACTCAAGCCTACATTATACATATTGCAATTATTCTATAATCGTCTCAACAAAATATTATTAAAAAAAAACATCAGAACAATATTTGAGGAAGTATAATGAAATACAATATAATATATTAAATAATATCTAGAAACTCCTGTTGATTGGAATAGTCAGGTGCATGTTATGAGTAATCAGGAATCTATATTAATAAATCATAATCCAAAAATATTTCCGAGTCAATGTTTTCTCTCACAACCTTTACCCATGTATAAACCTGCTGCGTAACATACACAAGCACGCTACTAGTGTGTGTGTTCCTCATGCACGTAACTGAAGTTCCAGGCTCAACTGGGTCCAAACGACCTGCATGATTACAACGATACAAGTTTAATTGTAAGCGTATCAAGGCACTAGGAGATATGCAATAGGCCAGTACTTCGGCAACTGCAGATTATACAGACGACAACGATTCGACCGGTCGGAAGAGATTATTTTCGATTTTTCAGAGAGTTTTCCGCATCGAACATACCCGCGCCATTTTTTCTAATTTTTCCCAATTTTTTTCCGAGCTCCTTGTACTCCCTAAAAGATACCCTGTGAATCCCAGAGACGACAACGACTCGATCCGGTCGTGAGAATTGATTTTCGATTTTTCAGAGAGTTTTCCACATCGAACATACCCGCGCCATTTTTTCTAATTTTTCCTAATTTTTTTCCGAGCTCCTTGTACTCCGTTGAAGATACCCTGTGAATCCCAGAGACGACAACGACTCGATCCGGTCGTGAGAATTGATTTTCGATTTTTCAGAGAGTTTTCCACATCGAACATACCCGCGCCATTTTTTCTAATTTTTCCTAATTTTTTTCCGAGCTCCTTGTACTCCGTTGAAGATACCCTGTGAATCCCAGAGACGACAACGACTCGATCCGGTCGTGAGAATTGATTTTCGATTTTTCAGAGAGTTTTCCGCATCGAACATACCCGCGCCATTTTTTTTAATTTTTCCCAATTTTTTTCCGAGCTCCTTGTACTCCCTAAAAGATACCCTGTGAATCCCAGAGACGACAACGACTCGATCCGGTCGTGAGAATTGATTTTCGATTTTTCAGAGAGTTTTCCGCATCGAACATACCCGCGCCATTTTTTATAATTTTTCCTAATTTTTTTCCGAGCTTCTTGTACTCCGTTGAAGATACCCTGTGAATCCCAGAGACGACAACGACTCGATCCGGTCGTGAGAATTGATTTTCGATTTTTCAGAGAGTTTTCCGCATCGAACATACCCGCGCCATTTTTTCTAATTTTTCCTAATTTTTTTCCGAGCTCCTTGTACTCCGTTGAAGATACCCTGTGAATCCCAGAGACGACAACGACTCGATCCGGTCGTGAGAATTGATTTTCGATTTTTCAGAGAGTTTTCCGCATCGAACATACCCGCGCCATTTTTTCTAATTTTTCCCAATTTTTTTCCGAGCTCCTTGTACTCCCTACAAGATACCCTGTGAATCCCAGAGACGACAACGACTCGATCCGGTCGTGAGAATTGATTTTCGATTTTTCAGAGAGTTTTCCACATCGAACATACCCGCGCCATTTTTTCTAATTTTTCCTAATTTTTTTCCGAGCTCCTTGTACTCCGTTAAAGATACCCTGTGAATCCCAGAGACGACAACGACTCGATCCGGTCGTGAGAATTGATTTTCGATTTTTCAGAGAGTTTTCCGCATCGAACATACCCGCGCCATTTTTTCTAATTTTTCCCAATTTTTTTCCGAGCTCCTTGTACTCCCTAAAAGATACCCTGTGAATCCCAGAGACGACAACGACTCGATCCGGTCGTGAGAATTGATTTTAGATTTTTCAGAGAGTTTTCCGCATCGAACATACCCGCGCCATTTTTTCTAATTTTTCCTAATTTTTTTCCGAGCTCCTTGTACTCCGTTGAAGATACCCTGTGAATCCCAGAGACGACAACGACTCGATCCGGTCGTGAGAATTGATTATCGATTTTTCAGAGAGTTTTCCGCATCGAACATACCCGCGCCATTTTTTCTAATTTTTCCCAATTTTTTTCCGAGCTCCTTGTACTCCCTAAAAGATACCCTGTGAATCCCAGAGACGACAACGACTCGATCCGGTCGTGAGAATTGATTTTCGATTTTTCAGAGAGTTTTCCACATCGAACATACCCGCGCCATTTTTTCTAATTTTTCCCAATTTTTTTCCGAGCTCCTTGTAGTTCCTACAAGATACCCTGTGAATCCCAGAGACGACAACGACTCGATCCGGTCGTGAGAATTGATTTTCGATTTTGCAGAGAGTTTTCCACATCGAACATACCCGCGCCATTTTTTCTAATTTTTCCTAATTTTTTTCCGAGCTCCTTGTACTCCGTTGAAGATACCCTGTGAATCCCAGAGACGACAACGACTCGATCCGGTCGTGAGAATTGATTTTCGATTTTTCAGAGAGTTTTCCGCATCGAACATACCCGCGCCATTTTTTCTAATTTTTCCTAATTTTTTTCCGAGCTCCTTGTACTCCGTTGAAGATACCCTGTGAATCCCAGAGACGACAACGACTCGATCCGGTCGTGAGAATTGATTATCGATTTTTCAGAGAGTTTTCCGCATCGAACATACCCGCGCCATTTTTTCTAATTTTTCCCAATTTTTTTCCAAGCTCCTTGTACTCCCTACAAGATACCCTGTGAATCCCAGAGACGACAACGACTCGATCCGGTCGTGAGAATTGATTTTCGATTTTTCAGAGAGTTTTCCACATCGAACATACCCGCGCCATTTTTTCTAATTTTTCCTAATTTTTTTCCGAGCTCCTTGTACTCCGTTGAAGATACCCTGTGAATCCCAGAGACGACAACGACTCGATCCGGTCGTGAGAATTGATTTTCGATTTTTCAGAGAGTTTTCCGCATCGAACATACCCGCGCCATTTTTTCTAATTTTTCCCAATTTTTTTCCGAGCTCCTTGTACTCCCTAAAAGATACCCTGTGAATCCCAGAGACGACAACGACTCGATCCGGTCGTGAGAATTGATTTTAGATTTTTCAGAGAGTTTTCCGCATCGAACATACCCGCGCCATTTTTTCTAATTTTTCCTAATTTTTTTCCGAGCTCCTTGTACTCCGTTGAAGATACCCTGTGAATCCCAGAGACGACAACGACTCGATCCGGTCGTGAAAATTGATTATCGATTTTTCAGAGAGTTTTCCGCATCGAACATACCCGCGCCATTTTTTCTAATTTTTCCCAATTTTTTTCCGAGCTCCTTGTACTCCCTAAAAGATACCCTGTGAATCCCAGAGACGACAACGACTCGATCCGGTCGTGAGAATTGATTATCGATTTTTCAGAGAGTTTTCCGCATCGAACATACCCGCGCCATTTTTTCTAATTTTTCCCAATTTTTTTTCGAGCTCCTTGTAGTTCCTACAAGATACCCTGTGAATCCCAGAGACGACAACGACTCGATCCGGTCGTGAGAATTGATTTTCGATTTTGCAGAGAGTTTTCCACATCGAACATACCCGCGCCATTTTTTCTAATTTTTCCTAATTTTTTTCCGAGCTCCTTGTACTCCGTTGAAGATACCCTGTGAATCCCAGAGACGACAACGACTTGATCCGGTCGTGAGAATTGATTTTCGATTTTTCAGAGAGTTTTCCGCATCGAACATACCCGCGCCATTTTTTCTAATTTTTCCTAATTTTTTTCCGAGCTCCTTGTACTCCGTTGAAGATACCCTGTGAATCCCAGAGACGACAACGACTCGATCCGGTCGTGAGAATTGATTATCGATTTTTCAGAGAGTTTTCCGCATCGAACATACCCGCGCCATTTTTTCTAATTTTCCCCAATTTTTTTCCGAGCTCCTTGTACTCCCTACAAGATACCCTGTGAATCCCAGAGACGACAACGACTCGATCCGGTCGTGAGAATTGATTTTCGATTTTTCAGAGAGTTTTCCACATCGAACATACCCGCGCCATTCTTTCTAATTTTTCCTAATTTTTTTCCGAGCTCCTTGTACTCCGTTGAAGATACCCTGTGAATCCCAGAGACGACAACGACTCGATCCGGTCGTGAGAATTGATTATCGATTTTTCAGAGAGTTTTCCGCATCGAACATACCCGCGCCATTTTTTCTAATTTTTCCCAATTTTTTTCCAAGCTCCTTGTACTCCCTACAAGATACCCTGTGAATCCCAGAGACGACAACGACTCGATCCGGTCGTGAGAATTGATTTTCGATTTTTCAGAGAGTTTTCCACATCGAACATACCCGCGCCATTTTTTCTAATTTTTCCTAATTTTTTTCCGAGCTCCTTGTACTCCGTTGAAGATACCCTGTGAATCCCAGAGACGACAACGACTCGATCCGGTCGTGAGAATTGATTTTCGATTTTTCAGAGAGTTTTCCGCATCGAACATACCCGCGCCATTTTTTCTAATTTTTCCCAATTTTTTTCCGAGCTCCTTGTACTCCCTAAAAGATACCCTGTGAATCCCAGAGACGACAACGACTCGATCCGGTCGTGAGAATTGATTTTAGATTTTTCAGAGAGTTTTCCGCATCGAACATACCCGCGCCATTTTTTCTAATTTTTCCTAATTTTTTTCCGAGCTCCTTGTACTCCGTTGAAGATACCCTGTGAATCCCAGAGACGACAACGACTCGATCCGGTCGTGAGAATTGATTATCGATTTTTCAGAGAGTTTTCCGCATCGAACATACCCGCGCCATTTTTTCTAATTTTCCCCAATTTTTTTCCGAGCTTCTTGTACTCCCTACAAGATACCCTGTGAATCCCAGAGACGACAACGACTCGATCCGGTCGTGAGAATTGATTTTCGATTTTTCAGAGAGTTTTCCACATCGAACATACCCGCGCCATTTTTTCTAATTTTTCCTAATTTTTTTCCGAGCTCCTTGTACTCCGTTGAAGATACCCTGTGAATCCCCGAGACGACAACGACTCGATCCGGTCGTGAGAATTGATTTTCGATTTTTCAGAGAGTTTTCCGCATCGAACATACCCGCGCCATTTTTTCTAATTTTTCCCAATTTTTTTCCGAGCTCCTTGTACTCCCTAAAAGATACCCTGTGAATCCCAGAGACGACAACGACTCGATCCGGTCGTGAGAATTGATTTTAGATTTTTCAGAGAGTTTTCCGCATCGAACATACCCGCGCCATTTTTTCTAATTTTTCCTAATTTTTTTCCGAGCTCCTTGTACTCCGTTGAAGATACCCTGTGAATCCCAGAGACGACAACGACTCGATCCGGTCGTGAGAATTGATTATCGATTTTTCAGAGAGTTTTCCGCATCGAACATACCCGCGCCATTTTTTCTAATTTTCCCCAATTTTTTTCCGAGCTCCTTGTACTCCCTACAAGATACCCTGTGAATCCCAGAGACGACAACGACTCGATCCGGTCGTGAGAATTGATTTTCGATTTTTCAGAGAGTTTTCCACATCGAACATACCCGCGCCATTTTTTCTAATTTTTCCTAATTTTTTTCCGAGCTCCTTGTACTCCGTTGAAGATACCCTGTGAATCCCAGAGACGACAACGACTCGATCCGGTCGTGAGAATTGATTATCGATTTTTCAGAGAGTTTTCCGCATCGAACATACCCGCGCCATTTTTTCTAATTTTTCCCAATTTTTTTCCGAGCTCCTTGTACTTCCTACAAGATACCCTGTGAATCCCAGAGACGACAACGACTCGATCCGGTCGTGAGAATTGATTTTCGATTTTTCAGAGAGTTTTCCACATCGAACATACCCGCGCCATTTTTTCTAATTTTTCCTAATTTTTTTCCGAGCTCCTTGTACTCCGTTGAAGATACCCTGTGAATCCCAGAGACGACAACGACTCGATCCGGTCGTGAGAATTGATTTTCGATTTTTCAGAGAGTTTTCCGCATCGAACATACCCGCGCCATTTTTTCTAATTTTTCCCAATTTTTTTCCGAGCTCCTTGTACTCCCTAAAAGATACCCTGTGAATCCCAGAGACGACAACGACTCGATCCGGTCGTGAGAATTGATTTTAGATTTTTCAGAGAGTTTTCCGCATCGAACATACCCGCGCCATTTTTTCTAATTTTTCCTAATTTTTTTCCGAGCTCCTTGTACTCCGTTGAAGATACCCTGTGAATCCCAGAGACGACAACGACTCGATCCGGTCGTGAGAATTGATTATCGATTTTTCAGAGAGTTTTCCGCATCGAACATACCCGCGCCATTTTTTCTAATTTTCCCCAATTTTTTTCCGAGCTTCTTGTACTCCCTACAAGATACCCTGTGAATCCCAGAGACGACAACGACTCGATCCGGTCGTGAGAATTGATTTTCGATTTTTCAGAGAGTTTTCCACATCGAACATACCCGCGCCATTTTTTCTAATTTTTCCTAATTTTTTTCCGAGCTCCTTGTACTCCGTTGAAGATACCCTGTGAATCCCCGAGACGACAACGACTCGATCCGGTCGTGAGAATTGATTTTCGATTTTTCAGAGAGTTTTCCGCATCGAACATACCCGCGCCATTTTTTCTAATTTTTCCCAATTTTTTTCCGAGCTCCTTGTACTCCCTAAAAGATACCCTGTGAATCCCAGAGACGACAACGACTCGATCCGGTCGTGAGAATTGATTTTAGATTTTTCAGAGAGTTTTCCGCATCGAACATACCCGCGCCATTTTTTCTAATTTTTCCTAATTTTTTTCCGAGCTCCTTGTACTCCGTTGAAGATACCCTGTGAATCCCAGAGACGACAACGACTCGATCCGGTCGTGAGAATTGATTATCGATTTTTCAGAGAGTTTTCCGCATCGAACATACCCGCGCCATTTTTTCTAATTTTCCCCAATTTTTTTCCGAGCTCCTTGTACTCCCTACAAGATACCCTGTGAATCCCAGAGACGACAACGACTCGATCCGGTCGTGAGAATTGATTTTCGATTTTTCAGAGAGTTTTCCACATCGAACATACCCGCGCCATTTTTTCTAATTTTTCCTAATTTTTTTCCGAGCTCCTTGTACTCCGTTGAAGATACCCTGTGAATCCCAGAGACGACAACGACTCGATCCGGTCGTGAGAATTGATTATCGATTTTTCAGAGAGTTTTCCGCATCGAACATACCCGCGCCATTTTTTCTAATTTTTCCCAATTTTTTTCCGAGCTCCTTGTACTTCCTACAAGATACCCTGTGAATCCCAGAGACGACAACGACTCGATCCGGTCGTGAGAATTGATTTTCCATTTTTCAGAGAGTTTTCCACATCGAACATACCCGCGCCATTTTTTCTAATTTTTCCTAATTTTTTTCCGAGCTCCTTGTACTCCGTTGAAGATACCCTGTGAATCCCAGAGACGACAACGACTCGATCCGGTCGTGAGAATTGATTATCGATTTTTCAGAGAGTTTTCCGCATCGAACATACCCGCGCCATTTTTTCTAATTTTCCCCAATTTTTTTCCGAGCTCCTTGTACTCCCTACAAGATACCCTGTGAATCCCAGAGACGACAACGACTCGATCCGGTCGTGAGAATTGATTTTCGATTTTTCAGAGAGTTTTCCACATCGAACATACCCGCGCCATTTTTTCTAATTTTTCCCAATTTTTCTCCGAGCTCCTTGTACTTCCTACAAGATACCCTGTGAATCCCAGAGACGACAACGACTCGATCCGGTCGTGAGAATTGATTTTCCATTTTTCAGAGAGTTTTCCACATCGAACATACCCGCGCCATTTTTTCTAATTTTTCCTAATTTTTTTCCGAGCTCCTTGTACTCCGTTGAAGATACCCTGTGAATCCCAGAGACGACAACGACTCGATCCGGTCGTGAGAATTGATTATCGATTTTTCAGAGAGTTTTCCGCATCGAACATACCCGCGCCATTTTTTCTAATTTTCCCCAATTTTTTTCCGAGCTCCTTGTACTCCCTACAAAATACCCTGTCAATCCCAGAGACGACAACGACTCGATCCGGTCGTGAGAATTGATTTTCGATTTTTCAGAGAGTTTTCCACATCGAACATACCCGCGCCATTTTTTCTAATTTTTCCTAATTTTTTTCCGAGCTCCTTGTACTCTGTTGAAGATACCCTGTGAATCCCAGAGACGACAACGACTCGATCCGGTCGTGAGAATTGATTTTCGATTTTTCAGAGAGTTTTCCGCATCGAACATACCCGCGCCATTTTTTCTAATTTTTCCTAATTTTTTTCCGAGCTCCTTGTACTCCCTAAAAGATACCCTGTGAATCCCAGAGACGACAACGACTCGATCCGGTCGTGAGAGCTTATTTTCTATTTTTCAGAGAGTTTTCCACATCGAACATACCCGCGCCATTTTTTCTAATTTTTCCTAATTTTTTTCCGAGCTCCTTGTACTCCGTTGAAGATACCCTGTGAATCCCAGAGACGACAACGACTCGATCCGGTCGTGAGAATTGATTTTCGATTTTTCAGAGAGTTTTCCGCATCGAACATACCCGCGCCATTTTTTCTAATTTTTCCCAATTTTTTTCCGAGCTCCTTGTACCCTCTCAAAGATACCCTGTGAATCTCAGAGAGGACAACGACTCGATCCGTTCGTGAGAATTTATTTCTTGTAAATTCTCGCCGCTGATTTACGTAATGTCAATTTTCACGGAAAAAAGAATTTTCCCGCATCATTACCTGTGTTTTCCAGCTCAGTAGAAACCTAAAAAATCTTAATTATGAGTTTCTAAAAACCGTTCGACGAACGTTCCAAACTTCAACTAGGTAAATATAACTCAAATAACTGTAATGCTATAGACAATGACTTCAATGAAATGCTAGATATATTAACTAATGGCTTTGACACTGAAACTGAGCATCACACATTGAAATTCTTCTTCAATTGCAGTACCTTTATAAAACCCATTAGCTTTGTGATTGGCACCTCACTTGCACCAAAGACAATTAACAACTTCAAACTAGACATCGTTGATTTAACCGGCCAATTCATCGGCCTCACCAATGGGTGAGGTTCTAAAAAAGTTTTTGGAATTGTCACATGTTTTTAGTGAAATTGTTTCTTATATGAATGAATTGAAACTAGATAAAAGTCATTCTTTTGTGCACACGAAACTGTGAATAGAAGCTGAAGAGAAATTTTGAATGAACAATAACGTCGTCTTACCATTCACAATAATATATTTTGATGATTTTGAGATTAACAACCCACTAGGATCACACAAAGGCATCAATAAAATCGGTGCTCTTTACTTTACACTTGGTTGTATACCTCTGCAGTATAGCTCATTACTTGAAAACGTATTTCCTGCTCAACTCCACAACTCAGAGGATCAAAAAACATTTGGCAATCGAAGCGTTTTTAGAAGATTAGTACAAGAAATTGTTGACCTTGAAAAACATGGCATAAGTATTCAAACAGGTACTGAAGAAAAGCAAATTTATTTTGTATTGACCGAAATATTAGGTGATCATCTTGGGCTTTATTCTATGTTGGGTTTCAACCAAAGTTTCAACGTCAATTTTGCGTGTAGGTTTTGCCGAATCGACAAGGGCACACTTCAAAGTCAATTATCTGAAGATCTAAGTATGTTACAAACAAAAGCTAATTATGCCGAAGAGTTATTGCGATGGCAATATGGAATTGTAGGAAAATGCACCTTCAATGATAATCCAAGTTACCATTTTATGAACAGTCCTACGTGTGAGATTGCACATGATTATCTAGAGGGGCTCTATCGATACGGTATGGGTTAAATTTTGCCTGTACTGATCAATGTGGACAAGTTATTTTCTCTTCAGCGGCTCAATGACCGAATCAGATATTTCAAGTTTGGTAGTGCAGTGGTTGGTAACAGTCCCCCAACGATTTCACAAGACGGTTTGAAGAAACAGGTTATCATGTTCTCAGCATCTGAAATGCTATGCTTCGTTTACTACTTCGGTCTTATTATCGGCGACCTTGTTCCAACCCATAACAGAGTGTGGCAAATATACATAGTCAAGAGACAGATTCTGATTATAATTATGGCAAGATCTATTCGTAAAGAAACTACTAACTTACTTCGCACTCTTGTTGAGCAACATTATTCATCATATCTACAGATATTCAAAGAGCCATTAGAACCAAAACAGCATTTTATGGTACATCATCCAACTAGTATTGAGAAATGTGGTCAACTGTGCGACATGTCGATTATCCGTTTTGAGGGCAGACATCGCGAATTCAAGCAAAACGCCAAAGCGGTGAAATCGCGACCGAACATATCATATACACTTGCTTTGAAGAAGCAATTGAAATTTAATTATAGATTCATGGCAAAACACGGTTTCGAAAAGCGGACATCTATGGGCAGTAGTTATGAAGTAACTTTGACTGACCTGGATGACTACAACTTGTTCCAAAACGCTTTACCTGTTAATTTGGATTTTACTCAAAAATATCTTTGTGTAACCTCGGTAACTGTAGATGGAATTACTTACAAACCAGACAATATTTTGGTATGGGGTATGAAAAATGACTTATTACAATTCGGATAAATCAGACATATATTGGTGGACGAAGCACATAATGTGCATTTTATATTTGTATGTATAGATACAACTTGTGTTTAGTGGAACACATTCATGACTTGCAACGGCAATAACTAATAAATCGAACTACATGTTGCAAAAAAATTTGCTCACATATCAAACCTACGACATTCATATCATGTCAGATGGAAAGTGCTATATACCCTGTGATTAATACAGTACATCACATACAATATAACAATATACTTTCGAAATAACCATCATTTATAATTTAATTCTAAGTTTTATACTACTAGAAATCTGACTTGAGGGGCGCGCGTGCGCGCGCTCACCGAACTATTCAAAAGGAACTTTACGATGGATATTATTATCTCATTTTGAAGGATTTTCCAGGAACACGATATATAGTAAGTTGCGATGGATTAAAAAGGTGTGCGCTGTGAATTCACATGTCAACTGTTTTATTTATATCGTTGCAGACTGTCTCCTCATAAAACAATACGTACTGTGAATTCCCCTATCAACTGTTTTGTTGCTATAGTAGTTTCATAATAATATGACTCAGCCGCGTTTATTTCGTTTCCGAGCAGTGCACTGAGTGGTAGTGTCAACTTTTTCATCAAATATCACGACAAAATGGACTCAAAGAAAGTTGAGAAATATTACAATACTCTATTAGATTTATTGGGGGTGGTTAGGCAAAATTACGGTCTGTATTGGGCGTCTGGTGCACTTACGTCATTTGCGATAGTTTTACG
This sequence comes from Macrophya alboannulata, assembly GCA_949628255.1. Lineage (NCBI taxonomy): Eukaryota > Metazoa > Arthropoda > Insecta > Hymenoptera > Tenthredinidae > Macrophya > Macrophya alboannulata. The sequence continues at coordinate 35,150,159 of OX451207.1, read as the reverse complement.
TTTTTTACCTTATTTTTTTTTTTTCCATAAACGGGCCACCATCAAGTGTTGCCTGCTTTTGCGATACATCTACGCTTTTTGCGACTCTTTGTTTATAAGTTAATGTTAAGAAATAAAGTGTTCTTGCATACTTTATTAATATAGTTTATTAATACATTATAGTGGGGTGATACAAATAACTTTAGATGCACGAGTCGCAAGTGCATCGACGACGTTTTACGTGGTTTAGATATTATTCACGACTAACTACCTTAGCGCTTCGCTGTTACTTATATTACAGAGCTGGAATTCGACAATTCAGCTCTGTCCTCATTTATGAAGGTTCATTAGCACTACGGTGCTTTACACAATACATATTGAACTTAGTTTAGCAACTCTGCACTGTCAGTACATTCTTATAGTTCATTTACCCTTCTTTCTTACTTATTCTACATAAATTCAATATATTTCAATAGTTATACGTCATGTATCTCATGATTTTTTTTCTTTATTTGTTTCTAGGTTCTCTTAATCAGTTTATTGATAGCTTGAGTATTTTTGAATTAGCTGATCCGAAGATTCTGATAATGACGTCGGAGGGAACTTTTTTATATCAAATGATATCGGATCTATGTCATTGAAACTTTCATTCAAGTATAGTCGTTGATTGTCTCTTATTTCTTGCAATCACTCCTATCTTGCTATCCCTATTGTAACGTACCGGTTATTTGCCGGGTTGATAAATCAAACGCTAATGACCGGGTTACTGTAAATTCTTCATCCTTAGGATAGGAAAGGACTCCTGAAAATGGCAATTATCTACGTCCCTCAAGTTTTACAAAATACTATTGAATCTTACGGATACAGACAGCCTTTCGCCACGACAGTACCGTTTCCCTTCATTTATTAAACCTCTATATCCTACTACCCTACGGAACAGAATTAGCTTTCGCACCTTATGTCCGTTTCTGTCGCAGATCTGGAACAATCCTGCGATTTCTCGCTAGATCGAACAATACTGCTCTAGCTGTGACTCTACTCTTTTACCTACTTTGTGAGTCCTAGTAAGCTTTCTCCTACTAGGATCACCCTTCAGAACCGGGATAGCTTTCGCACACCAAGTCTGATCTGTGGCTTGTTTTAATAATCAATAGTCAGCAATCGAATCGAGAAGGCTTTCGCTCTTCCGCTATCGTGCTCCACCTGATTATCAAAACTCACCGCTAGCTTGAGTTTACTCCAAGTTCTTTCGTTGCCAATCGCGAACAGCTACAATGAAAGATAAACGTCGTATCAGTGATTAACAAGGAAATTTTAATTAAATTGGATTGTACAATGGTTTCTCAAGTCTAGCTTTAAATCCATTCTATTTACAGTCTATTTACAGTATCTTGTTTTGATTGTTTGGTGTGCTAGGCTCACCAACGAGTGCGGTGGTTTGACCGTGAGGTCTGTTGAGTTTTGAATTTGTGTAATTCAGAATGAATTGATTTTATATAATTAATGAACCTCTATCGATTAAAAGTGTGGATGTGATTTTGTTTTGGTTTTATAGATTTCCGTTTCAATAACGAGAGAAGCTCTTTTGTGTTGAATTGATTCAATGAAATGCGCTTTGCAGTTAAATTGAATTTAATACTGATTCGTCACGATAAACAGCGCTTTGCTGGTTTATGATTGGAATTTAATAATTTTATATGTGATTCGTCAAAATAAATAGCGCTCTGCTAATTTATAATCAGAATATAAGTTAAAGGTTTCGAGATAGCCAGGCGCTTTGCACTGTGCTACTCTAAATGAATTTGTTATGAGTCAGCTCTAAGCGCTTTGCTTATCAACTGCTCCAAATAGTTGGTTGTGAGTCAGCTCTAAGCGCTTTGCTTATCAACTGCTAGCTGTTTGCGCTCAGATGCCTCCTTTTATACCTCTCGTACTGCTAATCCTCGACGCTTGACACGGTTATCGCCGTCTAACCCGCTAGATGGCTGGACTGTCTGATCGTCGTGCGTTGTTTCGGTGTTGGGGTAGGTCGAAAATAACGTTACATCCCTATATATTCACCTTTTTGTCGGTATTATGAGTATTTTCTTATAGTGGTACGGTTTTTTCTGAAATTCAGATTAGATCTGTCTCATGCTACTCTCAAATGAGATCTGTTTTCTGCTACTCTAAAAATCCCTTTCCCGTGTTCCATTCTATACTTTCTCAAAACAGAACAAAGTAATATAGAAGAAAGAATATGGTTTTCATTTCGAATGTATTCCAATATATTCTCGTATTCGTACGTTTGATTCTACTATAATTTTCTGCGAGATAGTTGGATTCGTCAGCAGTCTTGAAACTAAGAATGACATGTTTAAATTCATTCTTAGTAATCACCAAGGTCCAAGGACAAAACATCCAAGTGATTGCATGGGGTGATGAGGCTGCGAGAACTAGGCCTCTCGTCATCAGTGATAGCGTAGGCTTTTGATTCATATGATTTCATTTACACGCTTTTATTATTTGAATGGTTCTTTTTATAATAATTTGCGATTTCAATGATTACAGATTGTACATATTGATGGAGCGTTCGCTAAGCCGAAACATAATGTTTACAGTCAGGGCAATACTGATTTTGATTTGACCATCTGTTCTAACACAAACATCAACCTATTGCAAAAATTGAGTCATCTTGAGATACAAGTTCCAGCACCGGTATAAGTGCAGAGTATCGAAGAGGCGATGCATTACAGTGGAGAGATCGGTAATAATTCTATGAAATAGTTTGATTTGATTTTTTTTCTTTTTTTTCTATACTTGAGTGTGAATTATAGTAGATATGGGCGACTTTGGGTAGACACAACAAACCCCCCTCTCCCCTCTCCCCCCTCCCCCTCGATAGCGGCTAGCGCAACTCTGGAGAAACTCCCCCTCTCCCCGCTCCCCCCTGCCCCTTGGGCGACTTTGGAAAAATCTAGAGATTCTAACCTAACCCTCCCCCCTCCCCTGTCCCCTCTGCACTAACAGACTTCTCGGCCGGGGTGCACAAGTGTTTTTCCCCCGCCCCTTCCCCCTGCCTACCCTTGCCTAATATTGGGACGGTTTGGGGGCCGTGTGACGTCATCTGAGACTCTGCCTCTCTCCCCCGCCGCCTTAACACCGGGCCCTACCCTCTCGATCTCACATATACCTATGTGCTTGTGAAAATACATGTGTTGTGGACTTGGAAAAAAATTAGGTTGTGTGGGAGACTTGCTGCTTATTATGTACTTATTTTAAGAATGGGAAGGGTAGGGTTGTATAATTGAATGACAGGTTAAATACGAAGAAATCCAATTATTTCATTTATTCATATAACTTATGCTAGGATAACATACAGAATCTTACCACTACGAGTACAATTTTCATATTTTCTCTGAATTGGAGTATAGGAAAACAAAATCTTATGACTATGTTAGAAGCTGGAATTCGACATTGCTCAATATAGCGAAATTTACTATCTAGGTCGTATTAGGCAAGCAGTATGGATTGCGCTGACGCGCAAAGTAAGCATATTGCAGCAATAGTCGAATCAGCGATTGAAAATTAATAAATTAGGGCGAAGACTGCTCATCCGCAGTCTTGAGCAGATTCTATTTGGTATAACACACGGATCTAATTTCGTTATACTCAAGTACTGAACGTGAGCAAGTGCTCAAAGGAACTTTGTACTTCATATTGATATTAAATAAATTCTACACTTTATTATCGCTATTCTTGCAACTAAGTGTGATTCTCTATCACCTCTGGTACGGACCTTATCCCTATCCCTTTTAATAAAAGAGGATACAACATTGGTGGCAGCGGTACAGCGGATAAACCAGAGCTTGCAAGATAGTGAAGTTGAAACGAGTTGCTCAGCAACAAGAAGCGGAAAAGTGAAAAAAGAAATAAAACATAAGTAAATAAATCGAAAAGGTGCAACACGCAGTCGTTGCAACCTAGTGAGAAATACGACGGAAAGAACGAGCTACAGCACGGGGTATCCGGAACCAAGGAGGATCAGATAGAGTGGAAGCAAGGCGTATTCTGCGACAGTACCGCCGCCTGTGTCTCGGTACCGAACCGTTTGTGTACGTGTACCGGTAGTGCTGTGTGTGTGTGTAGCGTGGCGTCAGCAAAGAAAGCAAAAGAAGCGTTGGATGATCAGTGATATCGTGAATCTTACAAAAACCAATAAAAAGCAATGGTGTTTAGTTGATCTGCGGAAGGGTATATGAATAATCCTAGAGACAACAAAGATTTGTCATTCTTCTCGCTGCCGAAAGATCCTAAAACGTGAGTATACTTTTTAATTGTCGTTAAACATAACCAAGAAGCATGCGTTTTTTCCCATGTAACGACTTTGCAAACCAAAAGTATATGAATTCTTTTATAATCGAGAATTTTATTTCTAGGCAGATGAAGTGGTTACGTTACGCAATTGAAGAACCGGCAAGGCACAACCCGTTAAAAGTATTACCTATAAAAAACTAAACCAAAATGCACTGTAAATCGACCGAAATCAAGTATTAAAATATATAATTATATATATATAAACCTGAAACTCTGAGTCTGCATTCCTTATAATTCCTTCACCGTATATAGGAATATGAAATTAAAATGAGATGAATATCAATATACTATATCCGACATTCGAATAGCGCGCTTTTCTCACTTTAGTTTGGTACCGAGCCACAGATGGCATGAAAACTCGATACGGAATTTTACATTACGCTTATATGGGTGCTTCCACTCTATCTGATCCTTCTTGTCCAGAACCAAGGCAGGAGAGCCAGCACAGTGTAAAACAATAGCAACAGCAGCAGCAACAACAGCAAGGACAGCAGCAATAATAGCAGAAGCGGAAAAGCGCGATGAAGACACTCATTTTTATGTAAGTCAATTTGAAATCTTCGCAGTTTTAGCATTTAAGCCGCAAATATTGTTATTGAGAGTTATCTGCCAGATTGTAGCGTGCGAGTATTAGAATTCAATCATTACCGTGCGTAGAAATACAGGGGTTACAGGGAATTTTAGTGACTTCCCGCCAAAAATAGCGGATCAATCCAAGCTCATCAAGCTTGGGTGGAGAATCTTTGATAGAGTAAATGTCTGCCACTTGGAATAAGATAGAAGAACTTGTCACGCAAGGTCAAACCGGGTGGATACAGGACCTTCGGAAAGACGTTCTCCTACAGGTGTGCGAAAAATACGGTTTAGCAGTTGGGGATGCAAATACTATAGATGAAATCAGGGCAGTATTACGGGAATTCATTAAAAAGAATAGTAAACCAAACCCAACTCCTTCTCCAAAGCCTAAAGCGGGCACTTCCTTTTTCCCTAACCAACCCCCAGCAGTACACCAAGGCACGTCAACACCGAATTCAGCGGTATCTTTTGAAAATAGAGAGTTAAGGCAACAGCCAGCATCCGAGATGGTAGAATACTTATCACTGGAAGAAGTACGACAGATGGTCAACGTCTTCGACGGAAGCGAACTGCGTAAAGTAGATGATTTATTGCAAACAATCGAGTATGCACATGATAAAGTAAATCCGAATCAGAGACCAGACGTGTTAGAACTGGTCCTGAAGACAAAAATACAGGGCGAAGCAGCCATGGAACTCAGATACAAGGATATAGATTCTTTCGAAAAACTAAAAAATGAGCTTTTAGCATTGTACGGAGTCAAAAGCTCCACGCCAGCACTGCTGGTAGAATTATTTTCTAGTAGACAAGAAGCAGACGAAAACCTGCATGACTACGGGAAAAGGGTTACACGTGTTATGATGGATCTAATTAGAGCATGCGGAGCTAGAACGAATATAGCAGCATAAAGAAAAGGAGTAGAAGACTTACTCAAATATCAAACACTTGCCATCTTTGAAAATCGGCTGAATTATAATTTGAGAACGATCGTAAAATCGTACCATTTCTCGGAACTATCGGCATCAATAAAGGGCGCCGAAGAGGAAGAAAAATCGCAGAACGGCATCACATCTATAAATGAACGAACGAACCAGCCGAGCGATAGGAATACATCATCAGCAGAGTGTCTGAAGTGTAATCAGACGGGGCACTTTGCACGGGACTGCACCCAGATAAAAAATAGACAACCCTTACCTACAGCAGGTCCGAGTAAATCGATGAATCGTATAGAGCTCGTGTGTAATTTTTGTAAACGCAGAGGGCATCTATACAAAGATTGTAGGGACAGAATGCGTCGCGATGAACCACGTTCAGGGAACAATAATAACGGATCAGGCGAGAATCATGAAACCGGCGCGGGGAATCAAACTACAAATAATGAGAACGCAGGGCATGATGGATCACAGCAACCTACGAGAACTGCGGAATCGTACAAATCCATGAACATGGCCAACGCTAATAGAGCAAGCCGAAACAGAATAGAATTAGTGGTGGTCGGCACAACTAAGAAAAAGATGACCCTCCTAGTAGACTCCGGTGCCGATGCCAGCATCATCAAAATAGGAATGCTGAAGGATGATTTGCCAGTCTTAGAGGAAACAATAAGTTTATCTGGAATAGGACAAGGCGTTGTTACGACACTTTGTAAAGTCATACTGACAATTCCCTTACAAAATAGAAGTATTAAGCACCCCTTCTACGTGGTAAGCGATGATTTCAGTTTGGACGCTGATGGTATTATCGGAATAGATTTCATAGAGGAGCAAGAAGCCGCGATAGGCGAAGGAGCTAAGGCATTTTTCATACACGGGGAGCGTTTCAACCTCTTACGACCATCAAAAACGGAGGGAATCAGGTTAGCACCGCGAACGATAGGTAAGGTCAGTGCGAAAACAAACAGCAAGTTTATCGGCATTGTAGGAAAAAGTGAACTCGCTGACGGAGCATATTTCGACGGCTGAGCGGAACAACATCGTATCTCAGAATTTGGTTCAACAATATCGTATCTCAGAATTTGTTCCAAAAACATCGTATCTCAGAATTTGCTCCAAATACATCGTATCTCAAAATTTGGTCCAACAACATCGTATCTCCTATATCTTATACACAGAGATACGATGTTCTTGAACCAAATTTTGAGATACGATGTTTTTGGAGCAAATTCTGAGATACGATGTTTTTGGAACAAATTCTGAGATACGATATTGTTGAACCAAATTCTGAGATACGATGTTGTTCCGCTCAGCCGTCGATTTAAGGAATTGCTCAACTAAACCAACGAACCAAGAATGCAGAGTAGACATTTTGAATCTAAACGATCACGAGGTGATATTGAAGACACCAACTACGGAGTTATAGAAGAACAAAACAAAGAAGAAGAAGACGAAGAATCAAAACCGGGATACATGGAAGACAAGAGGGAAAAAATCCTGCACGAATATTACGACGCACCTATGGAGGATCATGAAGGTGTACCGCGTACACTGGACCGCATAAAAATGGATCACAGGTGGCCAAAAATGCGAAAGAATGTAGAAGACTACATAGGCAAATGCGAAAAATTCCGGAAAAATAAAACGCAGGAGAAGTCAAAAGTACCTATCATAAGCACGGACATTCCTTTCGAAAGCCTTCGAAAAATGTGCTTCATGACATTGTATTTTGGGTGCAAGATTTCGATTTTTTTTTCACATTTCATTGTTTTGATCATTTTTTTTCTATGTGCTGAACTTTTAGGATATATTGTCTTGCATTCCGAGCGTTTTTTTTTTCGTGCGATTTTATTGAGGTTCCACGCCAAACCGACGCGCGACGACCCGAATGCCTGATCATTTTCGATTCGGTTCAACGTGACATTCGACCACACAAAATTTCGAATATATATATAACTATATAGAAAATAATGATATTTCGAAACACAGGGGTATCGTCGCAAGATTTAAAAACTTTTCGGAAACTCTGTATTGAACGTTTTCTTTCAGCTTACAGTATACATATAGATTCAAGATTTTAAACGGGATTGCAATAATTCATTTAGTTTAAAATATTATGTACAATACTATTGTCAAATCGAAAAACATCAAGCCCCAGCCCATCGTGGTACTTGGATTCCGTATTTATTTTGTTATAATCGCCTTGGCGAATATAAATCTCAGCAAGAATCCGAAAACTGTGACTCAATACGCATTTTTAGACATTTCAGGGGAGGCGAAGAATGATATTTTTGTTTTTATTTTTCATTCGTATATTCAGGTACATAACTACAGATCTTGCAACTTTGGGGAACTTTTCACTAGTAAATTATCAAGTTTTGAGAAAAAATGCAACGGACAAAAAGAGCGTAATTTCATTCAAAGATTCTTGGAGAATAATTGCGGAATTTTCGCCTATAACTTTTTATTACAGCTTTAATTGCGTGAAAAAATTAACAATTGTTCAAAAGAATTCTATAATTATTCACCACAAATATTTGCATAAAATTACACACTTTTTGTCCTCCGCACTTTTTCTTCAGACTCGATAGCTTATAAGACAAAAAAGTTGCAGTTTCGAATCAACTTTCGGAACAAATTTTTTTGAGAATTTCTCGAATCCCCAAAATACCAATTTTTATCAAAAATACACAAAAATACTTTTTGCAACGAATATGTCACTTTTGATTTGCTTCAAAAATTTAGAGAAAATACTCTCAAGCGTTTACAGCTTAGAACAGCAACCATATATTTTAAGACGGTTGGCTCAATCGTTTGTAAGCTATGCTTTATTAGTTTTCATTGAAAATTGCAACTTTTTTGTCTGATAAATTTTCTTGTACGATCTTATACTTTTGATATACCGAGCCCTTAATATTAATATCAAGGGCTCAAACTTTAGAAGCATTTTTTTTTATACATTTGGAGAGATCCTGGGGGCGGCCGTAATCAATTTCAAAAATACCTAAAATAAGGCCCACCCTAATATAATATGTATATATATATATATATATATATATATATATATATATATATATATATATATATATATATATATATATATATATATATATATATATATATATATATATATATATATATATATATATATATATATATATATATATATATATATATATATATGTCGGAGGACCGGTGGTTACTCGGGCGTTAGACTCACAGCTACCGTCGTTATTCATTTTTATTTAGCCGAATACAATTGTCAAGCAAATACTGATATACAATATACAAAGGTCGTCGATACTACACTGCTAGTCTGTCGATGAAGACTTAGGTTCGATAACGAATCCGCGGTCACCAGGATAGCAATGTCCTCACTCGTCTGCCTCTCGACTCTGACTAACTACCCCAGTGCATAGCTTTGCCCACCCCCGTGAGCTTCTCAGGTAAAAATATTGAAACAATCACCACACTACCCCTCATACGGGAATTTCCCTTGTCGGGTAAAACCCTACCTATCCTGTGACCGCGGCTACGTTTGGCGACCAGATGTGTCGCCCGAGCCCAAGTCTACTGCCATAAAAACTCGGGAAAGTACAAGCTAAACAATTACTGCTAAGTTTTATTATTTAACTTAATTTCTACAGATACAAACTAATTCATACTGAGGTATTGGGAATTCCCAAAGTCCCAAGGGAAAAACCCGGCCATTATTCCTATCTCCGACACGGCCATTCTGACGATCACACGTCCTCGGGTGCATCTAAAAGAATTTATTACGGCACGGTATAAACCTTTTGTACTCGACGGTTATTTTCAAGTATGAGCATCATATAATATTTTTTTTTTTTTTTTTTTTTTCGTATTTACAAGATGTTTTCTTAAGGGTGCCTTCCATAATTTCCACCAGTTACCATCTCGTCAACAAGCTAACATTTCCTACCCACCATGGGCATAGACCCCTTGCACTCTCAATGGCCTGCCACTGTATGCCACATACAGTACAACCGTGTACCTCCATAGTTGCCACAACTATGTACACTCTCACACACCAAGCCCCCGCCACATTGTCAACTGCCACAGTATGACACATGTAGTGCGACTTGAAACCATATCTCAGGCCCCCGCCACCTCACCAGCTGCCCATCGCGCCCTGGACAAACCACCCCCGATTTGCAGTTACGACTACAGCCTGATGCAGGTAGTGCGGCCTCCAAGTTTCATCTCAGGCCCCCGCCACTTCACCAGCTGCCCATCGCGCCCTGAACAAACCATCCCCGATTTGCAGTTACGACTACAGCCTGGCGCAAGTAGTGCGGCCTACCATACCATCAGTGCTCGGTCTCTCCCCTGGTGGCTTCAGACTCTGTCCCAGAGTTTTCCTCAACAGACTCTATCTCGTTAGCGTCTACCTCAACACTCTCTTGATCATCAGAGATATCTAACTCACTGGGAATATGGCTTTCTGGCATCTTCCTTAAGCTCTCATGACTATACTTGTATATCCTATTACTGCTCAAAGATTTCAAAGTATATCTATCACCATCAAGAACTTCCGCCACCGTGAATAGACCCCTGAATTTAGGATCAAGCTTTGTTTGATTCCTCTCTTCGTTTTTGATTAATACAAAGTCTCCTACTTTGAATGGAACTACTTTGGCTTTATTTTTATCAAATCTAGACTTATCGTATTTGGCACTAATTTCAATATTATCAATCGCATTTTGCCGTACATCAGAGATATCAATTTCCTTATTGTCATCATCCACCATTAACCCGAAAGGCCTGGCTACTTTACCAATTAACAATTCCAGCGGACTAGCCTTAGTGACTCGATTGGTAGTGCAATTCATCGCCAATTGTATTTCGTCTATAGCCGCTTGCCATGAATTTCTGTTCGTCTCAGCTGCAGTGAACATATTTTTAAGAGTGCTCATAACTCGTTCTACCTGACCATTGGCCCTGCTAGCACCCGTGGCTATTAAATGTAACCTAGAGTTTTGAGAAGCACAAAACTCCTGGAATTCTTTGCCCGTAAAACATCTACCTTGATCAGCTATCACGCGGGTAGGCGGACCAAACAAAGATATAGCATATCTTAGGGCTTTAACGGTATTCGATGTGTCGATTTTACGAGTGTGATACAACAGGACGTATTTGGTAAATGCATCTATCATGACAATAACGTATTCCTTAGAATCATTCCTACCACTCAGTGTGCCCGTTATATCCATGTGAACGGTATGCCATGGGATGCAGGTCTTAGGTATGGGATGAAGTTCAGCTTGGACTTTACCTGAGCTCGACTTGGAAAGTTTACAAGTAAAACAGTTATCCACGAATTTACGAACGTATTTTGTCATCCCTTCGAACCAATAATATTCGCAAACCTTGTCAAGTGTCTTCTCCCATCCTAGGTGCATAATTGACTCATGGACATGATTAATTACCGACCACCTGAATGCACGGGGTACAATCGGTAGACAGTGTGTCTTACCACGCCTCTGGATCTTTCGGTGGAGCACCCCTGACCGTAGTTCATACGTTTTAGCAAGATCTGTTGCCAGTTCGTCATTCTCTAGCTTAGTTATTGTTTCGGAAATCTCAGGATCGCGACGTTGCTCGGCAAGAAGCCAATCGTCCGAAATCTCTGTTAAATTAACGCGTTTTTCCATGATTTTACTAGACCCTTCGCTTGCCTGCACTGGAAGGGGGTTCCGTGAGAAGAAATCTGCGTGAGCCATACGTCTACCTTCTCTATAAATGATCTCGAAGTCAAAGGTCTGCAAGAAAGCCCACCAACGATGGACTCTAGGCGTTAGGTCGACTTTCTTCCGAGAGGCTTTTAACGAATTGCAATCCGTGACTACCGTGAACTTTCGACCGTGTAAATAGTGACGAAAATATCTAACTGAATTAAATACGGCTAAAGTCTCTAACTCATACGAGTGATATCTAGACTCAGCTGGACTAGTCGCTTGGCTATAATATTCTACAACCCGGTTTGATCCTTCTAACTTTTGCATCAAGATTGCGCCATAACCGTCGGAACTAGCGTCCGTATGTAACTCTATAGGAAGGTTTGGGTTAAAAATCATTAATACGGGTTCATTAGTTAGTACAGAAATTACCTTCTGACGAACGTCTTCATGCATTGTCGTCCATTCAATATTTCGTTTGTTACCGGAGGTTAGCCGGTACAAAGGTTTCATTATTTGCGAAAACTTGGGAATGAACTTGCGAAAGTATGACGAAAGGCCTATAAATTGCCTCAACTGAGTGACCGTCTGAGGTGCAGGTAACGCGGTTAAAGCCTCAATTTTCCGAGGGTTGGGTCGGACTTCCCCGGCCCTGATCTCGTATCCTAAGTACTGTACAGAGGTTTTAAGGAACGAACACTTGGAAAAATTGAAAGAGAACCCAGCCTCGATAAGGATACCGATGACCTCCCGAATTCTTTCCCGCGCTTCCTCTACGGTAGAAGCCGTAATCATAATATCGTCCATATAAACAATGACATATGTGTACGCGAGTTTTCCGAGAGCCTTCATGACGGCTCGTTGAAAGACGGATGGTGCATTCTTCAACCCAAACGGCATCGTTAGGTATTCATATTGACCATCCGGTGTAACAAACGCCGTACGCTCGATGGACTCCGGATGGACCGGGATTTGATGGAACCCGCTCGCCATATCTAGGCACGTAAAGTATTTCGCGTCACTAAGTCGCGCAATTTGATCTGCTATAAGAGGTAACGGGAATCTATCGGATACAGTATTGTCATTTAGTGCCCGATAATCGACGCACAAGCGATCAGAACCGTCTTTCTTTTTAACAAGCAATATAGGGCTTGCGAAAGGAGAGCAACTAGGACGAATGACATTTGCATGCAGCAATTCCTCTACCCTATCTCTTACTACCTGTCTTTCTTCGGTACTAAGACGGTACGGTCGCCTTTGTACAGTCACATTAGGGTCAACTAGGCGTATTTCGAGCTCCCCGGTATTGACACGAGTACGTGGAAATCCTTGAATGAATGAATCGGTAAATTCCTTCAAAATTGAGATAAGCTGCGCCTTGCTATCCCCGGTCACATCGGTATCGACATCATTCAAATCGATCCGATTATCAGACCCTGATTTACTACATTTATTAACTAATTTGCTCTTAAATAGGTTGAAGCTATCCGTAGTTATATTGACATCAAACCCCTGGCCAAGAATTTCACGACCAATCATTATGTCACTTTGCAAATAATCATCCGAGATGACATGAAATAAAATCTCTAATGTATGGTCATTTACTGTTACGGTGGACAAAATCTGTACGGTACAATTCACACCAACATTCCCGATACCTTTTAGGATTATCAACTTATTTTCCCTTTTTCCCGCAAATCGAGCCGCGACGCTCTCTTTGATTAAAGAGCATTCTGCTCCTGAATCAAAGCAAAATGAAAATGACTCACCGCGGTGGATCAAGGATCCTGACGGAGCCGCCACCGTACAAACATTCACCCGTCGTTCGTTGAAATTACCGCTCCTGTTGTTTGTTGGATAGCTGCCGGTCGACGATGTACATTTCGAAGCGATGTGTCCGCTCACGCCACACTTGAAGCAGGTAACAGGCTGATAGGGTGTAGTTGATTTGTTCACGGCTGGTTTGCTCGGTACTTGCTCTGGTCTTCCTTTATCCGTCGCCGATGGGCAGTTAACTTTCTTGTGCCCCAGTTTTCCACAAGAATGGCATTGTATATGTGGCGATACTTTGAATCGCTTATGATCAGATGTCGTCCGCTCTTCCTGTGCGGGACCTGATCTTTTTCTCGTGAAAGAGAAAGCCTTCAGTTCATTTTGCAGTTGAGCACGGGTTTTTATTTCCGTGGTAAATGACAAGCGTTGAAGTCGATTGTCAAACTGCGCAGCGTGCGCAAGTACGACCGACACGGCCACTTCTTCGACGCTCAAACTCTTCCACCTTGACGTAAGAGACGACAGGAGGCGGCTTGTATATACCGCTAAACACTCACCATCCTTTGGGCGACTATTCTGAAGATTAATTAGAGTAGCCGCTGGAGTTTCGACACCCCCGAATCTCGCCAAAAAGAAATCCTTGAATTGAAGCCAAGTTATTCCCGGAAAGCATACTTGGGACAACCAGTGAGAAGCTGATCCTTGTAAAGCTTCACTAAGTGCGATAATAAGGGCACTGCCTCCCAGAGGATGTTCCATTAGACACATGTCCGCTGTCGAACACCAGGCGACAGGATCTGCACTTGCACTTTCTGGATTAAACCGTGGCAGCGAAACACTTTTCTGGGTCGGCTGCGGCTTTGTCACAGCTCTCATCAGTTCCACTAGATTACGGTTTTGCATTTCCATCAAGATGCTAAATTGTTCCGGAGTAATTCCTGTTGACGATCCAGATCCCACTTCTGATGTCGGAGGACCGGTGGTTACTCGGGCGTTAGACTCACAGCTACCGTCGTTATTCATTTTTATTTAGCCGAATACAATTGTCAAGCAAATACTGATATACAATATACAAAGGTCGTCGATACTACACTGCTAGTCTGTCGATGAAGACTTAGGTTCGATAACGAATCCGCGGTCACCAGGATAGCAATGTCCTCACTCGTCTGCCTCTCGACTCTGACTAACTACCCCAGTGCATAGCTTTGCCCACCCCCGTGAGCTTCTCAGGTAAAAATATTGAAACAATCACCACACTACCCCTCATACGGGAATTTCCCTTGTCGGGTAAAACCCTACCTATCCTGTGACCGCGGCTACGTTTGGCGACCAGATGTGTCGCCCGAGCCCAAGTCTACTGCCATAAAAACTCGGGAAAGTACAAGCTAAACAATTACTGCTAAGTTTTATTATTTAACTTAATTTCTACAGATACAAACTAATTCATACTGAGGTATTGGGAATTCCCAAAGTCCCAAGGGAAAAACCCGGCCATTATTCCTATCTCCGACATATATATATATATATATATATATATATATATATATATATATATATATATATATATATATATATATATATATATATATATATATGTAGGATGCATAGTTTGAGACCCTACTTTATTTTAATGCATACATACAAGCGAAATAGTTTTTTTAAAATTACGTATTTTGAAATTTTGTTATATGTGCCATATTTCGAAATTTATGACCATTTCTGTAAGCAGCGCATGTTTTGAGGTCATTCTTATGTATAGAATGTTTTGAGGACATGTCTTCAAACCATGCTTTATGCTGAACAATAGAATTTAGGATTTGTCCTCAAAATATGCCTTTCAAAATTTCATATATATCTATATATCAATATATCAAACGCATAGATCGAGACCCTACTTTTTTATTGCATACAAACATGCAGTAACACCCAATTGAAAGTAGATGATTTGTTGATCAAGAGACTCGGTAGAGTCTCGCGCCAAGTACATTAAAAAGAATTTTTAAGCGCGCGGCGTGAGGCTGGACGAGTCTCTATACCGGAGACATTGGATTCCGGCGGAGTGAGGGTAATAATGGTATAATGTTTTTCAATATTGTGTCGTATTCTGTAACATCATGGGGACTATCAATTGATATTTAGAATGAGGGTCCAAGCAGCTTTCATTCAAGACCAAGGTCAATGCGATCGGTGCACGGTGACTGATATTATGATTTTTTTACAAATTACAAGCGTTCAGTTCGACCAAGAATTCTTTTTCCCGTCCGTGTTCTCCACGATCGCGTCATCGGTGTTTGTATGACTATATAAGCAACATAGAGGGGCGTCCCTTCTTTTCTTGGGCACTGGAATAGAGTGAGCGTGCATACTAATACACTATAGCAAAGTGGACTTGTGTTGACGTGTATGTATATAACATTCGTTACAACGAATAAAGACAGATGGCGCAGACAACAATTATCATGCTACGTAGTATCACTGCAAGAGTTATTTCGCTGGTCTAGCCAGGAATATAACAGTTTGTGGCCGTTGTGTAAACATTTCGTTTGCGTGATATGATTTCAATTTTTAAACTATAGGTAGTCGTACCGAAATTTTACTTAGCTATTTGTTACTGAAACGCCCGAAAATTAAACTGCAAAACTTATATCAAGTAACCCCATTTTTTCCTCGCATAAAATTTCAAAATTTCAGGTTATGAAGAGTGACTGTCAAACTGTCAAATGTATGTTTTGTGACTCTATGCATAATATAGGTATATAAATCAGATATAGTGTATCATTTAGGATGCGTGAGCCGTGGTACGAGTTTCTATGTTTCAGCTACTAATTATCATGCAATCATACAGCAATCGGAGGCAAATAGTAGTACGATACGAACAAATAGTTGACTAACATTCGTGCGAATATAGGTATACTTTGAATCTTCATTGGAGACTACGCATAGCACCTGATATTTGAAAGTCGAAAAATGCAACCTTCCACAGTAACATGTTTGAGTCTATATGTATAACCATTGAAGTTGTGTGTATTATCTGTTGCATCGATCATGATCATCAATAACATACATTTTTCAAGTCCGACTTGAGGTAAACACTATTGTCACAGACTATATTTGTATATTTATTTGAAGACTATAAATAGATTTGTTGTAGCAGAATTTTCTACAATTTATAGGATAGCTTGATGATCTATAGAAATTCAGCTTCACACAAAATGTAATCGAGTTGCGATAGAAATATTAAAGTCTTGAAATCAAAGAAACACTATTTTCAGACAGTACATTTGACGCTCAATCTGAAATAAGTTCAGATTTCTGTGGATTTATATTGATCATCCTCTCATTTTCACTGCATTTTTCAGTAGTTGAATTCTAGACCCGTTGTAGTCTACTTTGCCTTCCGATCAATGGGGCAGTCAATGAACACTGCGCTTGCAACTGCTGACTTTACAAATATGTTGTTCCTTCACAAGTCACAACTCAGAACTCATAAGTGAATGAGGAAGCAGAAAATAATACTGTTTGATCCTTTTACAATCGCATCAATTTGTACTATTATTAAAACATCACAATGCTAGGCGAACCGTTCATATCCAGTGACAAGAATAGTTTATAAGAATCCAAAAATGTGAATTATAATCCGATAGTACGACAAGATATAAGGTTCTACGGGCTACCTGAGTGCTATTTATTTCCATCGAAGCCAGCGATCAACTGTCTTCTGTCTTTAATATTTCGACTTAGGAAATATCAAAAATATAGATAATTTTTCATTGTTACCAGTTAACCAAAATTCATGAGTGAATTTGTAAACATGTATGTTATTATAATTTTTGATTTGATAGAATCATCGTCATAGTTTCTTCATGTTGAAAGTAATCTTTGGTCAACTTTCGTTTCAATTCTACATTCATGTAAGGCTGATCTTCAAATGTTCCCTGCGTCACAGTTACAAAGTGATTGACTCTACCTGGATTTCGAATCCACAGAGTTCAGAAGTATAGTGTATTATTTGTTACAAAGAAAAGCTACTGTGTTAGCTAGTATCGCATTATAGCTGCCAGTATGGTGATTTTCTTGTTCATATTTACTCATGGCTTATCAAAACGCATAATAAAGAAACCGACAAGCCCAGGTTTGTTAGCTGGCATAAGGTCCCGAGCACCATAATACGACCGTTTGTCATTTTAAAATTCAATATGTATAATTTTTTCATATGTATAAATTATACAATTCATCATGAACAAGACTTAGTACGAATCGAGATCGTACATAAATTATACAATTCTGCATACAATTCATCATGAACAAGACTTGGTACGAATCGAGATGATACAAAAAGTAATGAAATCCCCCCCAAAAGCACCTCTGGTGCAAAAACCTTTCGCATTGTACGAAAATGTCTTCATACAAAAAAGTATTGAAATCAGATCTTATTGCCAAGTAGGTGATATGAATATACAAAAATGTCGTCTTCATATAAAAAAGTATTGAGATCAGATCTTATTGCCAAGTAGGTGATATGAATTTGAGAGAATGACATTTACTTTATCTTGAATTATTAATAATTAGGCCTCAAAAATTGTTTTTATAGCATTGTCATTCTGCTACATGGAACCATGATGGATACGGTCAGAAGCAATGGAAGCTTCCATTGATTTTTTGAAAAGAAAAAAATTTGGAGGTAGTGGTACTTGGCGGGCATTTTTGTAAAAATTACAAGAAAATATAAATGCCCGCCAAGTACCACTACCTCCAAATTTTTTTCTTTTCAAAAAATCAATGGAAGCTTCCATTGCTTCTGACCGTATCCATCATGGTTCCATGTAGCAGAATGACAATGCTATAAAAACAATTTTTGAGGCCTAATTATTAATAATTCAAGATAAAGTAAATGTCATTCTCTCAAATTCATATCACCTACTTGGCAATAAGATCTGATCTCAATACTTTTTTATATGAAGACGACATTTTTGTATATTCATATCACCTACTTGGCAATAAGATCTGATTTCAATACTTTTTTGTATGAAGACATTTTCGTACAATGTACTTGGCGAAAGGTTTTTGCACCAGATTATATATATATGCGATACTTCACTAATTAATGCAATTTTCGTATCTAACGCATGTTTTCGGGTCATGTCTTCAAACTATACTTGATATCGAATATGCGATAGATGTTTCACTTCTCGATGTGTCCCGTTCAGAAAGAAGTAACTCAGAGAATCTGTGAAGAAAGAAGTAACTCGCGCTAGCGGTTAAAAAGGCAGCAACTCGTGCTAGCGATTAAGAAAGAAGTAGCTCGCGCTAGCGGTTGAGAAAGAAGTAACTCGCGCTAGCGGTTAAGAAGAAAGTAACTCGCGCTAGCGGTTAAGAAGGAAGTAACTCGCGCTACTAGTTCAAAAAGAACTATATCGTGATTGAAATTATTAAACAAAATTAAGCAACTAAGAAATTCAAAATTTCTTCTTAATTATAATATAATTTCTTAAAAACTTCTTAAAAATTTCAACTTCTTAATAATTTCTGAAAAATATAATTTCTTAAAAACAAAATTAAGCAACTAAGAAATTTAAAATTTCTTAGTTGTATCAAAATTTTGTTTGATAATTTCAATCACGAGATACTTCTTTTCAAAGTGCTAGCGCGAGTTGCTGCCTTTTTAACCGCTAGCGCGAAGTTACTTCTTTCTTCACAGATTCTCTGAGTTACTTCTTTCTGAACGGGACACGTCGTTCTGTCCTCAAAATATACAGTTAGTATTAGAAACATATTGAGGAAGGAGAAACTTATTGATCATGCTTTTTCTAAACGTCAATAATAATTTTCTATGAATATTTGTGTTTTCTAATAAGATATTGACGGTGAGCGTTATTTTTGTCTATGGAATATCATAGACGATAGTCCATACCCAAATGCCATTGCGATTTTGAATGCCTCGCCCCACATACCTATTCACATTTGGTACAATCGTACTCCCGTTACATACATATACGATACGATTTGACTTGAGGATACGTGCTATCAGCCACGAGTGGCTTTCGCCCATAGGTATCAGTAACGTGTGGTTCGGGGCCGTTATGTCTCCAATTCACACTTTATATTCTCATGCATGTGTACTAGGGTGCCCCTTAGACAGGCCCTCGGTGAATTCTAAAGCATTCACCCCCTAGATGAGTTCCAAATAATTATAAAAAAATCTGTGCAAAACGTCAGCTCTTAATCTCAATTACAACCCGTGCCTTTAATGATGAACTTTTTCCCATTTACAAAGCATTGAAATTTGCAATATTGTTACCAATTTTTTTTCCTGAGCTAGTCAATGGCTTTAAAAATATGAAATCTACGTGAATTCATTGGGTATCGACCCGACAGCATAATCCCTCATTTTTCGGAATTGGAATTGGTCGGAATTGGTTTCTTCTATCGTCATAGAAATAGTAAAAATGGGAAAATTGAGTTGTTATATTTCACCCCTTGAGTTTAAATTCAGGCCTGAAAAATGAGGGATTATGCTGTCGGGTCGATACCCAATGAATTCACGCAGATTTCATATTTTTAAAGCCATTGACTAGCTCAGAAAAAAAAAAATTAGTAACAATATCGAAAATTCCAATGCTTTTTAAATGGGAAAAAGTTCATCATTAAAGGCACGGGTTGTAATTGAGATTAAGAGCTGACGTTTTGCATAGTTTTTTTTTATAATTATTTGGATCTCATCTAGGGGGTGAATGCTTTAAAATTCGTCGAGGGCCTGACTAAGGGGCACCCTAATGTGTACAGGGGCTTTTCCGTGCTAACCATGACCCGGTCGCTGACCCTCGACATTTTTGAACTCTTCAGTTTTTTTTATATGATAGTAGGCGATGAATGAAGAACGTGGACCAATTTTAAAATTTTTATTTCAATCCGTCTTCGTGTTATGAATTTCCGAAGAATTATCAAAATATTACATTCGATTAACTTGAATTAGGTATAACTCTGCATAAAAAAAGAGATATCGACATGAGTGATACGGCTCTTTTTTTGTCTTGGATCGTACTTTAACATAAGAATAGGTAAACAAATATACATCCTCAACTCAATCATTTTTATACGCATTAAACTATAAAAAATCGATTTTTGTCACGTGCGACCCCTTCGATTTTTTTGAAAAAATTCTTTAAATTCTAGAGTCGAAACCAGATTTTTGAAGACCAAAACCAGGGCAGACATCCAATTGCTTCCATTTTTTTTTTTTTTTTTTTGTTTTCTCTTTCAAAATTATGTCCATGTCGATTTATTGAAAATACTTATTCCGAACCTCAAGACGACCCATGCGATTTTTTTGAAAAAAATTCCATAAATTCTAGAGTCGAAACCAGGGTTGCGATTCTGGATCTCGATAGCGCCGATAGCGACCGTGCTATCTTTTAGCGCTGCTAACGCTGGGTAACACCGCCTTTTTCCTCAGCTTGTACCCGTTCACCCCCGCTAGTACCTGGGGAATTCCAGCTCAACTCGACTAGGCTCGGAACCTCACAGGTTCCGATATTCTTTATTTTTTATCTACATGTAATGCTAGTTGAACTAGCACTCTACGATTTTTTTCAGATTTTTCCGGATAAACGTGTCGCAGTTACGAATTTTATGAATTTTGCTTTTTTGAAATTTCATGTTTTTTCTGAAGACTGTAACTCCGAAACCCGTTTTTGTATCGAAAACTATCATGGAACAGAATTTACGTATTCTGAGGTAAGCTTTCAAGAAAAACTTTTTATGAAATTTTTGCCGCTTTATAACGGCGCAAAAATCCACCTAGAAGGTGACAAATCTGCCTAACAGACCTTTGGACCCAATTGATTTTTCTGAAAAAATACATATAATACCTTAGTGAAAGACGAAAATTTTAAGACCCTGCGGACTTTGGGCCGGCTTTCCGTTCAGAAGTTATAGATCCTTCAATTTCGCTGAGGCCGGCAGTGAATACGCGCCGTGTTATAAAATGAGTGCGAACCAATAATATTCTATAAATTTTAATTTTAAACCTAAAATTTTTTTATTTTAAGACATTTTTTTAACAAAGATGAACAAAAAAAGTGTGTTACCTAGTTACAATGATAGAAGACGAATCTTATTTTCATACATTATTGGTTTGGTCCGCAGTTACATCAATGTAGAATATTCCCTCCAAATTTCAAAAAGATTCAATCAACGATGCGACCTGTATGCTACGACAACTGCTTTTTCATCGGTGGATGAGAACTACACGAAGACGAAATCCAGATATTCTTTTATATGCCTTAATTATAATTCAAAATACTAGTAATTTGGTGTATGAAGATTAAGTCAATAAGATGTTTTATGACAGTGTACCAGTGTTTGAAAAAAAATTATTTCAAACGTGTATGTACCCCCTTAAGGGGGGGCAGCACTCGATTTTTACCGGCATATTTATTCTTTCGAATATCTCGAAGACGGGGGTCTCAATCGGATTGTCCTTTTGGCAGTGGATGATTGACGAGCAATGAGTTTAAGTTAACATAAAAATTCAAGGAAATAGAATAATTTTTTTTTTTTATTTATCGTAAAGTGTGGGCGTGTCACTTGTTTTGACTATTATTGAAACCTACGCATCATTGACGCGAAAAAGAGAATAAGAGCGCTGTTGCGATTGAAATGCCGAACACGATCATCTAAAAACATCTTTGATTCGTGCAATATTAACGAGTAATTTTGTATTCCCGTAATTAGTAATAATTGTCTTTTCTCAATCACTCGGAAACACATGTTTTCTTATTTTCTTCAACGCCCGCGAGATGGCTCGTGCGCCGAATCTTGCTTTGATGATGCGGCTACCACGCGGCACAATCGATGAGAGATGCAATATGGATCCCGCTCCCTTGATGCGGCCAGTGGCGCCACCGGGTCTGAATCATGGTCGATATTGCTTGCGACTGAGAAACTCTGCTCAATATGCCGGTAAGTGAATAGGCGCCTGTCACTGATGCAGACATGTGGGATACGGAATTACTTTAAAATGGTTACGGAATGTTGTTATTGTGGTAAAAAAGCACAGAAGACTGATAAAGCCAGATCATTTCATCAGTAAGTATGCATAAATGAAAAATATAATATATGTATATGTATGTACTCTTAGTAGAGGTTAGGGTTCATTAGTTTACTATAAAAAAACATATTGTTAGCTGTATAGAAAAATCACGTAACTACCAAAAAGTAAAAAAGTTCGGAAAAAGCATGACGTACTCCAGAAAATAATTATTTGATTATCGCTCAAATTTTTAAAACGTAAAAATTTTGGTAGTTACGTGACTTTTATATTTGGCTAACGATATATCTAGAAATGTGTCTGAACGGGACGTGTTGCTGAACAGTATACGTATATAGAATTGATCATATTGTTTGTCCTTACTCAGATTTCCAAACCAGCCACAGCTACTACAATCATGGTTGAAGAACCTTGGCTCAAATTTTCAAGCTTTGAAAACCATGTGATTGTGTTCCGACCATCTTCAACGAGGATGCCTACTGAGACGAACTCTCAATGTCAAATCAGTCGAGGGAAGCGTTCTAACCCTCTTCGGAACGTATAAATCTGCATGCGCATACTGTTTTGTCTTGAAGACACACGATGACCATAGTCCGTTGCACAAGTGATTACAAATTTTAATTACATCAGATCAAACATTCTAGAGAAAGGATGAGACTCATATCTTAGTACGTCATGTTTCTCTGCGTCACCGAAAACATGTGCAAACCCCACGGGCGACAATTATCAACAGTACGAATCAAACAAACACGTATTTATAAAGTATGTTTGCTTTCAGATTTCCTCTACGAAAGCCCATGCTCCTGAAGAAATGACACGCAAGTTCTAGAAAGAAAAATTATGTCCCCAGTAAAGAGAGTCGCAAGGATTCAAAAACAACACATTGCTCTACTGCAGAAGAGGATTTCTTCACTAAATCCATCCATTCTGAATTGATTCATATAATATAAACAATAGGGTGGTCGTTAAAAATTAAATTCTTTCCGACGCCCAAAAAAATCCTTCCTTTCGACGAAAAACTGAGGGGAAAAAACTTTTTTTTGGTTTTCAAAAGTAAGAACACGTGCCGGTGGCCAATTGAAGTTTATTTTTCGATAAAATTGTAGTTTTTTGGAAATATCTCTTACAGAATTTAGTTTTGAGAAAAATTAGTGGGGACAATTTTGTAGGAAATTAAATTCTCTACAAAAAAGGTTTCCATCAATTTTTCCATAAAGTTCATATTTATCATTGATAAATCAGTTTATGAGAAATAAATTTGCACTTTTTCGTTCTGAAAATAAATAAATAATATTAAATATAATTTGGTAGTCACTAGACCTATTTAAATAAATAATTGTAGATAGAAGTTACAAAATTGTTCATATTTCCGGAAAAATAAAGTTTTTAGTCCTAAAATGACTGACATAATAATGTTTATAAGTTTACTAATGAGAATATCTTGATAAATATGAACTTTATGGAAAAATTGATGGAAACCTTTTTTGTAGAGAATTTAATTTCCTACAAAATTGTCCCCACTAATTTTTCTCAAAACTAAATTCTGTAAGAGATATTTCCAAAAAACTACAATTTTATCGAAAAATAAACTTCAATTGGCCACCGGCACGTGTTCTTACTTTTGAAAACCAAAAAAAAGTTTTTTCCCCTCAGTTTTTCGTCGAAAGGAAGGATTTTTTTGGGCGTCGGAAAGAATTTAATTTTTAACGACCGCCCTAATAAACAATGATTACACTGGCTTACACGGTTCATATACCTATACCCTTGTCAAATTATGTAATTTCTCATAAATTTATGGGTGCTAAGTACGGGAAAAATATTGAAAACATTCTGTCAGGTCACATTGAGAAAATATTTATTAAATTCAAACTTTAAAAACAATGGCAAGCCGAACAAATAATAAAAACGATCAAATAACACGTAAGCTTTACGATACCGATTACTTTTTTTATCATATATTTCACAATTGCCGTCGAAGTCCAGCGGTGACGTGTTGCGGACATAATTTCAGACGATTTGAACTATTTTGAAGTTGTTCACGATCATACACGGCATTGACTGAAGAGAATTACGGTTAGACGAATGAAAAGTGACATTCTTAGTAGCAAAATGCGACGTGATAGAAAGTTTTTAACCGTTTCATATTAATAAAAGTTAACTGAATAAGAAAATAAGGGTTTCATCTGAGGTACATAAAAAATGTTCAAATTTGTAAACTAATGTTAGACAATCGCTTTATTTGAAATGACAAAGCAAGTCACGCAATTGTACGATAAGTTTTATAATAAAATTACCCATCGAATTGTTCAGCTGCTTATCCAAATGACTATACGATTGATTTTTTTGTATTTATCAATAAACTGTAATAAACTGAACACCGTTAGCGTGAATCGTATTTTCAACTCAAACTCCCTCTAAACGCGCGTAGGCAAACCCGATACGTCAAAGACGTAAGATCCTTCCCTCTCTCTTCCACTGACCTACTGTCGCAACAGGGTTTCGTTACATATGATTGTATGTGCCTGGCTCACTCCGTTAGCGCGACAAGGATACAAGTTCGTGTATACTCTCGCACTCACAGTTCGGGACAGCTGACATCGAGCATTTTTTGAGCATTTTCACCGGTATATTGCTGGGGTAAAAATGCTCAAAAAATTCTGAAAAAATGTTCATTTTCAGGTGCTTCCATTGTAAACATTTCTTCAGAGTTTCAGATTTTTAAACGAATAATTGCGGACGTGAGTGAAGAAAAATTGAAACTTCGGCAAACCCCACGTTATTTAAACGTAAATTTCAAGGGCCCGGTGGCACCATGAAATATTATAATAAAAATTTCGAACTTTGGGAACATTTTTTTTTATTTATTTGAGAACGTTTCATCCACTCGGAGCGAAAAATTTCAAAAAAAGGCTAAATAACTGTCGCCCAAATATATATATATATATATATATATATATATATATATATATATATATATATATATATATATATATATATATATACACATATATATACACAGGGTGTAACAGAACTCGAGACGAGCATTTTACAGGGTTAATCTTGGTCAAAAATTTAATGGAAATTTCCTTTGCAAATTTAAAAAAAAATGCTTAGATTTTTGGGGAAAATAAATTGAATAATAGCCAATGAGGCACGACCTATAGACGAGTGCCTGTCGGCTGTCGGTGTGACGCGCTTGCTTGTGTGCGTACGTGCCCCCTCGGCTCCGCGATCCCAGCAACAATCCGGTCTCATCCTAAAACATTTGAAATATGAACGAGTGCAAGGATCGTAGAGCCGAGGTGACACCCACGCACACAAGCAGGCGCGTCACACCGACAGGCGCTCGTTCATAGGTCGTGCCTCATTGGCTATTATTCAATTATTTTCACAAAACATCTAGGCATTTTGAGAAAAAATAGCAAAGGAAATTTCGATTCCATTTCTGACCGAGATTGACCCTGTAAAATGCTTGTCTCGAGTTCTGTTACACCCTGTATACATATATGTATTAGGGTGACAGTTATTTTGCCTTTTTTTTTGAAATTTTTCGCTCAGAAGGATTAAACGTTTTCAAATAAATAAAACAAAACGTTCTCCAAGTTCGGAATTTTTATTTTAATATTTGATGGTGCCACTAGGCCCTTGAAATTTACGTTTAAATAACATAGGGTTTTTCGAAGTTTCAATTTTTTCCCCTCACGTGCGCAATTATTCGTTCAAAAATCTGAAACTCCAGTCAAATGTTTATAATGGAAGCACCTAAAAATGAGAATTTTTTCAGGTTTTTTTGATAATTTTTCTAGCATTTTTTGAGCATTTTCACCGGTATACTGCTGGGGTAAAAATGCTCAAAAAATGCTCGAAAAATTCTCAAAAAACTCTCAAAAATTTTCATTTTCAGGTGCTTCCATTGTAAACATTTCATCAATTCGAGAAAATTATTTTATCACATAAATTATGCAAATGATAGTTTATATCGACTTGCATAGGTGATATTATGTTGCAGTGACATATGTATAACAGTTACAGTATCTTTATCAATAACATTTACTTTATTCCCTACATATATTCCGCCTGTACGCAGGTCCGTATGTATGTGAAGCAGATCTCTGTCATTGTCTATCGAATTCTGCGAAAGTTAGTTCTAGAATCTTTCAGAATCTGCTGAAACATTCTTCATCATTTATCATGCGAATTCACAGTCTAGGTGAAAGACTTTGGAATTCGACCCTTCGTAAATGGCCTCGTCGTGTTTTTATAAGTATATTGTTACATAATGTATACCAATTTGTTCGGGGCCTGTAGAGTGATATCTATGGCAGACCCGCGCTCCGCCCCCATCGCAGTGTCGTCACAATCGGATTTATGCGAGCGAGCTCATACGGCAATTCGGCAAGCCAAACTTAGGCCCGACGTGCAACGTTCGGGTCCCTGGCGACGAGTCGGTCGGTCCTGCGCCCTCATGTTGTAGGTGGCGCGAGTGGCATCGGCTTTTGTTTTTTTCGTCAGTTATATAAGCGTGCTTATATAAACAACACCGTGTCGCAAAGACTAAATTTGTGAAGCGATTAACAAAGAATTTATGTAAAATACATATCTTATGTCAATCTCGACCTGTGTGTTAGAACCTAATTGTCAGACAGTTTATAAATCTTGACTACTATTTTTGTGAACCGTACAATCGAGTATTATCGTGTTCACTTATCTGCTCTACAAAAATGGCAAAGTCGCACGCAAAGATAAGAAACTGTCGCTTGTTCGAACGGCGGCTGTCATCGAAACAATTGGCAAGACGACGGTAAGTACTGGATATGTATTTCTGTATTGGATTGTTACGATGCATGATAATGCGTGCAGAAAGATTTCATTCCTCTTTTAATTATATTCCGGTGATAGAAGAAAATTTCGACACTCTGTAGTTCTATGAAGGTGTACGCAAAATTTTTCGTGAAAAGTTAATTACTTTTCGACCGTTGTTTTTCGGGGTTGGTACTTGGTTTATCTGTATTTGGCGGGCATTTTTGTAAAAATTACAGGAAAATATAAGTTAAACTTGAATTTCAATACCCTCCGGCCCGCCTAGTACCACTACCTCTGATATTTTCATTCTTTTCTTAATTTTTTGTATGTTGGTGTGTTTTACGCATGCTATGTATATTGAAATGTAAATAGCTATCAAAAACTAAGACTGGGTCACATTCACAAATTGATTTAGAGCAAATTTAATTGGCAACGTCCATAGATTCCAATACTTTTGTATAAATGCTACTTCGAATATTTTTTTAACAGAGCTTCGAATATTTTTTTAACAAAGCTTTCATGGATACAATGAAGAGATTTTTAGCTGAATACATTCACGATAAAAAATATTTTTTTTACATTTAAATTTTGTTTTTTTACTGAGATACTTATTGAGCGAAACTATAAAACCATCATTTTGACGTTCCTTATAGATTTCTCGATAAGTCGTATTTTGTTAGAAATATTCGCAATGGTACGCCGTAGTTAAAATAAATTAAAATATACATTATAAGTTGTAATAATTTTTTTTTACATTGTTCAATAGTTCAGTTTTTCTGGTAAAAAATGGTTTTCATTTTTTTTTAATGACGGCGTACCGTCGCGAATATTTCAAAGAACATTTGAGTTATTGAGGAATCTATAAGGAATGTATAAATAATGGTTTCATAATTTCGTTCGAAAAGTATTACGGTGATAAACAAAAATTGTAGAGAAAATTTTTTTTTCATGAATTTATTGCTAAAAATCTGTCCATCGTGTCTACAAAAGCTCTTGACTCCCTCAATAACGCATTAATAAATTTTCAAATAAATCGGTCCAGTCAACCCTGGGAAAAAATTACTTGACGTTCTGTATTTTTTTTTTTTTTTTCTCTAAATCCAATTGAGATCTGATACTTTCAGGATCTTAGTATTTTCATAGTACGTACTTATCCATAAAATATTATTGAAGAATCTGAAAAAATATATGTTATAGGGTAGAATATAAGACTTGACAAAAAAATATTTTCATATCTAGGCCAAAATTATTGTATCATAGTTTAATAATAACAGAATTTGGGGAAAAAACATTGTTTTTTTTTTATTAAGGATCTTATCAAACTATATAATTGTTGTTTATTTTTGAAAGAGCTATTGTGAGCCTCAAAAACATGCTAGATTTTTAGATCAGTCGGTGAAGTCAATCCCGAGAAGAAATAAATGGTCAGGATGTTAGTAGTTTATCAGTACCTACATGTCCTCAAATTATGATAAAGATATCTTTGAGGGGCCGATTAACCAACCCCCCCCCCCCCCCCATTTCCTTCTTGCTAACTATTACTATTTTTTTGTACTCGGTGAAAGGCTTGTGCACCCGAGGTGCCTTTGGGGGATGAGAGATATCCCACCTATCGCGTGAATATTTGTATCGCAGACTTCAAAGCCATTTTCCAACAAATCGCAATTTGATATCGTGCATCGTATCAGTCCAGTGTTGTAAAACGTACCTGAATTTTAGTACTTAGGTACAGGTACGGATATACTTGACACGTATGTCACATCATATGTATACGCACTCAGGTACCTTATTTACGTTCGGTGCAATTGTATAAGATATAGCGCATCCTACAGAAATATTATAATGTAGAATAAGTAGGGTAAAGTCTGGATTGATACTCCATCCAAGGGAAATGTTTTCGAAAAAATGACGTGTTCTATGGAACAATCGTGTTGTTGCACCAAGTTATTTTACGAAGCTTTGGCAATTAACTAAGAAGACTTCAAGAGGGATCCTTTTCTTCATTCTTTGTCAATGACGATAAGCGTATTATTGCATTTAATTTCCTTACAATTAAATTGGCGGAAGAGGCGATTGAATATAAACTAATCTTTAAAATGCGTTAAATGATCCGTAGTTTCTAATTCTGTTGGGGGATTTTCGTACTCCACAATATCGCGTAGGGTTGATTATTGAAAATTTGTCGTTGATTAAATAATTCGTTACAACTTATTTGAATCCGCTAAAATATTAACTAATAAATGATCGATCATCATCGGACTGATGAGGATATACAGGGTGTTTTTTTTAATCGCCCCAGGCCGATATCTCGAGACCTCATCACGATACGAAAAAATACTTCGGATGAAACTTGTATCGCGTGGAAAAGAACATGGTGCAGCATCATTTTCAGTAGGTGGTGATGCCAAGGCCGGGGGAAGGTCAGGTTTGTGTTCTTAAATGGAAACCCATATTTTTCATAACGCAATTTTGTTCTATTTGAAAACTCAAACGACTTTTGTATAAAATATTTTTTTGTGAGACGTCAATTTTTCTTGCTATTTAGCTGAACAACTAGAGATTTTTGAACTTTTGAGAACTTTTCACCTCAAAACTATCAAGTTTGGATAAAAATTGTAAGAGGCAAAAAGTGCGTAATTTCATGCAAAGATTCTTGTAGAATAATTACAGATTTTTTTCAACAATTTTTGATTTTTCCTTACGCAATTGAAGAGGTTGCAATAAAAAGTTATTGGGAAAAATTCTGCAATGATTCTCCAAGAATTTTCACATGAAATTACGCACTTTTTGTCTCTTACAATAGTTCTCCAAACTTGATAGTTTAGAGGTGAAATGTTCTGAAAAGTTCAAAAATCTCTAGTTGTTCAGCTGAATAGCAATAAACATTGATGTCTAGCAAAAAAATGTTTCATACAAAAGTCGTTTGAGTTTTCAAGTAGAACAAAATTGCGTTATGAAAAATATGGGTTTCTATTTAAAAAAACAAACCTGACCTTCCCCCGGCCTTGGCATCACCACCTACTGAAAATGATGCTGCACTATGTTCTTTCCCCTTCGATATCCTACAATTTTCGTCCGAAGTATTTTTTTCTATCGTGATTAGTTTTCGAGATATCGGCCTGGAGCGATTAAAAAAAAAACACCCTGTATAATGCTTCATCATTTGTGATAAATAGATGGCAGCGAAGAAGAGCAGAAAAGCACCCGCAAGAAAAGCGGATGGCCCACGTAAATTTAAAGGTCGAAGCAGACCGTCTGATCGACAATAAGCTACAAGAAGCGTCAAATTCGGATCAATCGGAAGATAGATTTAGTGAACACATGAACGGCGAAGAGGGAGCAATCGAAGGCCGTTTCATCGTTGACATTGCTTACATGCTGGAGCAAATCCATGCTAAATTCGACAACCATGATCCTTTGTCAGTTTGTACATTTCGAGACGTCATACAAACAAAATCGCGCCGCTATGGCTTGCAAACGCAGATCTTCTTTCAGTGCGGTGTCTGCAATTTTGAAGATAGTATTTGGACCGATCGGACAGATGGCGAAACGATGGACATCAATCGAAGTGCTGTCGCGGGGACCATCGCTACGGGAATAGGGTTCTCGCAGATGGAGGAACTCTTTGCCTCCATGAATATTCCCTGCATGTCGAGCACTACATATAGGAAATACAACATGGAGACGATTGCCGCCTTTGAGAAGGCGGCTATGACTGAAATGCTGCAGGCTGGCGAGATCGCCAAAAAACTGGCACTTGAAAGAGGGGATTTCATTGTGCACGACGGCATGAAAATTCCTTTTATCACCGTAGTAGCTGATTGTGGTTGGATGAAACGGTCGTATAAAACAGGAAAATATGATTCTCTGTCCGGTGTTGGTGCGATCGTCGATCAACATACCCAGAAAGTGATCTTCATTGGCGTCCGCAATAAATTCTGTTGTATTTGTGAGTGGGCTGCACGGCGCGACGTTACGCCAAAAGATCACGTCTGTTTTAAGAATTGGGGCCGTGACCAAGCATCCACAGGAATGGAGAGCGACGCGCTATTGGAAGGTTTCAAGACAAGCGTTGAAACTCACGGACTAATTTACAAAACTTTAATAGCAGACGGAGATAGTAATGTCTACAAGTCGATAGTGGACAACGACCCGTACTCAAAGTATGGCATAATCGTTGAAAAAAAAGAATGCGTAAACCACTTGCTACGCAACTTGGCAAGAAAAGTCAGAGACGTAGCCAAGACCAAAGGTCGCAATATTTCCCGGGAAAAGAAATTAGTAAATGGTAGCGTACTTAAATTAAGGTCTGCTATTGAACATGCAATACTGCATCGCCGGACAACTGTAGAATGTGATCCTACAGGTTGTACAAAAGTTGATCTTCTGAAGAACGATGTCCTGAACGCACCGAGTCACGTTTTCGGTGATCATAGGAAATGCAGCGAGCTAAACGGCTTTTGTCGCCAAGAGACTACTAACGAAGGAATAAACGTGGTCGAGAACCTCAAAAAAGCAGGACTTTTCCAGCAGTTGGAAGATGCTGTCACATATTTGAGTTTACATGCCGATAGTTTATTGTACCACGCGACGAATAATATTGCAGAATCCTTCAACGCCATCGTATGCAAATTGATAGCAGGAAAAAGGATCAACTTCGGTCAGAGGGGAGCCTTTCAGGCTCGGTGTGCTGGCTCTGTTCTGCAACACAACACCCAGAACGTTGTGACGAAATTTCACCAGAGTGAGGGAAAAATCCCACCCAGCACTGCAACTGTTTTTGAAGCCCGACGACAGCGTAAAGTACGCCGCAATGCGCTATCGAAGAAATCGCAAAAAGAATCACGAGCGCTTTCTTGCGATAAAAACAAGGAACAACGGGGACAGGATAAAAATTATGGCCCCAACGCAGCTAAGCCGGATATTCCTGATGGTCTGTACGACGATCTCGTGGAATTACATCATAGCCGGCTGTTGGTGAATCAAGAAAAGCGTACCGAAATTGAAATACAGACTAGAGGGCAAGCCGACAGTGCACTCTGGCAAACCGTGCGGAGAAAGATATTGACGGCTTCAAATTTCGGCAGAGTGTGTCGGATGCAAGACACCACATCGTGTTCTGCTACCGTACAGTCGATACTCTATCCATCAGTAAAGAGTACACCTGCTATGGTCTGGGGTCGCTCAAATGAAACCAAAGCCATCGAGGAATTGCAAACTAAATTAGCAAAGGAGGGAAATTCCGTGACTGTTAGGCCTTGTGGGTTGTTCATCGACCCAAATCTAGAATATTTGGGAGCTAGCCCGGATGGCATCATCGATAATACCGCCATCGTCGAGGTAAAATGTCCTAGATCTGCACAAAATTACCATCCAGAAGATGCGATTGAACAACGCGTCACGGAAATACCCAAGTTTTTTGACAGGAATGATTCGTCGAAAATGAACACGGCTCATCATTATTATTATCAGGTGCAAGGACAGTTGCATGTAACGCGCGCTGATACGTGCTATTTCGTCGTGTGGTCACCGCTGGGACTAAAGTACGTAAAAGTATCACGAGATGATGAGTTCTGGAAAGATCGAATGGAGCCCTATCTAACTCGATTTTACAAAGAGTGCTTGCTGCCCGAAATAATAGACAGCCGATACATCCGCAGAATGCCAATTCGGGAACCAAAATACGTTCTGAAGGCCAGACAGTTGAAAAACCAGTCTGTTGCAACATCCAAAGTCGGAAGATGCGTACAGCGTATAAAAACAATAGCACTGTCTGACTTTGATACCACACCGGCAAAAAACGACAACGGAAGTTTACTTTCGGAAGCGCAAAGGACAAGTAGCGACAGCGGATCGGAGGACAGGAAATCTCGTGTAGCGACAACAGTCGCACCTATGAAGCTGAAAAGAACACATCCGAAAGATTCGAATTCTTGGACCATAACATCATCGGACGAGCAAATGTCAGTTTCAGAGAGGGAAGCGAAAATAAAGCCTCTGAAACTAGTCAAACGTACTTCCGAAGATGGAGCGTCATGGGTTGTATCATCCTCAGATGAACAAATTGGTTTAATTAAAAATAAAGCACGAATTCCACCGCTGAAGCTACTGAGACGCAGTCCTGCACATGGAAATCATTGGGTCGTTTCGTCATCGGACGAGCAAGAGTCTGCGCATCGGAGCCAACAATCGTGTAGCACCGTATCCATCCCGCTGACAAGGCAATCTTCAGCACCTACTGATAACGCAGAAGAACATGAACCTGGAATCCCATGGATCGTTGTATCGAACGATCATGTCGCAGGTAGTCCAACCCAAATAGAAATTGACATTCTAGAATCGGTGAATAAGAATGTGAACTTTAACGATATTACAAGAGATGTGTTATCACAAAACTCACTACTGAACGATACATCAGTAGATCAGCTTCTCTCAGTGATTGAGGAAACATCCCAATTTGATACGGCATCTTCGCTTTGGCTAACACATCCACGGTTCGTCAAACCTTCGTTGAGGAGACACGATATTCACATTATCGGTGGCAACGCATTCAGACATTGGCGATGTATTCATTCCGATGGACCCCAGTTGTTTGTGTATGATAGCTTGGGCTGTAATGGGTATCAATCACTGAAAGACGAAGAAAAGAGGTTCATTTCTTTACGGTACCCGAATTTGAATTCTGAAGATGTCGTGTTTCCAGCCGTCCAAAAACAGTCGGACAATTTCAGCTGTGGAGTATTCGCAGCAGCTTTCGCTACAACAGTAGCTTTGGGCGGAAACCCTTCGCATGCGATATACTCGAAGGACGTAACAAAACTGAGAAAACACCTTCTAGGAATAATACAGAGCAGAGAATTATCAAGCTTTCCTAGCGTGTAATTCATAGCGCATAATATACCTGTGGTTTATAAACTGTGAAGCTTTCCAATAATTGTGTGAATAATTTTTATTATAATGTTTTTTTCTTTCGCCTTGAATAAAGAATAAAACAGTTCGCAGCTTTTCGGAGTTGATCGAACGTTTCGTCGCAGTCTCGCATCTCTTCCAGGAGGTGACCGAGCAGTCGACTCGAACAATTGTTCAACAGTTCGCAGCTTTTCGGAGTTGATCGAACGTTTCGTCGCAGTCTCGCATCTCTTCCAGGAGGTGACCGAGCAGTCGACTCGAACAATTGTTCAACAGTTCGCAGCTTTTCGGAGTTGATCGAACGTTTCGTCGCAGTCTCGCATCTCTTCCAGGAGGTGACCGAGCAGTCGACTCGAACAATTGTTCAACAGTTCGCAGCTTTTCGGAGTTGATCGAACGTTTCGTCGCAGTCTCGCATCTCTTCCAGGAGGTGACCGAGCAGTCGACTCGAACAATTGTTCAACAGTTCGCAGCTTTTCGGAGTTGATCGAGCGTCTCGTCGCAGTCTCGCATCTCTTCCAGGAGGTGACCGAGCAGTCGACTCGAACAATTGTTCAACAGTTCGCAGCTTTTCGGAGTTGATCGAGCGTCTCGTCGCAGTCTCGCATCTCTTCCAGGAGGTGACCGAGCAGTCGACTCGAACAATTGTTCAACAGTTCGCAGCTTTTCGGAGTTGATCGAGCGTCTCGTCGCAGTCTCGCATCTCTTCCAGGAGGTGACCGAGCAGTCGACTCGAACAATTGTTCAACAGTTCGCAGCTTTTCGGAGTTGATCGAGCGTCTCGTCGCAGTCTCGCA
Organism: Macrophya alboannulata; assembly: GCA_949628255.1. Classification (NCBI taxonomy): domain Eukaryota; kingdom Metazoa; phylum Arthropoda; class Insecta; order Hymenoptera; family Tenthredinidae; genus Macrophya; species Macrophya alboannulata. The sequence continues at coordinate 35,115,286 of OX451207.1, read as the reverse complement.
TCTCTTCCAGGAGGTGACCGAGCAGTCGACTCGAACAATTGTTCAACAGTTCGCAGCTTTTCGGAGTTGATCGAACGTTTCGTCGCAGTCTCGCATCTCTTTCAGGAGGTGACCGAGCAGTCGACTTGAACAATTGTTCAACAGTTCGCAGCTTTTCGGAGTTGATCGAACGTTTCGTCGCAGTCTCGCATCTCTTTCAGAAGGTGACCGAGCAGATCGATGCAAGGAAAACCTTGTGGGAGACATTGTCAATTAGCCTCCTCGTGGCGTCTCCTGGAAATACTCGTGATTGCGTGAGTAGCAAATAATTGACGTTCACACGTGAAACTGATCACCGTAGTACAGACGTCTTCATCTAAAAGAACTTTTGGTATACAAGGTGTCACAGAAAACATGCCGAGGCTTTCGCATGGTAAATCTTCATCATAAATAGGATCGAAATTTCCGTAGCCGTTTTTTCCTGAGATGCATAGATTTTCCGTTATAATTATTCTAATTCCAACCCGTGACACACGGCCCGGTCATAGGCCGCGCGTCGTTGGTTGGAATTTGAATAATTCTAACGGAAAATCTCTGCATCTGAATGAAAAAACGACTAAGGGAATTTCGATGCCATTTATGATCAAGATATACCATGCCAAAGTTTCGGAATGTTTTCTGTGACACCCTAGATAGAGTCAAAAATGTTGCTCGATCAACATTGAATAAATCGTTTTATGTTCCCAACTTGACAAAAAACTGCACCTTAATTTCTATTACTAACAACGTATAATAACCTATTGGTGTAAGAGCTACATTTTCAATACAATTCAATTTGAGCGCTGATAGCAAAAAAAAGTGTAGGTGAATATAATCTTTTTTGTTGAGGACTTTTGCATTTCATTCTGCCACTTACAATCTGTTGGTTGTGACCTCCCCATGTCTAAGTAGTCAATTCCCTTTTCAAAGTTTTCACGACCAATTTTTATTTCATATCAACACTGCTATATGTATACTACAAGTGATTTTTGTTCTGCAGGTTGCGAGGTAACGAAAAATTGATAATAGACTACCTCTATTAATAATACTTCTTTATCATACTTTCTTGGACAGAATACTAGTTCGATTTTCAGGTAAAGGAGTATAGGAACGAAAGTAAATGAAACTACAAGCGTTATCTAATACGCGGCTCACAGTCGTTATCGAATTGCCCTTGAAAAACGCTATTCTTTTTTAATTTCCACTAACTACACAACAGTTGACGGTATTATAGTATTACATCCGCCTTTCAGACAGTGTGATTTCATCTGAAGATTGTTCGTAATAATATGATGATATACTGAGTACGTAATTATGTACTTTAAAAGCATACCAGTCGAACGAGTAGAAAGAAGGCTAACGTCTAACATAGCTATATGATATTGTCATCATTTAGACATCACAAGACTGGTGTGTCGGATCTGCGGCATGATTTCGTTAAAAGTATTTTAGAATATTTTTTCATCTTCCGTACACTTTGACACGACAGATGTGACAAACTTTAACGATTTTTTCGGTGGTACGAAGTTATAGCATAAGCCATAACCTATGTATAACGAACAATTGAAAGCGTCAATATTGAAAGATCCACATCGCAGAGTTCCTATGATGAATAAATAAACTACAGAACGGAAATATTTTGTATACTTGCCAAAAAACTGTTATTCAAGCGTAATTGCTTTAGAAGCGTTGGTGATAAGGAGTAATACAATAAAACGAAATAAAACGTATATTTTGTTAAATTTTCAAAGTTTTATTATTTATATTTATTTAAAAGTGAAATAAAATCGGGCCTGCCCACCCCCGCCTTCCCCGCCGTCCCTGCCTCCCCCACCTCGCCTGCTTCCCCTACCCCTTCCCTTGACCTTCCCGCCGCCCTTCCCACCGTCTTTCTTCTCGCCGACCTTCTTCCCATCATCCTTCTCCTTGACACCCTTCTTCCCGCCGTCGTTCTCTCCGCTGTCCTTCTTCCCGCTGTCCCTCTTTCCGCCGCTTCTCTCGCTACTGCCCCTGTCGCTGCTGCCTCTACTACACCCACCATACCGACGATTGGACCACTTCCACCTAGAACAGATATAATTTTTAATAATAGTAGAGCAATATCGTGAAACAAAAACCTTTTTGATAACAATTTTGTAAGAAGCAATCTGCTTTGTCCCAGGGCGCTCCATTTTTTATAAATATTATTGAATTATTATACAATGGAAGTTAAGGATGTTTCAATAAGAAACTGCAATCTTTACAGTAAGTCTATCATAGAATCTCGAAGGACAATCATTTTTTGAAATAATGATTCTTCGGTGTACATACGTCCCTTCCCGCAAACCACAACCTCAACAGCCAACAAAAAATGTTCTAGGTCTAAAGGATGCGTGAGTCGACAGGGTTTTAATAGGGCTCATTCTAGGGGTGAAATCCGAGTCCAATTCAATCATTTTTATAATATACACAGAGCTTCGTATCGTACGAAGGATGAGCCGAGCTGACTCGTATTTACGTCGAGAAATGTGCCCCTATAAAATTCTGTCGGATTGATGCACTGCTGTGTACGTGCTAAAAAAAATTTTTCACAGTTGGTCGCATACTCACGCTACATCCCGGTCGTCCCGACGCTGTTGCCTGGCGGTGGACCGGCTTCTTTCGGTTGACTGTAAGTGGATAAAATATTATCATTCACAATGGTGCAGAACGTACTCTATTTTTGCCGGAAGTAAAGTAACTAGCAACAAGAAAATTTCTATAAGCACGGATGTCTGTTCGTATAATATCGGATTATTCAGTTTGTCGGATTGTCTTGGCTTTTTCAGTTTTAGAGTAAAAAATTTATTAAAATATAACATATGTATGTACCTCATCTCGTTCTTGCTGCCGCTTCTCTTTGTCTCTCCTCTCTCTCTCCCGTTTTCCTTTCTCCCGCTCCTCTTTCTCCTTCACTTCTCTCTCTTGGTCCTCTTTCCCCCCCTCCTCTCTCTCCCGCCCTTCTTTCTCCTGCACCTCTCTCTCCTGGTCCTTTTTCTCCCGCTCCTTTCTCTCCTGTTCCTTTCTCTCCTGCCCCTTTCTCTCCCGCTCCTTTCTCTCCCACTCCTTTCGCTCTCGCTCCCTTCTCTCTCGCTGCTCTTTCTCCCGTTCCTCTTTCTCCCGCTCCTTTCTCTCCCGCTCCTTTCTCTCTCGCTCCTCTTTCTGCCGCTCCTCTCTCTCTCGATCATCTTTCTCCCGTTCCTCTTTCTCCCGCTCCTTTCTCTCTCGCTCCTCTTTCTCTCGTTCCTCTTTCTCCAGCTCCTCTCTCTCTCGATCATCTTTCTCCCGTTCCTCTTTCTCCCGCTCCTTTCTCTCTCGCTCCTCTTTCTCTCGTTCCTCTTTCTCCAGCTCTTCTCTCTCTCGATCATCTTTCTCCCGTTCCTCTTTCTCCCGCTCCTGTCTCTCTTGCTCCTCTTTCTCACGCCTTTCCCTTTCCTGCTCGGCTCTTTCAATCTTCTCTCGCTTTAGCTCTTCTCTTTCTCTCTTTATATCCTCGCGAATCGTCAGGAGGTCTGCTATTGTCGCCTCCGCCTGCTCCCGCACCTCCCGCAGCATCGCCAATTCCTGCTGCACCTCTTGTTCGCCCATTTTCTGATTAGGAAACGAATTGTATAGTGCTTGATTATGTGATCGACCAGAAAAGTATTCTTAGGTGGCTTACTTTTGATCTTCAATTTTTAATCGCACTTGGCACCCGAAAAAGTGTACAAAATGAAGCAAGAAGGAAGAAGTATACAACATGAAGCTAGAAGGATAAACGTATAACCCCAACCAGCTAAAAGATATTTTTGTTCAACCGACACCGAAAGTATGCTACTACGCTCATGTGAACTGTGCGGAAAATAACTTTTTTCCGCTCTGGAGTGCACTATTCCGCCCTAGAGCGGAAAATGAAACTACTTCCTGCTTGTTTGTACATGCACTTCAAAGCAAAGTTCCGGCGCAGGTATTGTACAAAAAAAATCGTGTGCATCACGGGAGAAAAGGCGCTTCAATAATCGCCTATTTTTCGCCATTGATACACTATATACTATTGCAACACCTGCTCCGAAAGTTTTATTTTCAAGACCTGTGTATCGAGCGTAAGGTATCTTATTTGTGAATGCCCGACTGTATGAAGAGAGTTATCCTTAGGTTGAGACTATAATCTATGTGGAAAACTGGGAGGGTTCCGAAAGGGACAGATGATACTGATCTGAGTTGACGTGTCGATCTTTCCGTATTTTGGGTATGAAGTATCGATAGCGCAATCTAAGACAAACTCCGAAACTCAAAAAAAAAAAAAAAAAGAAAATCTTCACACGGTTCAAAAGTTATTCAGTAAGATTCGAAAATTGGTTTGTTTCAATTTCCTAGAAGTCCAAAGACTTCGGCGAATATCCGTTGAACCCCACCCTTCTGATGTTTCTTGTGAATAAACTTTGGTTGACAAATAAATTAATTTTGGAGTACTACAAATTTCTCAAACTAAGCTGTACTGGTCCCGTCGACTAAGTATAAATATTATAAGAAAAAAGTTTCAAGCAAAAGTGATAGAAAATTGATTACTTTAAAAGTTGTTATTAACAATTTGATATTTTGAAGAGTTTTCAGCCGAAATCGAAAAAAAGTTGATGTAATGACCTGTAAGTCGTAAATGGTAAGTTTAAAAAAAAAAAAATTTTCCAAACAAAATATGTAAAATTAATGATTTTCAATAATGGTTATTATGATTTTTGGCCTAAAGTGCATGGCTACCGAGATATAGGCAGATAGCGTTTTGTAAAGATGGCGACTTACGCGGCATCGGAATCTGTCAGGATTTTGCGATTTTATGCTCAGTACGTGATACTAAACCCGACATAAAATAACTCCTGTAATTTAGTGCAATTCAATATTACCCATTGACTGGCCTAAATACCAGTTACAAATTATAACGGTACCGGGAAAAGATTTTTGAAAAATGATAAACAAAAGCTCCGCCAGCAGCTTCTAAATAATATTCGAGCTCATTTGGGTTCGACGAGTTTTTTTCACTTCATTTCGTTTCGTACACTTTTTTTGAGTATAAACAGGACTGAAAATTGAAGATAACACACGGACCACCCTGAGGTACAATCTAGCGAATAGCTCACAAATTTAGTATACGTACTTACTCTAATAAAGGTTTCGGACGATGAGCGATGCTCCAGCCTGCACCAGACGAACTCGAACGCTCCAAACAGTCAACACACGTGACACGCCGCGCCAAAAACAAACTTCGCGGTTAGTAGCGGAACCCAGGGCGCGCGCGCGCATGGAAACACAGGCGCGGCGTCTCAATTTAGCTATGACGTCGCGTGTCGGAGAGAGTGGCCTCTTGCTTACCGTAGAACCTCGCTCGCATAAATCCGATTGTGACGACACTGCGATGGGGGCGGAGCGCGGGTCTGCCATAGATATCACTCTACAGGCCCCGAACAAATTGGTATACATTATGTAACAATATACTTATAAAAACACGACGAGGCCATTTACGAAGGGTCGAATTCCAAAGTCTTTCACCTAGACTGTGAATTCGCATGATAAATGATGAAGAATGTTTCAGCAGATTCTGAAAGATTCTAGAACTAACTTTCGCAGAATTCGATAGACAATGACAGAGATCTGCTTCACATACATACGGACCTGCGTACAGGCGGAATATATGTAGGGAATAAAGTAAATGTTATTGATAAAGATACTGTAACTGTTATACATATGTCACTGCAACATAATATCACCTATGCAAGTCGATATAAACTATCATTTGCATAATTTATGTGATAAAATAATTTTCTCGAATTGATGAAATGTTTACAATGGAAGCACCTGAAAATGAAAATTTTTGAGAGTTTTTTGAGAATTTTTCGAGCATTTTTTGAGCATTTTTACCCCAGCAGTATACCGGTGAAAATGCTCAAAAAATGCTAGAAAAATTATCAAAAAAACCTGAAAAAATTCTCATTTTTAGGTGCTTCCATTATAAACATTTGACTGGAGTTTCAGATTTTTGAACGAATAATTGCGCACGTGAGGGGAAAAAATTGAAACTTCGAAAAACCCTATGTTATTTAAACGTAAATTTCAAGGGCCTAGTGGCACCATCAAATATTAAAATAAAAATTCCGAACTTGGAGAACGTTTTGTTTTATTTATTTGAAAACGTTTAATCCTTCTGAGCGAAAAATTTCAAAAAAAAAGGCAAAATAACTGTCACCCTAATACATATATGTATACAGGGTGTAACAGAACTCGAGACAAGCATTTTACAGGGTCAATCTCGGTCAGAAATGGAATCGAAATTTCCTTTGCTATTTTTTCTCAAAATGCCTAGATGTTTTGTGAAAATAATTGAATAATAGCCAATGAGGCACGACCTATGAACGAGCGCCTGTCGGTGTGACGCGCCTGCTTGTGTGCGTGGGTGTCACCTCGGCTCTACGATCCTTGCACTCGTTCATATTTCAAATGTTTTAGGATGAGACCGGATTGTTGCTGGGATCGCGGAGCCGAGGGGGCACGTACGCACACAAGCAAGCGCGTCACACCGACAGCCGACAGGCACTCGTCTATAGGTCGTGCCTCATTGGCTATTATTCAATTTATTTTCCCCAAAAATCTAAGCATTTTTTTTTAAATTTGCAAAGGAAATTTCCATTAAATTTTTGACCAAGATTAACCCTGTAAAATGCTCGTCTCGAGTTCTGTTACACCCTGTGTATATATATGTGTATATATATATATATATATATATATATATATATATATATATATATATATATATATATATATATATATATATATATATATTTGGGCGACAGTTATTTAGCCTTTTTTTGAAATTTTTCGCTCCGAGTGGATGAAACGTTCTCAAATAAATAAAAAAAAATGTCCCCAAAGTTCGAAATTTTTATTATAATATTTCATGGTGCCACCGGGCCCTTGAAATTTACGTTTAAATAACGTGGGGTTTGCCGAAGTTTCAATTTTTCTTCACTCACGTCCGCAATTATTCGTTTAAAAATCTGAAACTCTGAAGAAATGTTTACAATGGAAGCACCTGAAAATGAACATTTTTTCAGAATTTTTTGAGCATTTTTACCCCAGCAATATACCGGTGAAAATGCTCAAAAAATGCTCGATGTCAGCTGTCCCGAACTGTGAGTGCGAGAGTATACACGAACTTGTATCCTTGTCGCGCTAACGGAGTGAGCCAGGCACATACAATCATATGTAACGAAACCCTGTTGCGACAGTAGGTCAGTGGAAGAGAGAGGGAAGGATCTTACGTCTTTGACGTATCGGGTTTGCCTACGCGCGTTTAGAGGGAGTTTGAGTTGAAAATACGATTCACGCTAACGGTGTTCAGTTTATTACAGTTTATTGATAAATACAAAAAAATCAATCGTATAGTCATTTGGATAAGCAGCTGAACAATTCGATGGGTAATTTTATTATAAAACTTATCGTACAATTGCGTGACTTGCTTTGTCATTTCAAATAAAGCGATTGTCTAACATTAGTTTACAAATTTGAACATTTTTTATGTACCTCAGATGAAACCCTTATTTTCTTATTCAGTTAACTTTTATTAATATGAAACGGTTAAAAACTTTCTATCACGTCGCATTTTGCTACTAAGAATGTCACTTTTCATTCGTCTAACCGTAATTCTCTTCAGTCAATGCCGTGTATGATCGTGAACAACTTCAAAATAGTTCAAATCGTCTGAAATTATGTCCGCAACACGTCACCGCTGGACTTCGACGGCAATTGTGAAATATATGATAAAAAAAGTAATCGGTATCGTAAAGCTTACGTGTTATTTGATCGTTTTTATTATTTGTTCGGCTTGCCATTGTTTTTAAAGTTTGAATTTATTAAATATTTTCTCAATGTGACCTGACAGAATGTTTTCAATATTTTTCCCGTACTTAGCACCCATAAATTTATGAGAAATTACATAATTTGACAAGGGTATAGGTATATGAACCGTGTAAGCCAGTGTAATCATTGTTTATTAGGGCGGTCGTTAAAAATTAAATTCTTTCCGACGCCCAAAAAAATCCTTCCTTTCGACGAAAAACTGAGGGGAAAAAACTTTTTTTTGGTTTTCAAAAGTAAGAACACGTGCCGGTGGCCAATTGAAGTTTATTTTTCGATAAAATTGTAGTTTTTTGGAAATATCTCTTACAGAATTTAGTTTTGAGAAAAATTAGTGGGGACAATTTTGTAGGAAATTAAATTCTCTACAAAAAAGGTTTCCATCAATTTTTCCATAAAGTTCATATTTATCATTGATAAATCAGTTTATGAGAAATAAATTTGCACTTTTTCGTTCTGAAAATAAATAAATAATATTAAATATAATTTGGTAGTCACTAGACCTATTTAAATAAATAATTGTAGATAGAAGTTACAAAATTGTTCATATTTCCGGAAAAATAAAGTTTTTAGTCCTAAAATGACTGACATAATAAAGTTTATAAGTTTACTAATGAGAATATCTTGATAAATATGAACTTTATGGAAAAATTGATGGAAACCTTTTTTGTAGAGAATTTAATTTCCTACAAAATTGTCCCCACTAATTTTTCTCAAAACTAAATTCTGTAAGAGATATTTCCAAAAAACTACAATTTTATCGAAAAATAAACTTCAATTGGCCACCGGCACGTGTTCTTACTTTTGAAAACCAAAAAAAAGTTTTTTCCCCTCAGTTTTTCGTCGAAAGGAAGGATTTTTTTGGGCGTCGGAAAGAATTTAATTTTTAACGACCACCCTATTGTTTATATTATATGAATCAATTCAGAATGGATGGATTTAGTGAAGAAATCCTCTTCTGCAGTAGAGCAATGTGTTGTTTTTGAATCCTTGCGACTCTCTTTACTGGGGACATAATTTTTCTTTCTAGAACTTGCGTGTCATTTCTTCAGGAGCATGGGCTTTCGTAGAGGAAATCTGAAAGCAAACATACTTTATAAATACGTGTTTGTTTGATTCGTACTGTTGATAATTGTCGCCCGTGGGGTTTGCACATGTTTTCGGTGACGCAGAGAAACATGACGTACTAAGATATGAGTCTCATCCTTTCTCTAGAATGTTTGATCTGATGTAATTAAAATTTGTAATCACTTGTGCAACGGACTATGGTCATCGTGTGTCTTCAAGACAAAACAGTATGCGCATGCAGATTTATACGTTCCGAAGAGGGTTAGAACGCTTCCCTCGACTGATTTGACATTGAGAGTTCGTCTCAGTAGGCATCCTCGTTGAAGATGGTCGGAACACAATCACATGGTTTTCAAAGCTTGAAAATTTGAGCCAAGGTTCTTCAACCATGATTGTAGTAGCTGTGGCTGGTTTGGAAATCTGAGTAAGGACAAACAATATGATCAATTCTATATACGTATACTGTTCAGCAACACGTCCCGTTCAGACACATTTCTAGATATATCGTTAGCCAAATATAAAAGTCACGTAACTACCAAAATTTTTACGTTTTAAAAATTTGAGCGATAATCAAATAATTATTTTCTGGAGTACGTCATGCTTTTTCCGAACTTTTTTACTTTTTGGTAGTTACGTGATTTTTCTATACAGCTAACAATATGTTTTTTTATAGTAAACTAATGAACCCTAACCTCTACTAAGAGTACATACATATACATATATTATATTTTTCATTTATGCATACTTACTGATGAAATGATCTGGCTTTATCAGTCTTCTGTGCTTTTTTACCACAATAACAACATTCCGTAACCATTTTAAAGTAATTCCGTATCCCACATGTCTGCATCAGTGACAGGCGCCTATTCACTTACCGGCATATTGAGCAGAGTTTCTCAGTCGCAAGCAATATCGACCATGATTCAGACCCGGTGGCGCCACTGGCCGCATCAAGGGAGCGGGATCCATATCGCATCTCTCATCGATTGTGCCGCGTGGTAGCCGTGTGACGTCGTAGCGGACGTTCGTGGGCAAATCTAGAGACTAGCAACTAGAATTGTCCTTTAGAACGACCTAGACGTACACTCAGTAGTTTAGTGGGTCACCAATACCGACTAAGTACTAAAGTACAGTGGATCGGATAGATCTAGTGTTTTTTGAGGGGGAATGTTCTCTGCGTCGTAGTCTAACCTTAAGATTCTCGTCTAACTATATTAGCTGGTATTAAAGGAATCGATTGAATTATTTGAATTAAATGAATCACTTGAATTGTTGAAATTATCGAATCACTGGAATGGTTTGAATTACTTGAATTGTATGAGTTTGAATTTCGTCGTTACCTTCGCATTATTAGTAGGAAATAGAACTCTTGGTAAAGGAACGAAGGCAGAGAAAGGATTATTGCTCCTGATAAATAATCGTAATTTTTTCTTACCTCGTTGTAGTGTAAAGGAGAATAGAATAAAATAAAGAAAAACAGGCTGGACTGCGGTCAGCTGCGGGTGACACTGGATGGTTGCAGAAATGATGGTATTTGTATCTTCTAAAATGAATTTAAAACTTGGTAGAGTTCTATTGATATTTTTTGACACTATTTATTATTTCGAATTAACGCTGGTATATTTTTACAATAGATTGTACTAAAACTCTCACTATCGTAACCGATAAAATAAGAATCAAAGTTGAAGTTAAATAAAAAGTATAAATTGCAAAAGAATGAATTTCTATGAAAAATGTTTAAGTCCCGAGTTAAAATAAGCTGATGTTAAGGAAACTTTCTAAGTCCATAAAATCAGTAAAATTGATATCGAAAAGAGTCTAACTTTTAAAAATCGTCGGATCGTTGAAAGTGAGCTGGATAATACTTTTTAGAACAATGGCGAAGTGAGGACGATTTTTAGCTTGGTGGGTGTTATATATGGTAATTGAGGTGCGGGGGTCCCAAATTGAAGTATGATAGTGGGGTAGTCTTCTCCATCTATGACCAGTGGGGGTCTTGTGGGTGCGCGGGGGTCCCAAATTGACGCAAGGTAGTAGGGGCAATTTTCTCCATCCACGACCAGTGGGGGCCATGGGAAACTTCTCCCTTTGTTTATGCAGTAGTACATCGGTACATTCCAGGATGCTGCGTTTGTTCTTTATCTTCGTAGGTATTACGCTTTGTCTTTGACTGCGCAGCGTGTTGACACGTGTTCGGAAGGTGTCGAAGAAGGTTCTCAATAACTTGGCATCCAGCTATCGTATTTTTCTTTGTCCCCCATTTGTCCCTTTAGGTACAAGACATGTTTGTCGTCATATATGTCATCCCCGTACCTCTCAGATATTGTTCGTTTTGTAGTTTGATAAGTTTATTTTCATAGTTTATAAATCTTTGATTTTACTTTGATAATCTGGTTTTAAGGGTTTTCAGTGAGAGTTAAGTATACAATAGATATAGGTACTATTACATGAGTTTATAATGATTTACTTAGCTTTAATTATTTTAATCGTAAATGAAATAATGAGATTGGTTGAGTGCCTTCATTTGAATATAGTTAAGATTTTCCACTAATTATAGCGGTCTTGATCTGCGCGTGATATTTATTATCTTAATCTTTCGAATGTTAGATATTGAAGGTACGCAGTCGTATGATCGTTTTATGAGGCATTCTGTCTCACGGCGATTCGTTACGATTTGTCATACAGATATAATTGCTAAAATTTAAATTAGCACATGTTAATTTTACATGATATCGGCAATACGTTCTGAATATATTTTGGTAGTTAATGATAATGTTAGATTTTAATTGATATAATATAAAAGATTGTATGACATTTAAAAGTTAACAAAGATAATTAAAAATATCAATAGCTGATTTTGGATTTATATATCAATATAAAAGGGTTGATTACCATATATAGTATTTAATCAATAATATAATAGTATCTTAATAGTATCAATCATTTGTAAAAAGTATAAGAGCTAGTTTGCTGATTATTGATGAGCAGTGTATGTGAATGCGTATAATTCTTTAAGCGTGTGTGAAAGAGTATGTTGTATAGCTCACGATATGCGTATAATAATTTGGGTATATTATGTTTATATAAGCGTTTTATAAATGAATTATAGATAGCTTATATCTATTTATGTAGCTTAAAGTTAGAATATGATGTTTTTAATTGATTAGGATATTCATTTGGTGTGTATGTATATAATGAAGTTGAAGGAATCCCTGGATAGCGTAAATATGGTATATTGATATAATGTGAATTATTATCTTATGGTTACAGTATAATAAAGCATGAATCTATTGTTAGTGTGTATTATAAGATAAGGTCCAGGGATAGCCCGAGTGTGGTGAGTCAAGATGTACTCATGTATATGTGTGTGTGTGTTCCTCTCAGAAGAATATCTTCCGTATGAAGTTGGATAAGTATGTGTGTTAGGTATTTAAAGCTGAATCCAAAGGTGTATTATAAAATATAATTTCTATTACTTGATTATTGATAAAGATAATGATTAATAGGTAATGAGTATAATTGCTGTGCATAATCCTGAAAATAAGGTAATGCTGAGTAGCGCGGTCCAGTGAATAATATTGCGATAATTTTATATTGAACTTGAATGAAAGTAACTTATATAAAGTTTTTAGTTAAGCGATAGCAATGAATAATGTAATGTGATTAATAATATAGCGATAGCATTTATAATATTTTATAGCAAAATCAATTATTTGAATTCTTTGATATTTATCCGCCAAGCATAAGAGAATCTCGCTGGGTAATGTCGGTAAGGTCCGAGTTCTTTAGTATTGACAAAAATGGGGAATTGTAGGTAGACAACTCCTAGCGATTTTATGAATAGTTAGTCGTTTAGAAAGTTAGACAAAAATACTCAGAGCTATACATCATAACGAGGTTCTCATATTCTATGGAGATATAGGTAATTCTAGGGATATTTTATAGTTATAAACAGAAATAGAGTATACACGTCCAGACGGACGTTACACCTCCCCCCTTAATTGAGAATGGCGAGCCCGTTGCTCGATCATTCACTATCTTCGTCGTTAATTTTGAATGATACATTTTTTGAATTTTCGGGAGGTGCGTTAGCTGTTGTTGATATGTTGGTTGTTGTCGGCAAGTTAGCTGTTGTAGATATGTTCTTGGTTGTAGGTGTGGCGTAAATTGGTATAGGACCATTGAAATGCATATTCAAACCTGGGTATAGATTCGAGCTTCTATGGATCCGTTCTAAGGGCGGTGTTTGCGGCATTTGAGGTAACGGTGGTGCGGATTTTTCGGGTGTTTTAGGCTCTTTTGTTTCCTTTTCCCCTTTATTTGCTAAATGCAATAGTAAGTTCGTCAAGGAATCCCATATAGCGCCTAGCACGTGGAGACTCCATCCATAGGCATCTTGTAAGGCGTATCCGTGTATCAATGTGTCGATAAGAAATTTAACTACTTTAAAGGCGATCCATAATCCTATAACTCCTGCGCTAGCTGTTCCAAAGCTAGTAAACCAACCCCATATTTTTGTCCATGCATTGTTGACTATTTTTTGCATAGTTTCTTCGTCTAGGAAACTCATGATTGACATCTTCTGATTTGCGATTGATTGTCCTGTCATCCCTCTAGCCATGTCGTTGAGTAATCCTGGCCTCTCTGCGGGGAACATTATGTGGTCGCGTAATCGTTCTAAATCTTCAGCTGAGTAGATTCCACTTGTTGCTAATTCATTCGGATTCACATATTTCCAAGTTGGTGCGGTTAATGGTTGAATTGCTGGTGGTTCTACGGTTTCCGTCGGTAATGGTAACATCTTGTACCATTTTTCGTTTAAGTAATACATTGTAGGTATAAAGGGGTTGCAATCTACTTGTGTTCCTGTCTTGTATAGCATATGACTTTTAGGTGATAAGAATAGGCTGGTATTGCCTCTATAAACAGGTAATTGCTGATAGCACTCTTCGGTTTTCCTAATTTTAATTTCTACCGGTATGCATTTAATAACGTGAATGACCTCTCCCGCGACTACTGCCATATATCCTGGTCCTTTCATTAGATGATAGGCGAATTCGTCTGGAGTGATTGCTGCGAGTGATAGTGCATTACGTAAGACTTTTTGCTCTAATTCGCATCTTTGCGTTAGTACATCGCGATAAAGGGTTGTGATTTGTGATCTCAAGTGTCGCTCTACGTAAACGAATTTCGAATTGACGTAGGTGAAAATATCTAAGTTATTTGCTGAAATAGGTTTCCTTGCGATAAAAGCATTATTTTTTGTGGTTTCGGCGATGAATAATTTTGGGTGTTCTGTTTTGATTATCGTGTGTCCGCATATTTGTGTCTGTCCTTGTTTAGCTAACGCAAAAGTAATGTCCTGCGTAGTCAATGTGTAAAGTTCTTCCCGTATTTCATTATCATCTTGAATTTTAGTAGCTTTCCCTTCGTATAAGACATCGTATCGATCTAAACGACATGAATCTCTTGGCACAACTTCCCAAAACGTGTTTCCTCCCTCGTTGTCTATAACGTTTCCTACGTTAAAGTCGCTGGTAGTTCCTGATCTGAGTACGATTTTGTTTGAGTTTAAATTTGTTTTTGCCATGTAATCGGTCAAGGTTATTCTTATTATTCCCTGTACGACTACATTATTCCAACTTCCGTATTCGTCTTTATAAGTTGTCCCGTCGCAAGTACCATCTACGCTTGTCGTACCTCCTAAATCTATCGGTCGAGTAATCGTATTGTTGGCTACTAATGAATTTATGATACCGTAAATTCCAAATTTCCAAGATCTATAGAGATGCATCGAAATGCATTCTTCCTTTGAAACTGAATGAATATACTCTGTTTGGCCATTTGTTACCAATGAAACGTGGGAATGCATTCCGCAATAAAATATAGATCTATGGATTTCTATTTTACATTGAGTAACCTTTACTTCGGAATAATCTGATAATTGTAATAATTGAATATCAAGACTAGTTGCCACTGGTTGAATGTTTTGTAAATCACAAGATCCTACTTTTAGTAGCGATACGGTCGTTAAATTCATCATGTTTGATCCACAGTCGTATCCAATCAAGGCGTTCGTCATCAAAACGAGTCGCAATACGATAATTATTCTGAGATCCATCCCGGATGGTCCCTATTTGAACAAAAAGATTTGATTGAATTTATTTTACCATAAAGTTATTATTCTGAAAATAATCCTTTCTCTTGGTTCTCTAGTTCGGATAATGAGATTGGAATCGAATGGATGTGTAGGAATGCTTTGATTTGGATCAATGTTTGAGAAAAATAAATATAGTGCTATAATATTAACAGAGATATATTCTTGAATATATGTTTGTATGTATACAACGCATATAGGGTCGATTATATGGGTGATTGAAGTAAAAGTCAAGTAGTGTTGTGATATGCGGGTAGTGTGTTATACTTAATATATACATATGTGTATGTATACTCAGTATTCTTGTGTTTTACTTTATATTATGGTGGGGTATGTATCCTAGGTTTGTATGTAATCTAAATTTACATATAATTTTTCAGGATTATCCGTTTTCGGTTATATATGACGTTTAACATATCTCACTTACAAGTAGTGTATGTATTATAATTGATGGTTCAGAGTAACAGACCGGCTAATTTTCGATTAATGTGTTTGCTCATATCAAAAAATTTTGGAAACAAGGTATATGTAATTCACTTAATTCCAGAGTTAAGGTTAATCATAATACGTAATTAATTTTTCTTAATTGTACTGGTTAATATACTTTGAACGAGTAACATATCTTAATTTAAATGGATTAACAGTTTATTAATATAGTTGCTTGTTCCGAGAGTTGATTTTAAGAACATGGGATATATATATATATATATATATATATATTTATATATTTCCCTTAACTTATAGTTAATATATATTGATTATTATAGATTGAATATAATATTTGCCTCACCGAGAATGATTTTAAAGAATATGCTTTTACTTAATCTATCCTTATATGTGTAATATTGGAACTGGATTAATATATTGGTTAATATATTCTGATATAGTATGTAGCGATATAGTTATGTATCTTGAGAGTTATTTCTCCCCTTTTTCGAATTTTTCTTTCCTTTTTCTGCGTCTGACTAATATTTATATAAAGCTTATTAACTTAGGTATGTATGCGTATATGGTAGCTGGGAATGAAATATACAACAAAACGAAAATAATAATATAATGTAGATATAACACGATTTTGTCTGTGAATTTTTCATTTTCTTCACTCTTTATATTTTATGAGGTGATTCAGGACCACTACCATTCCTTCTAACACTTGTAGGATTTTAGCGTTTTGCTCTTTTTCATTCCTAACCGTCCCTACAGTCTCTGCGCCCAAAGAATGTGCGGAATTATTAAAGTCTGATTTTTCAAAAAATTCTGTCGTCCAGAGCTCTAAGGCTCTGGCGTTCTGATACGCACAGTGAAATTTACTTGCCATTTGTAAATGGCGTGGGCATGGTCTTGAATATAGGGCACAGTTTCGCGGATATTTTTCCTCTAACTCTCTAACTAGCGCTGAGATTTGAGGACACCCGAAGTCCTCTAAATTGAAAACATTTGGACAATATCTTTTCATGACCTGCATTTTTTCATCTCCCTTCACAAAGATGTCAACATTTGGTTCTTGTCCTATTGTGTGCAGGAGATCTTCTACAAATGCGCTGTTTTCTTCTCCTTCTTCCCATTGCAGACCGTGGAACTCTTTGGTGAGCCACCTATTAGTTCGGTGGGCGTTGGCTTCTAGGTTTCCTAGCTCTTCCTCCATTTTGAGGATTAGGTGCCTGTTCCGTATTGGTTCGCTGCATTGCATCGCGATTTCCTTAATTAGGAATTTATTATTGTCCCCTCTGAATCCTTGGAGATCGATGACGAACTTCATCTGCAAGTTGTAACGAGTGATTTAGATTTCTATCCGTTATCTTCTAATTTGGATCACAGGTTTTGGATGAAGTAGGAGTTCGTGGAAGTAGCCGGGTTCTGAAGTGATCTTGGAGTTTGGAGTGGTTTGGATACAGGTTGTCCTATTATAGTTACATTTTAACGGTCTAGGTCTTCCTTTTCCTCGACGATTAAGTCGTCCTCAATAATCGTAACAAAGATTTGTGTAATTCCGGGCGTGAATCTTCCTAACAGGAATATCAGATAGTTCTGATTTAACGAATTAAGAATGTTAAACCCCTTCTGGAATTCTTCCCGTTCTCGATTGTAATCTTCTTCGTTAGTTGTTATATATCTGTAGACTATATAATTTTTGCAGGAAATATTTCCACCCGCTAATAACTGTACGATTCCGTTCTTGACCGATTCTTCGAGTTCTTCGTCATGTTCTACTCTGTTTAACGTAATCTTAATCTTCAAATACGACCTGCCTGCCCTGGGAGTTGGCACCAAATGAAAATGGATCGTTTTGGCTGATGGTAGTTGCATAGTGGACGAAGTCTGTCTATAATCCAGATATGTTCTTTGTTTTATATATAAAAAAAAACTCAGTCTATTACATTGGTGCGATAATGATTTGGAATTCAAGTATTGTTTTCCCCTTTAATTGACTTTTTAATAGGGAATAACATCGAAGTGTTCCCATATGTCATCGTAATCAGTACCGTTAATTTCGACAAATACACTGTCGGGTTTGTCCTGGACAATTAGAAGTTCTCCGAATGGATCCCAAATACCTTCCCTGAGATATACTCCTATATCTTCAAAATTAGTTGAATAATTGTAACGATATATTATACCGATTTTTAAAAAGTTATTCTGAATTAAATAAATTATGATGGATTTTTCTTCTTCCGAGAAAGTCTTGTTACATTCTACTATAATTCTTTGTCGTATAAGTTTTGTTTCGATAAATGTTTGTTCGCCGTCGTTGTGGTCTTCAAAAAAAATTCTTATCCCTTCCGCCATTTCCGCAACTACAGGTATTTCTGAAATTTCATCATGTCTATGTTTATATTGGATCACAACAAAGAATAAGGTATTCAATATTTTGTTTTTAGAAGAGACTACTAATTTTTTCAGTGAAGGCTCGTCGTTAGGAGACTGACTATGATAGGGTAGATAAAAATTTTGATATATAAAACAAATTGTTTAAAATTTATTCAAGTTATTAAAATTAAATACAAAGAGGTACGTCTTTATTTGGGACGAATGTTATAAGTGTATCTTAATATTAGCCTAATTCTATAGGAGGTATAACTGGGTTGTGAAAAGAATATAGGAAACAGAAAGAAAAGGGAAAGTGTGAAAACGAACGGAGAAGAAAAGGAAAACAAGAGCTAATAATATTGATGGTAGGGCGATTCCGGATTTTGAGCCCTTGGCGGAAACTCCATATACAGGGGAGGAAGGTCTGGAATGTCAGAGGGAGGACCGAAGGTCAGGGTCAGGTACCAAGTTTTGAAATGTAGTCGAACTTAATTGCCCTTTTTGTATTTTGACTGGTTCCGTCAGCTCGGTTAAGGTTTCTTCTCGATATTCCATTTCATTTTCGTCCGTTACGGGGTTTCTAGACAATGCGTCCGCATTCACATTTGTTTTTCCGGCTTTATACACAACCTTGTAATCGTATTCGGCTAATTTTATTTTCCAACGTACTAGTCGGGAGGTGGGGTCTTTAATTGAGTGAAGCCAGGTTAAGGGTTTGTGATCTGTAACGAGTGTGAAGTTTTTTCCGTAAAGGTAAGGTCTAAAATATAAAACGCAATACACTATAGCGACTAACTCCTTTTCTATTGTTGAGTAGTTAAGCTCAGCTCCATTCAATACTCTAGAAACATACGATATAGGTAGATCTCTACCAATTTCTCCCTGACTAAGTATTCCTCCAATAGCGAAATAAGAAGCGTCGGTCGTAACTATAAATTCTCGCTCGAAATTTGGATATTGAAGCATAGGTTGCCTGCATAAGAGCGTTCTTAAGGTTTCAAAAGCTTCTTGTTGATCCGTTGTCCAAATAAAAATC
Source organism: Macrophya alboannulata (assembly GCA_949628255.1). Taxonomy (NCBI): domain Eukaryota; kingdom Metazoa; phylum Arthropoda; class Insecta; order Hymenoptera; family Tenthredinidae; genus Macrophya; species Macrophya alboannulata. The sequence goes on along the minus strand of OX451207.1, from coordinate 35,096,297 downwards.
GAATCCTTTTTTAATAAGTAGAAAGTGGTTTTGCAATGCGAGAAAAATCTTTGATAAAGCGGCGGTAATATCCGGCTAAACCCAAAAATTGTTGAATATTTTTCCGGTTTTTTGGTACTGGGAATGCTTCTACGGCTTTTAATTTTTTTGGATCTGGGCGAACTCCGTTTTCTCCAATAATGTGGCCTAAGTATGCCACCTCTTTCCTTAAGGCCCATCCCTAGTCGCCCACCTCCTTTTTGCCGAAAAAGGGGCGGGGGAGGCACATCTCGATTATTATCCGGGCCCAGGCGTCGAAGACGCAAAAATAAAATGCAGAGCGGCGATTCTATTTCAATTCCAAACACATACATCCGAAAATATGTTTGTTTTATGCGAAAATAGAGCTGCAGCACCGCTTTTAGATTTGTCAAATGTCAATTTCCTCGGCGGCCATTATTATGTAGCTGTACGCCGAGTTTCGCTTGTCCGGGAGGTAAGTGGCGCCACAAATATATTGCTCCGACGCAAGAATAGTACACTAAGAGAGTGATATTCTTGGGTCCGACGGTAAGTGTAGGAGTCTGTGGGCAGGACGCGCTTGGTATTCTGTGGGTAAGACCGCTCTGGCAGGCCGCCATGTTACACGGTGCGTGATCTCTCCGCGTGTCTTTATCACTGACAGCTGACTACATCGATCGGTGAGTCGGAGAGATCACGCACCGTGTAGCATGGCGGCCTGCCAGAGCGGTCTTACCCACAGAATACCAAGCGCGTCCTGCCCACAGACTCCTACACTTACCGTCGGACCCAAGAATATCACTCTCTTAGTGTACTATTCTTGCGTCGGAGCAATATATTTGTGGCGCCACTTACCTCCCGGACAAGCGAAACTCGGCGTACAGCTACATAATAATGGCCGCCGAGGAAATTGACATTTGACAAATCTAAAAGCGGTGCTGCAGCTCTATTTTTGCATAAAACAAACATATTTTCGGACGTATGTGTTTGGAATTGAAATAGAATCGCCGCTCTGCATTTTATTTTTGCGTCTTCGACGCCTGGGCCCGGATAATAATCGAGATGTGCCTCCCCCGCCCCTTTTTCGGCAAAAAGGAGGTGGGCGACTAGGGATGGGCCTTAAAAATTCGCACTTGTCCGGCTGAAGCTTCAGATTTGCTTCCCTTAGTCGCCTTGTTAACTTATCGAACTTTTGTCGATGTTCCTCTAGCGATTTTGCATAGAGAACGATATCATCTAGATACACGAGCATTTCTATTCCTTGTAATCCCGATAATACTTGATCCATTAATCTTTGAAAGGTTCTTGGGGCATTTGTTAGACCAAAGGGCATTCTATTGAATTCATAATGCCCGTGTGGCGTGGTGAATGCAGTCTTACCCCTATCAGTTTCGTCCATCTCGATTTGATGGAATCCGGAAGCTAGATCAAATACAGAAAAATATCTTGCTCCTCCGAGTTGGTCTATTATGTCGATAATGTTAGGTAGAGGATATGCGTCTCCCAGCGTTTTTTCGTTCAAAGATCTATAATCTATTACCATTCGCCATCTCTTGTTACCCTTGGAATCGGGTTTTTTGGGAACTATCCATAACGGAGAATTATAGGGTGACGATGATGGCTGAATAATATTAGATTCTAATAATTCTGCTATCTGCCTTTGAATTTCTTCCTTATGTATAGGTGGATAACGATATTGTTTAGTGTTAATCGATTGTTCGTCCGTTGTAAGAATTTTATGCTTTATCGCGTTAGTGCTTCCTAGGTAATCTCCTGGCAAATGAAAAACGTCTGAATTTTGTCGTATTAATTTTTCAACTTCCTGCTTTTCTTCCTCGTTTAAATGATCTAGTCGTAAAAGGGATCTTAGAATATCTAACCTATTTTCGATTTGTTGGGATGAACCTGAAATAGTCATGCAAATTTTTTCGTTAGTTATGGATTCGTTATTTGAAGTGTCGCTGTCCGTTGTACTCATCGTATCGTCTATTACAGTTATATCTGTCATATATTCCTGATCATTCGTAAGGTCGTTGTTTACTTCGAGTTTGTTTAATTCCTTCGCTTCGGTAATCACAGGTCTGTTTTTTCTGATTTTGGAATGTTCAATCTTTCTTTTATTAGTTGTTAAAATTTTATTTTCCCTAGTTTCGTTACACTCGTTTCTTTTATCTTTGGTGATTCTTCTGCGTTCTTTTAATTTACTCGTCAAATTATCTGTGTCCTTTAAGATTTCCTGGTTAATTGCCTGATTTCCGTGTCTTCCTTTATTTTTAGTTTTCATTTTGAATTTACCGATTTCGCTGTCTGGTTTTGGTTCGGTTTCTTTTTCACTTGTTAAAGGTTTTCCGGTTTGTTCTGAATATCTTATCACCTTCTCTATTTCTTGAAGCTCTTGCGGGGGTATTATTAAATTTGCTTGTTCGTTTGTTGCATTTATTACGTAAAGATAGGCTTTATTGTTACGGTTTGTCACTATCGCATTACCTAAGTAAACCTTAGAATCTGGTATTAAGAGGGGTAAGTATCCTTCGCGTAAGCTGGTTTCTTCAAGATTGATGCAGATAATTTTTCGCGTTCTTGGTGGAACCTTGATTATTCCTATCCTTGAATTTTCTTTAAAAGTTTTATCAACTGGGGATGCTAGGCTTAAGCTTGGTTCAACGTATCCAAAACAAACGGTAGGTTCCCTGCTCGGAAATGGTAGGGTTGCTTTGTCATTAGTAGTTTCTATAATCTTTCCGTAACAGTTATCATATAATAAACCTCTTTTTAAGAACGGGATACGCGTTGCTCCGTATTCTAAACGTCCCGTTTCAAAATTTATTTTCGCGTCATTTTCGCGGAAAAATTCGGATCCTAGCACACCGTGCTGTTGTATTGGTATATTTCCTGGGATTACTTGAAAGTTACCCCGAGTACCTGCTATATCTATAGCGACTTCTCCTAGAGTTACCACGTCTACTGCAGAAATTCCCTTTAAACAATATTTTTTACCCTTATTTATTTCGATCTCTGGTTTAATGCAGTATTTTCTGATAAGATTTAAATCGGATCCTGTATCTAACATAAAAGTACCTGTATTTCGTAATTCGTTTGCCTCTATCTCTACTGACGGGATTGTAGTCACGTATTTTTCTTTGGTCACTTGTGAAAATGTGCGCGTAGCATAATTATTATTTTCATTGTCTTCATATAATGAAGCATTAGAAATATTGTCTTCGGAATTGTTTGCTTGTATTATAAAATCGTCTTCATCATCTTTGCGTGAAATTGAATTAGAAATATTCTTCTTGGAAAAACTTGCTTGAATTGGATTGCCTTGATGTAGTGTATTTTTAGAATCGTCGTCTTCGCGTAAAATTAGGCTAGAAATATCCTCTTTGGTATAGCTTGCCTGAACAGTATCGCTTTGAATTGGTATAATCTCAGAATCATCGTCTTTACGTAAATTATCATTGAAATTATTCTCTTTGAAATCACTTGCTTGAATAGTAACGTTTTGACTGATCGTACCGTTGGAATCATTTTCTTCGCGTAAAATTGAATTAGAAATATTCTCTTTGGAATTATTTGCTTGAATAGTAACGTTTCGATTCAACGTACCTTTGGAATCATTGTCTTTGCGTAAAATTGAATTAGAAATATTCTCTCTGGAATTATTTACTTGAGTAATAACGTCTCGATTTAACGTACCTTTGGAATCATTGTCTTTGCGTAAAATTGAATTATAAATATTCTCTCTGGAATTATTTGCTTGAATAGTAACGTTTCGATTCAACGTACCTTTGGGATCATCGTCTTTGCGTAAAATTGAATTAGAAATATTCTCTCTGGAATTATTTGCTTGAGTAGTAACGTCTCGATTTAACGTACCTTTGGAATCATTGTCTTTGCATAAAATTGAATTATAAATATTCTCTCTGGAATTATTTGCCTGAACAGTAACGTTTCGATTTAACGTACTTTTGGAATCATTGTCTTTGCGTAAAATTGAATTAGGAATATTCTCTCTGGAATTTGCTTGAGTAGTAACGTCTCGATTTAACGTACCTTTGGAATCATTGTCTTTGCATAAAATTGAATTAGAAATATTCTCTCTAGAATTATTTGCTTGAACAGTAACGTTTCGATTTAACGTACTTTTGGAATCATTGTCTTTGCGTAAAATTGAATTAGGAATATTCTCTCTGGAATTATTTGCTTGAGTAGTAACGTCTCGATTTAACGTACCTTTGGAATCATTGTCTTTGCGTAAAATTGAATTATAAATATTCTCTCTGGAATTATTTGCTTGAATAGTAACGTTTCGATTTAACGTACCTTTGGAATCATTGTCTTTGCATAAAATTGAATTATAAATATTCTCTCTGGAATTATTTGCTTGAATAGTAACGTTTCGATTCAACGTACCTTTGGGATCATCGTCTTTGCGTAAAATTGAATTAGAAATATTCTCTCTGGAATTATTTGCTTGAGTAGTAACGTCTCGATTTAACGTACCTTTGGAATCATTGTCTTTGCATAAAATTGAATTAGAAATATTCTCTCTAGAATTATTTGCTTGAACAGTAACGTTTCGATTTAACGTACTTTTGGAATCATTGTCTTTGCGTAAAATTGAATTAGGAATATTCTCTCTGGAATTATTTGCTTGAGTAGTAACGTCTCGATTTAACGTACCTTTGGAATCATTGTCTTTGCGTAAAATTGAATTATAAATATTCTCTCTGGAATTATTTGCTTGAATAGTAACGTTTCGATTTAACGTACCTTTGGAATCATTGTCTTTGCGTAAAATTGAATTAGAAATATTCTCTCTGGAATTATTTACTTGAGTAATAACGTCTCGATTTAACGTACCTTTGGAATCATTGTCTTTGCGTAAAATTGAATTAGAAATATTCTCTCTGGAATTATTTGCTTGAATTACATTGCTTTGATTTTTAAAATCATTGTCCTCGCGTAAAATATCATTAGAGTTACCGTATTCATCATCTTTGCATAAAATAACATTAGAGTACCTTGCTTTATCGTCTTCGTACAAAATTACATTGGGAATCTCTCTGAAATTATTTGGCTGAATGCCATCGTCTTGACCAAATGTACCTTTAAAATAACTGTCATCGCGCCAAATATCATTGGAGTAATCATCTTCATCATCTTTGCATGAAATAACATTAAAGTAATCGTCTTCATCATCTTCATATAAAATATCATTGAAAACATTCGTTTCTATCTCTTCATTTTCGTAAACTCCTAAAATCTCTGGTTCAGAATCATTTGTCTGAGTAGCTTCGGCGATTTTACAAATATTATTGAATAGGCTTACTGCATAATCATCTTCATCATCTTCACATAAAATAACGTTAGAGTAATCATCTTCATTATTTTTGGACAAAATATCATTCGAAGTATTTGCTTTATTAATATTCGTTTGTATCTCTTCGTTTTCATAAACACTAAAAATCTCTGCTTTAGAATTATTCGTCTGACTTATTTCTCTATTAAAGGTCTTCGTCTTGATATTATTAGTCTGTACTGCAGTTTTGTCTTCTGCATTTTTGGTCGAAGTAAAAATTGGAATATTTTCCTCAAGATTTCCTGTCCCTAAAACTCCGTTTTTTTCATAAAATTCGCTTTCGATCAAGTTTATTCGTCTTCCAATGGATAACTCTGTAGCATTGTAATGGCGCGATTGGGTCTGCTGGTGGCCTCCGAGCTCACGCCTTCGTTCGGAGGGCCTTCCCAGTTTCCCGAAACTGGTGATTGGTTATTACGCATTTCTTGTTTATATTGCTCATTTCGTTCTCTCTTGCGACATTCGCTAATTGAGTGACCGGAACTTTTGCAGTAACGGCACAATTCGCGTTCTATAGACCGTTCTTGGTCGGAATTATACTGATTTCTTGGATTGAAAAATTGATCCCGTCGTTGATTAGAATATTGATCTCGCGGGTTAAAATCGTTACTTCGCGATTGATAATTTCTTTGATTTCGTTGTTGATTTAAATATGGATTTCGTGGATTAAAATCGTCATTGCGTGATTGATAATTTCCCTGATTCCGTTGAGGGCTTGGGTATTGACTTCGCGAATTAAAATCATTATTGCGCGACTGATAATTTCCCTGATTCCGTTGAGGGCTTGGGTATTGATTTCGCGGATTAGGATCATTATTGCGGGATTGATAATTTCCCTGGTTTCGTTGAGGACTTGGGTATTGATTTCGTGGATTAAAATCATTATTGCGTGATTGATAATTCCCCTGACTCCGTTGAGGGCTTGGGTATTGACTTCGCGAATTAAAATCGTTATTGCGTGACTGATAATTTCCCTGATTCCGTTGAGGGCTTGGGTATTGACTTTGCGGATTAAAATCTTTATTACGTGATTGATAATTCCCTTGATTCCGTTGATTATAATTGCCTTGAAAATTTGACTGCCCGTATTGACGATTTGAAAATTGATCCCTTGAATCATTCTGATAACTAGGCTGTAGGCCTTGCTGCCGATTTGGAACTTGATTTCTTGAATCATAAGTAGTTTGCATTTGATTTCTTTGATCGCGGTTATTACTGTCTCTATTAAATAGACAATCTCGGGTCTCATGACCTTGTCTCCCGCAGATTGTACATTTTGGAGTTTTACTTTGCGCGTAATTTACCTTAGCATCTTGAATTTTTTCGGATTCTTCTTTGCGTCTAAGGTTTCTTTTAATTTCTTCCTGTTGCTCTATCTTTCGAGCCGCGTCTACTAATTCTTTGAACGTATTTGGGACTTTACGAATTTTAACTTCTATCTCTGATTTTAATCCTCGTAGGAATGCTGCCTTACCGTCGGCTTCTGTGTTTCTTTTAAACACTTCGAAATCATCTGTTCTACGTTCTTGTAGAAATGCTTGAATTACGTTTGAAATTGCTTCGCGAACCCTAGCCGCGTAGGTTACTACGGATTCGTCTTTTTTCTGAAATAGATTACCTAGTTCTCCCTGACATAGGTTTACTGACTTCGTGGGACCATATATTTCACTAATTCGTGAAGTTAATTCATCTATTTTATCAAATCGTTCGTCCTCGAGTACGCGTCTAGCTTCACCTTTTATTTTATTTCTTATTATTCTCGTGAGACTGAGTTCTATCTGCGGCGGTACCATATCTCGCGCATCTTTGCATCCTTGAATAAAACTACGTACGTCCGACGGCTTTCCGTCAAAATTCGGGACTGCTGCTAACGCATCTTTTATCGAAATGAAACTTTGAGGGTTTTGACCCGAAGGTCCACCGTTTCCTTGATCCGGCATTCTCCTATTTTTATTAACAGGATTTTCCGTAGTGGTGGTTTTAACCTCCGTTCGTTTCGGTTTTTTAGATTCTCTGGGGTTTTCCTCAAGATCTACCGCGAATAGCTGTGTTCCCTTAGCTTTCGACCTAGTAATTCGCACGTCTGGTTCTGCAGTTGGATTTAGATTTGGCTTTAGATCTGGATTTGAGTCTAGATTTTGCTCAGAATCAAGATTTATAAGAGTGTCGGGATCGTCTATCGGAGTATCTACTACTTGCGGACTTTCCCTCGTATGGGGTGGACTGTGGACCACCTTGGGCCTTTGTTGTCCGTCGGACATTGATCACACGAAAGGGGTAATCGAGGTTTCGTACATTACCATTTACTCTCAATCTCGCGTTTTCGCGGAAATTATAAATTTTGTTCAATTTCTGAACTATATAAGCTGTTCATGAGCCGTCAATTAATTTTTCCAGGAAGGATAGAAGATTGGTAGAAAGAAAGAAAAATTCCCTAGTCCTTGAAGTTAATAATATCGAAATAGATTTCCTCGAGTCCGTCTAATATTTCCTTCGACAATTTAATAAACTCGTAATGATCTAGTTCGTCCAATTTTGAACACATGAAATCTGATTCGGTTAATACCGGCAATGTATCGTTAGTTACGGGGGGTAGAGAAAGATCTAACGGGGTAATTTGGGCTCTAGGTAATCTGGCTGTTACCGTGGGGCGTAAGGAGGAAATTATTGGCGTTTCCTTGATTTTAAATAGTACTGGTGTATGTAAATCTGAATAGAAGTCGGTTGGGGTTTTGCCGTAAACTAACTTGGTATCGGTTCGAGCCAGTGTTTCCTTGGTTTCCAGTTGAATTAGAGTATGAAAATTTGGATCATTGTTAACTACTTCGGCGGTAGTTTGCACCGGTGCTTTACTGGTTTTAGGTTGAACTAGAGTATGAAGATCAGAATTGAAACTAGCTGGGGTCTCGTCGCGTACTGCTTTGGTAGCGATTTGGAAAATGGTTCGTTCTAAATGTCTTCCTGCAATACGTTTTGATCGTCTCAAATTCCGTGGGAAAGTTTTACGGGGCATTTATGATTAATTAATGTTCATGCACTGTTTACTTAATTTAATTAATTTATGTCGTCAGGAACTATACCCTTTGCCACTTTTGGATTCGTGAAAATCCGGTTGGGTTTGGTACCTTCTGTCGACCATGCACTTAATTTAATTAATATAACATCGAGTGAACTCTTTTTACTCCTTATTCCCAATATTCAGATAGCCAGTGCTACTAGCTCCACGACTTCTCTCTAAAGAAGCAGTAAGCGCACTCTTTCCATCTGTAATCGGTAGAACTCGGGTAATTGGTGTAGCTCGATTTTTCGTGCACTTAATATTATGCCGTCAGGAACTATACCCTTTGCCACTTTTGGATTTGTGAAAATCCGGTTGGGTTTGGTACCTTCTGTCGACCATGCATTTAATTTAATTAATATAATATCGAGTGAACTCTTTTTACTCCTTATTCCCAATATTCAGATAGCCAGTGCTACTAGCTCCACGACTTCTCTCTAAAGAAGCAGTAAGCGCACTCTTTCCATCTGTAATCGGTAGAACTCGGGTAATTGGTGTAGCTCGATTTTTCGTGCACTTAATTTTAATTAATTTGAGTTTGAGGAAAAACTCGGGATCTGAGGCGAATGAAACGAATGCTTATTTTCTTAAAATAATACCAAAGCGCTTAACTTCAATGATTTTATAAATGAGAAAGTCTGAATAACTCGCTTAAATCTGAATTCGTTCTAATAAATAAATTTCCAAAAAGTTCGATGTTTGATTTCCCTGTAACGTTGATCATTTAATATAAAATATGCCACCTATTATATCAATAATCTATTTCTCGAAACAGAGAAAAAAAAATTTTTTTTCGAATTTTGACACTTGATCTTTACCTATCCATCGATCGTTACACGCGTCACAAAATAAGCTATTCGCGATCTTAACGTTTGGTGTTTCCCGGCCGATGCACCAGAAATTTTTATGTGACGTCGTAGCGGACGTTCGTGGGCAAATCTAGAGACTAGCAACTAGAATTGTCCTTTAGAACGACCTAGACGTACACTCAGTAGTTTAGTGGGTCACCAATACCGACTAAGTACTAAAGTACAGTGGATCGGATAGATCTAGTGTTTTTTGAGGGGGAATGTTCTCTGCGTCGTAGTCTAACCTTAAGATTCTCGTCTAACTATATTAGCTGGTATTAAAGGAATCGATTGAATTATTTGAATTAAATGAATCACTTGAATTGTTGAAATTATCGAATCACTGGAATGGTTTGAATTACTTGAATTGTATGAGTTTGAATTTCGTCGTTACCTTCGCATTATTAGTAGGAAATAGAACTCTTGGTAAAGGAACGAAGGCAGAGAAAGGATTATTGCTCCTGATAAATAATCGTAATTTTTTCTTACCTCGTTGTAGTGTAAAGGAGAATAGAATAAAATAAAGAAAAACAGGCTGGACTGCGGTCAGCTGCGGGTGACACTGGATGGTTGCAGAAATGATGGTATTTGTATCTTCTAAAATGAATTTAAAACTTGGTAGAGTTCTATTGATATTTTTTGACACTATTTATTATTTCGAATTAACGCTGGTATATTTTTACAATAGATTGTACTAAAACTCTCACTATCGTAACCGATAAAATAAGAATCAAAGTTGAAGTTAAATAAAAAGTATAAATTGCAAAAGAATGAATTTCTATGAAAAATGTTTAAGTCCCGAGTTAAAATAAGCTGATGTTAAGGAAACTTTCTAAGTCCATAAAATCAGTAAAATTGATATCGAAAAGAGTCTAACTTTTAAAAATCGTCGGATCGTTGAAAGTGAGCTGGATAATACTTTTTAGAACAATGGCGAAGTGAGGACGATTTTTAGCTTGGTGGGTGTTATATATGGTAATTGAGGTGCGGGGGTCCCAAATTGAAGTATGATAGTGGGGTAGTCTTCTCCATCTATGACCAGTGGGGGTCTTGTGGGTGCGCGGGGGTCCCAAATTGACGCAAGGTAGTAGGGGCAATTTTCTCCATCCACGACCAGTGGGGGCCATGGGAAACTTCTCCCTTTGTTTATGCAGTAGTACATCGGTACATTCCAGGATGCTGCGTTTGTTCTTTATCTTCGTAGGTATTACGCTTTGTCTTTGACTGCGCAGCGTGTTGACACGTGTTCGGAAGGTGTCGAAGAAGGTTCTCAATAACTTGGCATCCAGCTATCGTATTTTTCTTTGTCCCCCATTTGTCCCTTTAGGTACAAGACATGTTTGTCGTCATATATGTCATCCCCGTACCTCTCAGATATTGTTCGTTTTGTAGTTTGATAAGTTTATTTTCATAGTTTATAAATCTTTGATTTTACTTTGATAATCTAGTTTTAAGGGTTTTCAGTGAGAGTTAAGTATACAATAGATATAGGTACTATTACATGAGTTTATAATGATTTACTTAGCTTTAATTATTTTAATCGTAAATGAAATAATGAGATTGGTTGAGTGCCTTCATTTGAATATAGTTAAGATTTTCCACTAATTATAGCGGTCTTGATCTGCGCGTGATATTTATTATCTTAATCTTTCGAATGTTAGATATTGAAGGTACGCAGTCGTATGATCGTTTTATGAGGCATTCTGTCTCACGGCGATTCGTTACGATTTGTCATACAGATATAATTGCTAAAATTTAAATTAGCACATGTTAATTTTACATGATATCGGCAATACGTTCTGAATATATTTTGGTAGTTAATGATAATGTTAGATTTTAATTGATATAATATAAAAGATTGTATGACATTTAAAAGTTAACAAAGATAATTAAAAATATCAATAGCTGATTTTGGATTTATATATCAATATAAAAGGGTTGATTACCATATATAGTATTTAATCAATAATATAATAGTATCTTAATAGTATCAATCATTTGTAAAAAGTATAAGAGCTAGTTTGCTGATTATTGATGAGCAGTGTATGTGAATGCGTATAATTCTTTAAGCGTGTGTGAAAGAGTATGTTGTATAGCTCACGATATGCGTATAATAATTTGGGTATATTATGTTTATATAAGCGTTTTATAAATGAATTATAGATAGCTTATATCTATTTATGTAGCTTAAAGTTAGAATATGATGTTTTTAATTGATTAGGATATTCATTTGGTGTGTATGTATATAATGAAGTTGAAGGAATCCCTGGATAGCGTAAATATGGTATATTGATATAATGTGAATTATTATCTTATGGTTACAGTATAATAAAGCATGAATCTATTGTTAGTGTGTATTATAAGATAAGGTCCAGGGATAGCCCGAGTGTGGTGAGTCAAGATGTACTCATGTATATGTGTGTGTGTGTTCCTCTCAGAAGAATATCTTCCGTATGAAGTTGGATAAGTATGTGTGTTAGGTATTTAAAGCTGAATCCAAAGGTGTATTATAAAATATAATTTCTATTACTTGATTATTGATAAAGATAATGATTAATAGGTAATGAGTATAATTGCTGTGCATAATCCTGAAAATAAGGTAATGCTGAGTAGCGCGGTCCAGTGAATAATATTGCGATAATTTTATATTGAACTTGAATGAAAGTAACTTATATAAAGTTTTTAGTTAAGCGATAGCAATGAATAATGTAATGTGATTAATAATATAGCGATAGCATTTATAATATTTTATAGCAAAATCAATTATTTGAATTCTTTGATATTTATCCGCCAAGCATAAGAGAATCTCGCTGGGTAATGTCGGTAAGGTCCGAGTTCTTTAGTATTGACAAAAATGGGGAATTGTAGGTAGACAACTCCTAGCGATTTTATGAATAGTTAGTCGTTTAGAAAGTTAGACAAAAATACTCAGAGCTATACATCATAACGAGGTTCTCATATTCTATGGAGATATAGGTAATTCTAGGGATATTTTATAGTTATAAACAGAAATAGAGTATACACGTCCAGACGGACGTTACAGCCGCATCATCAAAGCAAGATTCGGCGCACGAGCCATCTCGCGGGCGTTGAAGAAAATAAGAAAACATGTGTTTCCGAGTGATTGAGAAAAGACAATTATTACTAATTACGGGAATACAAAATTACTCGTTAATATTGCACGAATCAAAGATGTTTTTAGATGATCGTGTTCGGCATTTCAATCGCAACAGCGCTCTTATTCTCTTTTTCGCGTCAATGATGCGTAGGTTTCAATAATAGTCAAAACAAGTGACACGCCCACACTTTACGATAAATAAAAAAAAAAAATTATTCTATTTCCTTGAATTTTTATGTTAACTTAAACTCATTGCTCGTCAATCATCCACTGCCAAAAGGACAATCCGATTGAGACCCCCGTCTTCGAGATATTCGAAAGAATAAATATGCCGGTAAAAATCGAGTGCTGCCCCCCCTTAATCACCGCTAGCTCGGCTCGCGCGGTCCGCGCTCAGTTAACAATACGGCGCGAATTCACTGCCGGCCTCAGCGAAATTGAAGGATCTATAACTTCTGAACGGAAAGCCGGCCCAAAGTCTGCAGGGTCTTAAAATTTTCGTCTTTCACTAAGGTATTTTATGTATTTTTTCAGAAACATCAATTGGGTCCAAAGGTCTGTTAGGCAGATTATTCACCTTCTAGGTGGATTTTTGTGCCGTTATAAAGTAGCAAAAATTTCATAGAAATTATTTCTTGAAAGATTACCTCAAAATACGTGAATTCTGTTCCATGATAGTTTTCGATACAAAAACGGGTTTCCGGGTTACAGTCTTCAGAAAAAACATGAAATTAAAAAAAAAAGCAAAATTCATAAAATTCGTAACTGCGACACGTTTATCCGGAAAAATCTGAAAAAATCGTAGAGTGCTAGTTCAACTAGCATTACATATAGATAAAAAATAAAAAATATCGGAACCTATGAGGTTCCGAGCCTAGTCGAGTTGAGCTGGAATTCCCCACCTATATGTCTTGTCCCCGCGCGCCAACTGCCGGAGGTTTTTATGCGATTTTAATATTTAATAACGCCTTTTAACAATTGAATCCATGGAAAACCCGACTCTCTGATAACGCTTACTAGTGATCGGGCGCTAACTCAGAGAGTTTTCAGCGCCCGTAGCAACGCGGTCGCTAAAAATTGTTTGAGTTAGAGCCCATAGCAACGCGGTCGTTAAAAATTGTCCGAGTTAGCGCCTGATTACTAGTTAGCGTTATCACAGAGTCGGGTTTTCCATAGATTCAATTGTTACTGGGCGTTATTAAACATTAAAATTGCATACAGGGTGATTCAGTTTGACCGGGCCATTTTAGCTGGGTGGACTCCTCGCGAAATTCGAAGACTAAATTTCCTTTACTAAAAATTCGAGGGACTAATAATTTACGAGCTACGGAAGATCTTAGTTGACCAATCACAGAGCCTACAGCTGCTCGAGTTAGTGCCGGGTCAAAAGTATAAAATAAGCAGTGCCCGTAGCGAATTGATTTTCATTAAAATGAAAATAAATTTTTGAAACATTACCAAAATTGTTCGTGTTTCGTGGTTTTCGTCCTCCAGGTCCACGGCTACGCAGTTCTCGTCATCTAGGTCCACCGCTTTGTAGTTTTGGTCCTCCAGGTCCACCGCTACGTAGTTCTCATCGTCCCGGTCATCCGCTTCGTGATTTTCGTCCTCCAGGTCCACTGCTACGTAGTTTTCGTCGTTCAGGTCCTCCGCTTCGTGATTTTCGTCCTCCAGGTCCTCCGCGTCGTAGTTCTCATCGTCCCGCTTCTCTGCTTCCGGGTTTTCGTCCTCCAGGTCCACCGCTGCGCAGTTCTCGTCGTCCAGGTTTACTGCTCTGTAGTTTTCGTCCTCCTGGTCCACCGCTACGTAGTTCTCATCGTCCACGTAGCGGAGGACCTGGACGACGAAAACTACGTAGAGGTGGACCTGGAGAACGAAAATCACGAAGCGAACGACCGGGACGACTAAAACTACGTAGCGGTGGACTTGGAGGACGAAAACTACAAAGCAGTACACCTGGACGACGAGAACTCGGCAGTGGTGGACCTGGAGGACGAGAACCAGGAACCGGAGAAGCAGGAACCGGAGAACCTGGAGGACGGAAATCACGAAGCCGAGGACCTGGAGGACGAAAATCACGAAGCGGAGGACCTGGACGACGAAAACTACGTAGCAGTGGACCTGGAGGACGAAAATCACGAAGCGGACGACCGGGACGATGAGAACTATGTAGCGGTGGACCTGGAGGACCAAAACTACAAAGCGGTGGACCTGGAGGACCAAAACTACAAAGCGGTGGACCTGGACGACGAGAACTGCGTAGCAGTGGACCTGGAGGACGAAAACCGCGAAGCACGAAAAATTTTAGTAATGTTTCAAAAATTTATTTTCATTTTAATGAAATTCGATTTGCTACGGGCACTGCTTATTTTATACTTTTGACCCGGCACTAACTCGAGCAGCTGTAGGCTCTGTGATTGGTCAACTAAGATCTTCCGTAGCTCGTAAATTATTAGTCCCTCGAATTTTTAGTAAAGGAAATTTAGTTTTAGAATTTCGCGAGGAGTCCACCCAGCTAAAATGGCCCGGTCAAACTGAATCACCCTGTAGAGACCTCCGGCAGTTGGCGCGAAGTAACACGACATATGGGTACTAGCGGGGGTGAACGGGTGCAAGCTGAAGAAAAAGGCGGTGTTACCCGACGTTGGCGGGTAAAGTTAGCGTTACCGACGCTATGTAATGCTAAAAGATCCAAAATCGCTACCCAGATTCTTCACGACCAAACCCAGGACGGACATCCAATTCCTTCAATTTTTTTTTTTTTTTCAAAATTATTTCCATACGTCGATTTATTGAAAATAATCATATTCGAGATTTCGAAGTAATATCAATAATTTATAGTATTTCATTCGTAATTTAAAGAATATTCGGTTAATATACCGATTGTTAAGATTCGAAATAATTATTTTCAATAAATCGAAATGGAAATAATTTTGAAAATGCAAAAAAAATGGAAAGCGTTGGATGTCCGCCTCAGTTTTGGTCTTGAAAAATCTGGTTTCGGCTCTACAATTTATGGAATTTTTTTCAAAAACATCGAAGGGGTCGCACTTGACAAAAATCGAATTTTTATAGTTTAATGCG
This sequence comes from Macrophya alboannulata, assembly GCA_949628255.1. NCBI lineage: Eukaryota > Metazoa > Arthropoda > Insecta > Hymenoptera > Tenthredinidae > Macrophya > Macrophya alboannulata. Next base: position 35,080,827 of record OX451207.1, on the reverse strand, counting down.
TATAAAAATGATTGAGTTGACGATGTATATTTGTTTACCTATTCTTATGTTGAAGTACAATCCAAGACGAAGAAAAGACGTATTTACTCATGTCGATATCTCTTTTTTATGCAGAGTTATACCTAATTGGAGTTATTCGAATGTATTATTTCGTTAATTATTCGGAAATTCATAACACGAAGACGGATTGGGATAAACATCTGAAAATTGGTCCACGTTCTTCATTCATCACCTACTATCGAATAAAAAAAAAACTGAAAAAATCAAAAATATCGAGGGTCAGCGACCGGGTCAGTTGGCATGGAAAAGCCCATAGTTTATAGATGTGAATTCAAGACATATACGCCACAAACCATGCTTTACTTAACTATGATGATAATTTATAATTTATATGAAGCATAGTCTGGAGACATAACAGCCCCAGGCCATGCGTTATCTATAAATTGGGGTTCCCACGCTAAACCGGTAAGCCAAATTCCTGAGCATTCATGTTTCAGTCCAACCTTTTATATCTGTTGATACTTATTAAGAATAGCTTTCATGTTTTCCTTTCAGATTTTCATCTCAATTCATTTTCGAGTCTGAATATTTGCAAAATTTGACATCAACAAATTGCAAATACCATAGATATAATGTACTAGATTGGACAAGTTAAAAAAACTCAGTGGCATACGGTAGTATGTCACACAAGAATAGCGACATCCCGTGCTGCCACCTATAATTGATGGTAAAACAGAGCATTTGTCGATATCGGAAAAGTATTTACCCGGAGGCTGAAACTCAATAAATTTTCTGTCGGTCAAAACATTCAAATCTTTTACCAAACGCATATACCACGTGGTTTAATTTTGAATCATGACATTCAGATTTAAGAAAAGTTCACGCATGTTCCATGTTATACTCATTATACTACATGGCTGGATGATATTGGCTACATTCCGAAAGGAGATAAGCCCAAGGATCACTAATAACAATAATAACCTATATGCGGGGAACAGTTAATGTTTCATCGGTAGCCGTGTCAGCAGCGAACGTTTGATTATAAACCACGTTTCCGTGTTAACCGTGATGTGCAGAAATTGTTATCAAACAAGACAGAATAACTATTCACGATGATATCTACGACGAATGTGATATCTATCTTCCGATTAAATCCAGGACATGTGGACACGTGGTTCTGTGAAACAATCTTGCAGCAGAGCTACGATATTATCAATACCAAAGGTAAGTGGAGAATTGCAAAGTAAATACGAAAAACTTTAGCTGCGTTCATAAAATCTTGCAACTTTCTCACGCAAGTTGACCAGTAACTTGTTTTACGAACAGTGTGAACGAATTTGCAAATAAGCTTTCGAAGTAGAAAAGAATCGCGAATTTGTTTCCCAACTTTCTGAATTACTACATTTGTCTTGCAGGACTATTCACAGATTGTAAGGTACGAGGAGCCTACGAAGACATGATGCGAAGCATTTCAGGTAAAAATGATTTATGAGAAATTGGTACATTATTTTTGTAGTTTTTAATAGTAAAACCATTTACTGTATGATGGTGGTGGCATAGATATAAGGTACTATCTATGGTGGTGGGTAATAAGACGCATACTTTTTTTTTTCATTTTATTGTGTTTATTTAAAAAATTAATATTATATTTTAACAAATATTATAATTTACATAAGAAAAAAAAAGATAAAAATAAAACTATCAATGCCCGTCATCTACCACTTTTGTTATTGATAGTAGTGGTAGATGACGGGTGCATAGCCGCCACGGCGTCTGTGGTAGCGGCGGCGGCGCCCACCGCGCCCTCTTCTACCACCGCCTCGCTGTTGCTGCTGCTGTTGCTGCTGCTGCTGCTGTTGCGGCTGCTGCCCTGCAACCTGCGCTTGCAGGGCAGCAATTTGAGCTCGTAGCTCAGCAATCAAGTTCTATAAATAATCAAAAAAATCATGGCTAAGAATATGTATAATACTGTACATATAAAAATGACTAAGGATTGAAAACCACGTACGTTTTCTGGAGGCGGTGGCTCGTCCAAATCGTAGGGCAGCGGGTGGTGGACCGCCGCCGCTACCCCAGCCGCAGCATTATTCTGAGGAGCTTCATGCTCCTTATTACTGTATACACTGATGTTATCGTCTGAAACAATGAAATGCAAGATTAATTCACACCGTGTAAAAACCTTCGGTTGGCACTTAAATGTTATGCCACGATAATTGTTTTACATAAAAATTATCACTTCCGAGTAGAATTCCAATATTATAAAGGGGAGACTTTGGTGAAATTTCGACAAAAACAATTTTTCATTTTCAAAATCATTGAAAAGAATCTGATCGAAAATTCTTTCCAGCAAGATTTAGATTATGGTAGTATGTGTATTTAAAAAAAGTTCAATCTTCTGCGATGAAAGTGTAAGTGCGAGGAATTTTTGATAGCGGTGCGTAGGAAATCTTCTGCAAAAGGTTCTTGGTACATACACTTTCATCGCAGAAGATTGAACTTTTTTTCAAATACACATACCGCCATAATCTAAATAATCTAAATTTTGCTGCGTGGAATTTTTTGATTAAATTTTGCTTACTCATTTTAAAAACGAATAAATCGTTTTTATCAAAATTTCATAAAAGTCCCCCTTAATTAGGTGTAAGATCCAAATTTTGAGAAAAAAAAAATTAAATAAAAAAAAGCTTTTCATAAATAATTTTATAATTGATTGCCTCAATTTGGCACCTTTATTAATCTGATTGAATGATTATTGTATACTAATCATGAAATTATTGCAACTTTATATTTAATTTCTCGATTTTGATCAGAAATAGTAAGTCTATCATTTCGAATATTCACTTGAACAGAATTATGAATAAACGTGGGTCTTATTTTAGGTTAGGATTTAAAGACGGTATACAGCACTTGCGAGACTGAATTGACATTCTGAAAATATAACATCGCGTCCGTGACATTTGACTGATATAGCTTAATAAAAGCAATAGACGTTCCATCACTTTCTGCGATGACAAAAGTGTTACAAGCATACTTACTACTTGACATGCTGCGGCTGCGACGCGTCGGCGTGGAGTGGCGGTATTGCTCGCAGGGGTACTAACTTAACTCGTTCGGTCGGCGGTACCATGGCCGTACCAAGCAATGGCCCGACCGACGAAAATCAGTTGGGAACCACTGTGAACACATGATCGACAGCTCATTCGATTCGGGATGACGTCTAGAAAAAGGTCAGAAGATTTAACACTCGCCCAGAAACAATTGCAAAAGTTATATTGCTGCTAACTCGAAAACTATTAGTGATACCGTAAATTTGAAAAAAGATTCTTAAAGAGCAAGACATTTCTAATCAGAAAGTTACAGCTTCTGGAACTCTATCTTGATTATTAATACCTTTAATTTAACGTTGAAAGTAGAGTTTCGCGCGGCGAACGCTTCGCTTCACACGGGCGACCAACCACGTGGTTTGTGAATCGTATTCAGCACTTGTGTCGTGATGTGTGTACTATCGTTTTATACTATTGAATATGAATTCAAATATTTAACAACATTATGGTATTATCTAGACACTTCAGAGAACAAAATTCTGTCTCGCAAAAATAATTTCATCGATTTTTCGAGAACTAAACACATCGTTCATTAAGCAATTATCTCAGAACCTTCGTCTCCATTTAAAATCGTGTAATTGTTCAAGAAAAGCTGCTACAATTATTTCGCTTCGTGAAGACCTTTAGACAACTATACTTAATGAGATTATAATATTGCGTTATCTTTCATTTTTGATTCAGAATCATATTGTTATTACTGTTTTTATTTGAGAAAAGGTATTAAAAAACATTTGTTTTGAATTTTTGGAGCCATGTGTTTCAAATAATGTGATAACTTTTTTTGTTGTTTAGTTCATCGATCAAGCTCCTCCCATTCTCGGAGTTTCTCGTGACTCACCCTGTATAACTACTTCGTTCCTTTATAAAATGTTTTCATACAAATGGCTCTAAAAATTCAGAACAGATGTTTTTGAATACCTTTACATTAATAACATAATTCGATAAAAAAAATTTAACTCCTCCTTTTAATTTGCTGAATTTTTGTCAGCTTGGATAACAGTTAAAGAAAACGCAATATTATAATCTTATTAAGTATAGTTGTCAAAAGGTCGTACATGGAGTGAAATAATTCTAGCAGCTTTCTTTGAACAACTACACGACTTCTAGTATAGATGACAATTTCTAAAAAAAATCGCTTAACGAACAATACGTTCAATTTTAGAAAAATCGACGAAATTTTTTTTTCTCGACGGAGATTTGTTCTCCCGTGTCTACATAATACCATAATTCTGTGAATATTTTCGAATTTACGCTCTCACACATAGTTTTCGAGTTATCAGCAAAAAACTAGACCCCGTCTTTTTAGAATCTCGATTTTTCTATAATTTTTGCAATTGTTTGATAATTGTTTGATAATAAACCATTTATATGCGATTCATTCTTTGCAGACGGTTTTGTTGGCTCTGACGAGGGCCTTTTTCGATGCTCAGTGGTCCCGAACCTCAGGAACGATGTACAAGCGTAGAACTTGAAGATGTCGAACTGGAAAACTATACAAAATTATCGTGCATTACGTTTGTCTACAATATGTGAGGAGGTTGCATGATGTGAGATATCTGCTCGAGAATCAAAATACCAAGATCTATTTAATAAATTGTCGTGTAATAACAACAGAAAAGGTATGCGTCGAATGTGCGTCAGTTGATTATTGTAATGCTCTAATCCTTCCTGAGAGTTCAGGGAGAACTATTCCTAGCAGAACAGTCATATTACAGGGTGATAGTGTCACATTCGAGTCGAGTCAAATGGATCATTATCTGCGAAATTATCATTATCATTTATTCATTCATTCATTTATTGAGGTTCAATAATTTTCCTTACTACTTTGGTAATTAATGCTGAGTGTGTGTGTGTGTATAAGGTTAGCGTTATACTTTTGAAATCTTCATTGTGAAAAAGTTTCTATATCATTAAAAACATTTTACGTCGATAAAATAACATGAGATAATGCGCGATCATTAATAATCTGTAGGTCGCATCGAATATCTAGATTATCGATCAATTTATGCAGAACTCATACCAAGACGCAATACTGTTGGTAAAAAAGAGTACTGAAGCGAAATCCACGAAAATGCCTTTTTCGATGGCCATGCCGCCTACATTCATAGCGCGACACTAATGTCAGCCGCCATCTTGTCCAATCTAGTACATTATATCTATGCAAATACCTATAACGTAGTCAAAAATTATGATTTTGATAGAAACAAGGGTATAGTCTTTTTCCTCTGGTAAACGTACTTTGATGAAAAAAAGATTGAGAACATTATCGAAATATATCAATTTTAATCGAAAAAATTGATCATCTTAATCAATTATTTTCACAAAAGAAGGTTTCCGGAGGAAGAAAATCATGTCCCTATTTTTCTTCAACATCATTAGTTTCAGATAGTTAGAGACATTTGAAATTGTTTCGGATCAAACTTAAAACAAATTCAGACACAAGAATGAATTGAGATGAAAATCTGGAAAGAATCATGAAAGCTATACCTTCAATAAGTAGAAAACGTAAAAAATTCGGTCAAATCAAAATTAGTCAGAAAATAGGGTCGTCGCTGTGGCGTAAGGCTTGAGGCCACGATGACTCCAAAGTACACCTTATACAAGGTGGTCTATTCATCGTGAGCACCCCTAACATCTCCGATGCTGTTACAGTAACAAGAAAAATTTTAAAAGATATTTTACTCGATTTCGTAGAGCTGATACAGTGGTGTAATATCATTTCGGTCAAGGCCGTAGTTATAGAGTTCGCAAGGTCAACAATGGTTTCTTGAACGGAAATATATATTTTTCATGACGTAATCTCGGATGAATCCTTGTTTTGTCAGATACTATTTTTTTATGATATCCAGCCGAATGTTGGCTATCAATAGTAATCAACCAATAACCAACTTAGAAATAGTAAGATTCATCGAAAAATACCAAGAGACCTGTTTTGTAGAGCGTTCAATTTTGAACCAAAGTAGCTATGCAGAATCATTCTCAGAAGATTAGTACTTGAGATATGAAAATTGAAGTGTGCCAGTAGAACATTACCCGTGTTATTAAAATGAGAAATATAAATTCGCGCTGAGGCACCTTTTAACATTCATACTAACTAGGAGAGTATCGCACCCCCGGACCATGGATCTTGACCAAACTTATTGAGGTGTTTGCTTGAACCAAAATATAAATTACCTGCTAAAAAACTCTCCGGACCTGGCCTTTACTCTATCAATTTACCTAAATGTACAATAGAAATCAGCGTGACCTGGGTTTTGCAAACTACCATGAAATAATCAGTTTTTGTGCAGCGTTATGAGATTCTTTATTGCACTGAATATTTATTTATTGAATAGTCATTATTGTACATCAGATTTTTAAAATTCAACATCCCAGCTATAGAAAAGCACTCTATTCTGCGCCTATCGACACATTGCTTCTCATCGTTTATTACTTGTACAATATTCACTTGGTGAATCTGAAGATCTCTTCCAACTTGAAAAATGTTGAATACGTAGTCTCAATACTCTCATTGACAGCATACAAAATCCTGTAAATTACCACATAATGTCGGTTTCATTGCAATATTATATTTATTATTTGAGAAGAATGCGTATACTTATATACTTATCTCGTGGAATGGCATTATGGGGGTTCTCTGGTTTGATGGGTTCAAAAAATCGATTTTTTTTTTATTTGCAGAAATTGTTTCTTTAATATGTCTGGAATCTGGTGATAAAGTGATTTTTCAAAATTCGAAGCCATTATAAAGATACAGCAGTTAGAAGAGGCAGGTGTTCGGAGCGCTGAGCTGAGCTCTCCGAGCGGCGTGCCAGTGATGTCACCAAAAATGTCAGAATTGCAGCAAAAGCAGACAAATCTGCTCTGAAAGGCTTTCAAGAGGAGGAGGAAGGTGTACTCTATGGACCTGGTATCGCAGATTAATGGTTAGTTAGGATTTTTATAGTTGTAACTATACTTGAAACTTCAAACGCGTTTTTCTCAAAACTATGTTTTTCAAACTTTCCTCCATCATATCTCGAGAACAGCTTGGCCGATTCACTTCAAATTTATAGGGTCGACTCAGCACATATAGACGCACGGAATGGTTTATTATCACCCCAATATTCATAATATCTCAATTTTTTTTTTAACAAGAAGTTGACAAAAAATACATGAAATTCGAAATTTTTTGTTCCGAAGTCTGTCAAAAATCCAATTTTCAACATTTTCTTCTCATGATAGTCCATTCCGTATATTCAAGCTTACAGATTGAAACGCCGCCAATTTTTATAATTTCAGATAAGCCAATCAGCTGACTTCGTGGAGGGAGTGAGGGCCCATTTTTTCGAGGCAGGTGTCTTCAGAGCGCTATAACTTTGGTTCTAATGAATATTTTTAGCTAAAAATGTATATGTATACTCTTGAAACACTTATAAATAAATAATAAAAACTCCAAAGTTTTATCTCTTCATTGGTCCTCACAAAAAAATCCCAAAAAATGTTTAAAAATAAGACCGTCAAACCAGGGTACCCCCTTATGTCATTATAAGTGAGGTTAAGTTGTCTGATTGAACGTCTATGGGCGACAGCCCGATTTACGAACAAACTGCTACGAAAAAACCTTCCCTTATAGGAATTCGCAATTACTCTTCGCTACACGATATTTTTTGATTTGTTTGATCTAACGATTTTCTATATGGATTGACGTATTGACGTTGATCGTCGCGCATGCTAGCCATATCTGCGAAACTGCCTTTGTAAAAGCGTCGTCTGCTCGTTCGCTTAGAAACACGTCTTTGCAATTCCTACGTCCATGGTCTTTGCTCCTAGCAGACAGGCAGTTTCGCATATGTGTAGCATGCGCGTCATCGAGGTCGATACGTCAATCCATAAAGAAAATCATTAAATCCAAGAAATCAAAAATTATCGTGAAGTGAAAAATTATAGCCAATTTTTATTAGGTAAGGTCTTTTTGCAGCAGTTTGTTCCTGAATCGGGCTGTCGGTTATAAACGTTCAATCGGACAACTTAACCTCACTTATAATGACATAATGCCATTCCACGAGATAAGTATATAGGTATACGCATTCTTTTGAAATAATAAATATAATATTGCAATGAAACCGACATTATGTGGTGATTTACAGGATTTCGTATGCCGTCAGTGGGAGTATTGAGACTACGTATTCAACATTTTTCAAGTCGGAAGAGATCTTCAGATTCACCAAGTGAATATTGTACAAGTAATAAACGATGAGAAGCAATGTGGCGATAGGCGCAGAATAGAGTGCTTTTCTATAGCTGGGATGTTAAATTTTGACAATCTGATGTACAATAATGACTGTATTCAATGAATAATCATTCAGTGCAATAAAGAATCTCATAACGCTGCACAAAAACTGATTATTTCATGACAATTAGCAAAACCCAGGTTACGCTGATTTCTATCGTACATTTAAGTAAATTGATAGAGTAAAGGCCAAGTCCGGAGAGTTTTTTTAGCAGGTAATTCATATTTTGGCTCAAGCAAACACCCCTATAAGTTGGGTCAAGATCCATGGTCCGGGGGTGCGATACTCTCCTAGTTAGTTCAAGTTTCCAGGTCCGTAGGTAAAAACTACTACCTTTCAAGCGTATCTACTAGACTACAGGCTTATTATTTCACAAATATACAACAATTCAAAACTTATGCAATTATATAAAAAACTTATACACTTAATTATTCATGTATAATATAGTTTAGAGACATAATGCATCCGATCACTTATCTATGATTCATTTATAATATAGTTTGTGGACATAATGGCCTCAAACTATGCGCGATATCTATATATGTATAATGATCTATAATTTCACATATAAAGAATAGTTTGGAGACATAAGGGCCCTAAACTATGCGTTATCTATATATATGAAAATTACAATAAACGTCATACTATAAATGCTCTAATGATTGATATTTTAATTTTTTTATTCGAGGTTTCTATTGAAATTACCATGGACTTCATACTATAAATGCTCCAACGATTAATGTCTTGACTTTCTAATTCAAACTTTATATCAATATTACTGACTGACGGTTTGACGAAAAGGCCGAAATGATTCAGCCTCTTTATGAAAAGGCTGAATCCAGGTAGGCTAATCGTAGAATGAACGTTGATTTGACGAAAAGGCTGATGGTCAGGCTCTTCGCGAAGAGCCGGATTTTCGTCAGTCTAATTGTAGAATCAACGGTCATTCTACGAAAAGGCGGCGTTTCGTGAAAAGGCTAGGCTTTTTACAAAAAGCCTAATTTTACGAAAAGGCTGCGACAGACATATATTTATACATATAGATAACGCATGGTGTGGGGCCCTCATGTCTCCAAACTATTCTTTTTATATGGAATCATGGATCATTATATATAGGTATCGCGCATAGTTTGAGGCCATTATGTCTACCAACTATACTATATATATGAATCATAGAGACATAATCGGATGCGTCATGTCTCTAAAATTATGTGATCGAATGCGGATGACCTGGACACCGAGAACTACAAAACTAATAACCTGGACCCCGAAAGCTACGGAGTGGATGACCTGGACACCAAAAACTGTGCAGAGGAAAACCTTGACATCGAGAACCACTGAGCAGAGGACTTGGACATCGGAAACGACGGAATAGATGGCCTGGGCACCAAGATTATGAAGCGGATAACCTGGGCATCGAAGACTACGAAGAAGAAAACCTGCACCCCGGAAACCACAGGGCAAAGGGCCTAAACACTGCACACCACGAAACGGATAAGTTTGACTTCAAGAATTTCGAAGCGGATGTTCTGGACATTAAAAAACTGCGGAGAAGAAAACCCGGACCTCGAATTCCACGGAGCGGTTTTCCACTGACATGGAGAGCATCTGAGTTCCGGATCATGGATTTTGCTCAAACTTAAAGGGATGTTCCTTTGGCCTGAAAAATGAAAGCCATGGTTCCATTCCATCTAATAGGCCCTTGTTCTCTTAGCGAGCCCTAGTTAATTGTAATAACCAGCGGTAGATGATGTTCTTTTTCATCGGATTGAGTTTTCTTTGCCATGATCTGGTATGACACGGCATGAATGTGAGTTAGCTTTCTGAAAAATATGGTACAGCAAGCTCGAATTACACTACTTGTGGGTACGCGCTAGTAAAATTAATGAAATTGTATGATACTGATAAAAAAGTAAATCGGAGCAGTATAAATAGAGCCCAGATCGAATCTGACTATCAAATCATGATCAATATGCATGGAACCGAGACGCTGCCTAGATGCAAGATAGAACTAGCATCTACCTAGATACGCATGCACAGTTAGACGCTAAGACTTGAGTATAGGTTTGGCCACAATTTTAACCCTACCTCACATGTAGGACCGAAATATGCCTGTGTATGAGAAACTTCAAAATCCGGGAGCCCGCGACAGTCAGAGAATGTCAATTTGTTCGTCGTTTATATATGTATAGTAGAGAAAAGTGACCAAATATGGAATAGTATCCACAATATGGAATACCACTATTTCTTACAAATCAATTCAAGACGACAAGAAAGAATATGTTAATTAATATTGAAATACAAGCCTTAGTCCTAGTCGTGTGTTTCAATATTAATTGACATATTTTTTTTGTCGTCTTGAATTGATTTGTTTAAAAGAAACAGTGGTATTCCATATTGTGGATACTATTCTATAATTGGTCACTTTCCTCTAGTGTTGCTTTCATTATTATAGTTATGTGGTTCATCAAACGGGACCGCTTGAAGGCCCCTACACAACTAGCGTGGTGAAGCGGCGAGCGGCAAGCGGTAGCTAATGGAATCGCCGTCCTTCCAGTCATCGCTACGCTCTCATTGGCTACCGCTTGCCGCTTCGCCGCGCTGGTGTGCAGGGGCCATAGCAGTGTAAGCGCTACGGATTTTGGACAAATATTTGAAAAGCAGACACAGTTGTTGGTCGCTGTTTTTCTCCTGAAGCGTCTGCTCATCGTCTATACTCAAGGAAATACGAAAATGTGAAATTGGCATTATTTAAAACAATAATATTCAAAAGCATCTCATTTGTATTCAAATTACTAGTTATTATATTTCATATAATAAACAATATTACAAAAATGACGTTAATCTCAACCTTTTATATCTAAACACATTTTCATAATAAACTTTTTTTTGAACCAATAACTTTCGACTACAACTGGCCCTCGGATATTTTCTAATCGACTTAAATGTTTTATCTTTATATTCTCCCAGACCAATAATACAAACCGAAAAATAAATCCTTTCTTATACTCTATGATATAATATAATATGATCGAATATCTTCTGATATCCTATAATAATAATACAACTCAAATGTCTAATCTTTATATACTCTTGGTCCAACAACAAAACCCAAAAAGTGAATACGTTTTTGTACTCTGGGATATAAAATATAATGTACTATGTATATAATATGTAATATATAATATATATTGTATAATATATGATCGAATATCTTCTGATATCCTGTAATGATAATACAACTCAAATGTCTAATTTTTATATACTCTTGGTTCAACAACACAAACCAAAAAGTGAATACGTTTTTGTACTCTGCGATATAAAATATAATGTACTATGTATGTAATATGTAATATATAATATATATTGTATAATATATGATCGAATATCTTCTGATATCCTGTAATGATAATACAACTCAAATGTCTAATTTTTATATACTCTTGGTTCAACAACACAAACCAAAAAGTGAATACGTTTTTGTACTCTGTGATATAAAATATAATGTATGTATGTACACTTGTCAAGTTGGATTGTGACACATATGAAGTTGCACCCCTTTCTGACGAAACATTAAAAAGTTGAGCACAGCAATTGTTAGGCAGTCGCGACCCGACATACCCGATACAAAGCCAATAGGAGCGCGGACAATTGCTGTGCTCAACTTTTTAATGTTTCGTCAGAAAGGCGTGCAACTTCATATGTGTCACAATCCAACTCGTCAAGTGTACACTTGACAAGTTGGATTCTGACACATATGAAGTTGCACCCCTTTCTGACAAAACATTAAAAAGTTGAGCACAGCAATTGTCAGGCTCAGGCAGCGCTGCTATTACCTTTGTATCGGGTATGTCGGGTCGCGACTGCCTAACAATTGCTGTGCTCAACTTTTAAATGTTTCGTCAGAAAGGGGTGCAACTTCATATGTGTCAGAATCCAACTCGTCAAGTGTACGATGTATATTAGGGTGGCAATATTTTGTTCGACTTCTTTTCGCTTGAAGCTCACATGAAAATTTGTAAGTTTGATGCATTTTGAAAGCGCTCTCCAAATTTCAGCTCAATTGAAGAATTTGTAGAGGTTGCTCAAGAATTTTTTAAATTTCAAAATTCAATGAAATCGGTCTTTTTTTTATATTGTCTTCTGCTGCTCACTATTTTAATCTTTTTTGTGTAGATTGTAGAAAAACATCCCGAAATTTAATGTCAAAATATTAATATTTAAAGGTCGCTGAAAACCATTGACGATTTATTAGCATTTTGTTCTGTTAATTACCAAGTGACCTTTGAATATCAATATTTTGACTGGAAATTTCAGGATGTTTCTCTACAATCTACATCAAGATTGAAGTTATTAGCAACTGAAGAATATAAGACAAAAAAATCGATTTCTTTGAATTTTGACATTTTCAAATTCTTGAGCAACCTCTACAAATTTTTTAATTAAGCTGAAATTTGGAAACAGCTCTTAAAAGGCATCAAACTAACGAATTTTCATGCGAGCTTTGAAAAGAAATGAAGTCGAAAAAATATTGCCACCCTAATGTATATGGGTCATTCCATGTCAATTCAACGACGTTGCGACAGTGACCCTGTTCGATTTTTTTGACTTTTTAATATGTTTTCATACATGTAAAAAGAAGTCTTCACCTAAATTTTTAGCTCTTTATCTCCACCCACTCCAGAGTTATCGATTTTTGCTTAAAAAATGTATATCTTTGACTATAATCATGATAATATCACTTTATAGGAGCCTTTTTTTTTTCTTTTTCAGCGCTCTTTCTGACAAAAAAAATTAAAAAACTGAAAAAAAAAAATTTTTATGCTTTTTCGGCCATTTTTAGTCAAAAAATTAGTTTTTCGTTCAATGGGACACTTTTGATTTTTTTCAAAAAACTTCACAAAATTCTACGTTAAAAAACAAAATTTTTGAGCCATAAACCAAGATGGGCTTCAAATAACTTCTAGTAAGAAAAATTAAAAAACGAGAAAAATAAATCAAAATTACAGGAAAAATGGTTTTTTAATTTTTTTTACTAGAAGTTATTTGAAGCCCATCTTGGTTTATGGCTCAAAAATTTTGTTTTTTTAACGTAGAATTTTGTGAATTTTTTTGAAAAAAATCAAAAGTGTCCCATTGAACGACAAACTAATTTTTTGACTAAAAATGGCCAAAAAAGCATTAAAATTTTTTTTTTTCAGTTTACAATTTTTTTTTTCAGAAAGAGCGTTGAAAAAGAAAAAAATGACTCCCATAAAGTGAGATTATCATAATTATAGTCAAAGATATACGTTTTTAAGCAAAAATCGATAACTCCGGAGTGGGTGGAGATAAAGAGCTAGAAATTTAGCTGAAGACTTCTATTTACATGTATGAAAACATATTAAAAAATTAAAAAAATCGAAGAGGGTCACCGTCGCAACGTCGTCGAATTGATATGGAATGACCCATATAATATGTGATATATAGGTGATATATATTATGTAATATATGATCAAATATCTTCTGATATCCAGTAGTGATAATACAACTTAAATGTCTCATCTTTATACTCTCTCGTTTCAACAACACAAACCAAAAAATGAATACTTTTCTGTACTTTATGATATTTTATCTTTCGGAAAGTATGACTAACTGTAAATTAAATATGTGAAATCTATTATTCATGTGGTTGCAATAACTACAAAACAATTCGTGTACGTATTGTAACGGCAATTTCCCGAGCTCGGGTGACCCAGGAAAATAAATCCGAAAACAAACCTGGCTCCAACGTAGATTAGGGGTGGTTGCTGGGCGCCAGACTTCGGGGATGAAGTCCTCTCTCTCGCTCTCTCGCTCGGGACTAACTCTAGGGATCGGTAGAGGGATATGGTGGGGGCGATGAATAAAGACACCGATACGAGGAAAAAAAATATGTTTAACTAAAATGTTTATTGAAAAAAAAGAAAAAAAAAAAAAGGTCGCGAATTACCGCCCGCTACCTGGCGTATAGGATACAAAATATAATATAATATAACGTGACTCTACTCTACTAATTAACAATAATAAATAAATAATCAAAAGAATAACTAATCAAAATTATAAATACTGATGCTACTAGGAGTAGTTCACTCGCACACTCTCTCTCTCACCCGCTCGGGAACTCAGGTATACGTCCCTCGCTCACGCTCTCGTTGAACGGAGAACACACCGCGTTAGCGGCGAGAGACTCCGCTGCCGAACAGCTGTGGCGGGGAAGGGAGTGGGGGGGGGGGGGGGGGGGTCGGTACACTCTCGCACGACACTTGGGGGATTGCCTGAGCCTCTGCCTCGCTGCAGACTACTGCGACGCGTGACAGCAGACGACTCGACAAGATGGCGGCCGGGACTCGCGAGACGTTAGGTGCGCAGCGGGGACGAAACCGGCACACTAACACGCAGTGCGCGGACCACGTGGGGTACGGGACTTGTTTGAACACTCTCGCAACGGTCAGGGACTCGCACTCGAGGTTCTAGGGATGTTTGAGGGAACTCACAGGGGTTGTATAGGGTATTGGGGACCGGGACTAGGGTTTTAGGGGTAACCGGACAGATCTTACCTCGATCGGCGACGGTTTCGGTACGGAACTCTGACGTTGACGGTACTCCGCCAGCCACACGTGGTTAACAGAACTCACCGAGTCGTCGTATTTACCGCTTCCGAGGTTCAACCCGTCCAGAAAACACCGGGGAAAAATCCAGGAACTATCACGGCGGGAATACAGGGCACTCTCACTCTCTCTCACTCTCTCTCTCTCTCTTGGGAAGCGCACGGTCGTCACACGTTTACGGAGCACGAGGCTGTTGACACGCGGGACGAACATGGACTGACCGGCTTTTCCGCTATCAGTAATTCTCACCTGTGCCACCCGTCCGGTGAGCGCTGCTCGTTGCCGGTCAGCGGCGTGCCTCGCCAGGTGACCAACATGGCTCCTGTGGACGAGGGCGGTAAGAATTCGAATAGCGGAATCGGTACTCGATACTCGTGCGGGACTAGGTACGCGCGTAAGGCTGGTTAGGAGGAGGTCAAACGTTTTGCCACGTTACAACACCCCTCCGCCAAACGGAACGTACGGGTTTACCCGGACGCTTCCGCAACCTCCGACTCTACCAGACTCGATCGGTAGCTACGGCTATCGGTGTCGCGACCAGGGGGAGTTCGCGGGGTCACAGGTGTTTTGTTAAGGGCCGGGACTGGGGTTTGATCCATCAGCACGGCCAGGCGAGCTGGCTGGCGAGGAGACCCGGGACTCGCTCTCTCTCGGGGGTGGGGGTGGAACCTGTCCCAGGCGACATCCGCCAGGTACCATTCCCAAAGTCGACGCTGAGTCCGAAAGCCGTGACGCTATCCAGGCCCAGGATGCACTGGTATCCCACCGACGGCGCGACTCGGACGACGATGGGGCAGGTCCTGTTGCCGATGCGAACTGGCACTTCCAGCTCGCCGGCGACGGCCTCCACGGCACCGTTGGGGTAGATGATGCCGCTCTGGTCCGGGGGTCTGAGGCGGGGAAGAAGGGCTCGAAACTCGGAGATGGCGGGTCCACCGATGTAGGTTTGGCTGGACCCGGGGTCGAAGAGGGCGTCGAGGCGTTTCCCGGCGACTTCAACCGGAAGGTAGTACCGAGAGTCTCCTCGGCTCTCTCGGAACCGAGTATCGGGGGCGGGCAGGGAAGCGTTCTCCGGCGCAGGTCCTGAGCATCGGCTGCAGGTCGCGTCGGTGGCTCCTGGGGTTTGGCACCGGGAGCACGCGGTGTAGGAGGGGGGGTGGGGGCACTCTCTAACGAAGTGACCTGGGGCGTAGCACCGGAAACAGCCGGCCGGATACCCGGGGGTCGCCGCACCCTCTGAGGGGACCACCGGTTGACCGTTGGCAGGCTGTGCGGAGGCTGCTGTAGCCATCAGTGCGGGAGGGGCGGGGAGGGTGAGGGACATCAGGGCTGGGGGTGCAGGGTTCTGGGTAGGGACGGGGGCGCTCTCTCTCTTCTTCTTCCCTCGGCGGCGGGTTCGGGACTTCGCGGGCGTCTCGTCTAGGGCCGCGATCAGCGCTGCGCCGCTCGCGGGAACCGGAACTGGACCGCTCTCGGGGTTGGGGGTGGCTGGGCTGGCCTGGCTCAGCACGGAGTTGGCCGCGTGACTCTGGCACGCGGGCTCCGGCCTACTAGCACTCTCGGGGGCGGCCGTGGATACCGGGTACGGATCTCCACGCGGCCAGGAGTGCGGGTACAGGTTGGGGAACGGGTCTGAGGGGTCTTCGGGGAGTAGGGGTAGGGGGAGGGTCTCGGGGTCTAAGTATGGAGGGGCCTGGTCGCTAGACGGGACCGGGGTCCCCGGCCTGTACGCGTCTCGCCTTGAGGCCACGTCCGTCTCCAGAGGGTATGGAGGGTTGCCGGGGGTAGCCGGGGGGTCGCCGGTGTACTCACTCGGGGTGGCTGGGACCCGCGGGGGTGCACTGAAGCACGCGGGGTAGCCAGGAGTGGCGGGCTCCCAGGTCAGCTCTTCCGGAACTTCACGGCGCGGTAACGTGTTGGGCAGCGTTCTACCCGCGGACTCGTACTGCGGAGGGAGGGCTGTTGCAGACGTACCACGGGGGGTGCTCACGTACGCATCGGTCCCAAGGCCGTGGCTCGCCCGTGGGGAGGGCGTGGACCAGCGAGGCCAGGGGGCAGGGACCGGGACTTCCGGAACAGGCGGGCGGGGGTGTGGGGTTAGGGGTAGAAGCGGGGGGTATCGGGGAGTTTCGGGGGGTGGGGCTGGGGTGCAGGGTAACTCATCCTTCTCAGCCACCCACGTGACGTCGCAATGGCGGAAGAGCTGGTGGTACCTCAAAAGGCGCCACCTTTGCTCATCGGGCGTGCCATTGGACTGTAGGCGGAGGCGAGTAAGGAGGGTGTTGAGCCCTTGCTCTGACAAGCTGCACACCCAGGTGATGAAGGCGTCAGTCTCGTCGGGTTCTCTCCCTGAGCGAGGGTGGTCTTCCTCCACTTGCGCGGGGGTGGCGTTGCCCATCGCTGCTGAGACGTTAACCAAATCAGAGGGGGGGGGGGGGGGGGGGTGTTGACTGATAACAACCAAACACAACTCACTCTCACTCTCCCAACTCACACACTCAAGCTACTACTCTCAAAAAATCAAAAAAAAGAAAAACCGCGGCAGCACAGATAGGGGGTGGATTCGGCCTACCCGAAGTGTCTTTATTCGGGCCCCACGTTGGGCGCCACTTTTGTAACGGCAATTTCCCGAGCTCGGGTGACCCAGGAAAATAAATCCGAAAACAAACCTGGCTCCAACGTAGATTAGGGGTGGTTGCTGGGCGCCAGACTTCGGGGATGAAGTCCTCTCTCTCGCTCTCTCGCTCGGGACTAACTCTAGGGATCGGTAGAGGGATATGGTGGGGGCGATGAATAAAGACACCGATACGAGAAAAAAATATGTTTAACTAAAATGTTTATTGAAAAAAAAGAAAAAAAGAAAAAGGTCGCGAATTACCGCCCGCTACCTGGCGTATAGGATACAAAATATAATATAATATAACGTGACTCTACTCTACTAATTAACAATAATAAATAAATAATCAAAAGAATAACTAATCAAAATTATAAATACTGATGCTACTAGGAGTAGTTCACTCGCACACTCTCTCTCTCACCCGCTCGGGAACTCAGGTATACGTCCCTCGCTCACGCTCTCGTTGAACGGAGAACACACCGCGTTAGCGGCGAGAGACTCCGCTGCCGAACAGCTGTGGCGGGGAAGGGATTGGGGGGGGGGTCGGTACACTCTCGCACGACACTTGGGGGATTGCCTGAGCCTCTGCCTCGCTGCAGACTACTGCGACGCGTGACAGCAGACGACTCGACAAGATGGCGGCCGGGACTCGCGGACGTTAGGTGCGCAGCGGGGACGAAACCGGCACACTAACACGCAGTGCGCGGACCACGTGGGGTACGGGACTTGTTTGAACACTGTCGCAACGGTCAGGGACTCGCACTCGAGGTTCTAGGGATGTTTGAGGGAACTCACAGGGGTTGTATAGGGTATTGGGGACCGGGACTAGGGTTTTAGGGGTAACCGGACAGATCTTACCTCGATCGGCGACGGTTTCGGTACGGAACTCTGACGTTGACGGTACTCCGCCAGCCACACGTGGTTAACAGAACTCACCGAGTCGTCGTATTTACCGCTTCCGAGGTTCAACCCGTCCAGAAAACACCGGGGAAAAATCCAGGAACTATCACGGCGGGAATACAGGGCACTCTCACTCTCTCTCACTCTCTCTCTCTCTCTTGGGAAGCGCACGGCCGTCACACGTTTACGGAGCACGAGGCTGTTGACACGCGGGACGAACATGGACTGACCGGCTTTTCCGCTATCAGTAATTCTCACCTGTGCCACCCGTCCGGTGAGCGCTGCTCGTTGCCGGTCAGCGGCGTGCCTCGCCAGGTGACCAACATGGCTCCTGTGGACGAGGGCGGTAAGAATTCGAATAGCGGAATCGGTACTCGATACTCGTGCGGGACTAGGTACGCGCGTAAGGCTGGTTAGGAGGAGGTCAAACGTTTTGCCACGTTACAGTATATAACTACGTAAGCCTATACTAAAATTGGAAATCGTGTATTTTTTTCGAATCAATATTATTATCGAATTCCATGTTAGTTCTGTTCGAAACAAAGGAAATCTTACCCTAAGATTAAAAATTGAATTAAAAATGCCGGAATGGTCTAGCACTATATATCAAAAATCAAGAATTTCAAGATGCTCCTTGCATCACAATAGCGTTTACAAGATATTCGTGTGGTATTCAGAACACTTAGATGAAGATATTTATTCATGTATCGGATTCAGGATTGAGGCTCTCTCAGCCAAAAATCGATTTACGTTTGGTTTTAAGGAACACGGGATTCGATTCTAAGCTCAATTCGTTGATATCTTCATTTTTAGTAATCTAAACATCACCCACAAACATGGATGTCGGGAAACATTACTGTGATGCACTATTACTAACATTTTAAAATTCTTGATTTTTAATAACTAACACTGGATAATTGCTACAATTTTGATTTAATGTGTTGAATCTGAGGGTGAGATTTCCATTGTTGCGAACAACACTGACATGAAATTCGGCACTCATTAAATTGTAAATATTTAAAGATATTAGATTAGATTAGATTTAGCAACTTTCAGGTATAGTATAGGCCGCTTAACTTGCGCTCCAATAGTACCCTTCCCTTTATGCACATGAAGCATGGTTTACCAACACGTACTATTAATATTTTTTTCACTGTACTGCCTCATATTATGGAAAAAGGATTCATTTTGTGGTTGAAGTATTTATAGAAATAGCCAAAATTGACTCACTTCACTAGTGATTGAAAAAACTTTCCCATAACTAAGAGAAAAACTCAAAATTGGCATGTATGTTCATGTTAAATATGTTAAATAGAAAAATAATACTATATGAACGATTAGAT
The DNA here is from genome assembly GCA_949628255.1 of Macrophya alboannulata. Taxonomy (NCBI): domain Eukaryota; kingdom Metazoa; phylum Arthropoda; class Insecta; order Hymenoptera; family Tenthredinidae; genus Macrophya; species Macrophya alboannulata. The sequence continues at coordinate 35,060,961 of OX451207.1, read as the reverse complement.
TCAGATTTGAGATGAGAAACTTATATCTTAAATTTGTTTAAATTTTTAAAATGAACTTAGTGAATAAAAGCAGTGACGAACCGACTAGAAATAAAACTAAACTACTTTGTCGAACGCTGCAAGGATTGTCTTCGACGAGACAATGACTTCCGCTGATTGTCAATCCAAGTTTTAAGAGCTTCGGGTTTCCGGTTTTTCAGAACTTGGGATTTCTGAATTGCTTCTTGGCATTTTTTCAAGGATGGTAATTTTTTCAATGTAGCAGGATCACCAAAAATTATTTGGACCTCGTTTTTTTCTTTGGTACTCCATCTTATACGCTTAGTTTTTCCATACGGTGAAGCTAGAATAACCAACGAATGAACTTAATAACAGACAAATCAAATTAAAAACAGTACAGAATAAATTAATGCATGAAGAAAAAATGGTTGACTTACTACTTCGCCGTTTCAAAGAAGACTTTTCTTTGCTAGTATTATTATTGCCTGCAGAAGATTCCTCACTGGCGATATCGCTATCGTAAATACTGTTAGCTGAGCTTTCTGCACAAGCATTTCTCCACGATACCTCTCCAAAAGTATCGTCATGCGGTTCATCATTTGGTTCATAATCAGGTTCATCGTCAGGTTCGTCACTACTTTCTTCATTTTCACTCTGACCCATTGCAGCTTGGAGTAAACGAGATACGTGTGTTACCTCTCTAATTGGAATCGGCACTCTGTACACATCTTTGTGTATTTGCTTATCGTGGCCCATGAAATTAGCTAGTTCTGCAACTTCATTTTCTCCGATACCTTCCATCGCAAAAAAAGTTGCAATGTGTTTACGGAGAGTAGTTCCTCTCAGTGATTTTGGCATGACTGCACCGCATTCTTGTGAAAATTTTCGCATTAGTATACATGCTCTCAAATACTTTTTTTTCAAACGACCAGTGGTAGGCACACTAAATATATATTGATTATCAGCTTCTATTCCTGCTTCGATTCGATGTTTTAAAATCATATCGATACATGAAACATGCAATGGATATAGTAAAACAGGTACTGTTCGTCCCAACTTTCCACGAATGGTAAGTCGCGCAAATTGTTTTGCATATTCTCTAGCTTCGTCAGTTAGTTTCGCATAGATATCTGCATTCACATTTTCATTGAGCTCCGTTTGATTTTCATAGTCAGTGATTAGAAGTCTTTCGATTTCTCCTGCCCTTCGACGATTGAAAATCTGAACCAAAATCAATGTACATTCAGTTAAGACTTTCCATGCTGATAAGTCAAATTTCTTTTCTAACGTTTCTAAACTTGTTTGACATTTTTTTCTCAAGAAGTCGTACAGCCGTCGAATATCCTGATTGGAAGGAAGAATTATATTTTTCTTGCGTTTTTGTTCTGTCTGATCTGCTACAACTTTCTTATTAATCGTAGTTGGATAATCATCTTCAAATAATACTAGAAACTCTTCAGCAACCTTCTTTCCGTCATAATTCTGTCTTCTGATGCATTGAGCTTTACGGCGACCGATACACTTCTTTAGTAAAGTGCCAAGCATAGTAGCAACAGCTGGTTTTTCGAACATGTGAGTAACTGGATTATACTTAGCACATTGTCTAACGGCTAATATTGCATCGTCATAGTATTTAGGATGGAAAATAGATGCAAAATCATCAATTTCTTTGTTGATCTTTTTTATGGCGCATTTAAACCGCCCTAGCAACCTCAATTGCGCTCTAATCATGTCGTGTTGATGAGGATCGGTATATTTGTCACACAACCTATTGCCATATAAAATTATTAGTTCGTCGTACTTGATAGACCTGACCACGACATCATCTCGCATGACGGGAAAGACTGTTCGACGAAGAGTAACATTAGCGAGTTCATGAATGTATCCTGTTAGGCGCCTCCCCATAACAGTTATACCTTGTACGCCCTTCTTGCGTGTCGGATTGCACTTAGTGACGTGAAGTCTCAGAGTCTGCTTCGAAAAAAAACCTTTGCAATTAGAACAGCACACGTAATCTTCAACGAATCGATTATATTTCGGTTGACGCTGTCTACATGTTATGAGAATGCCTGTGTTTAGATTAGCATCTGTGTTGTGAAGAAAGTTTCCGTATTTACGAATGGTTTCGATTATTTTAGCTCTCTCATAATTGCCTTTTGGTAATTTGATAAATTTTCCTACATCAGCCTCTGATGCATGTTTTAATTCAAGATGACGTGCGAACTTAGTTTGTAGTTTTTTGCAGTATGGACAAAAATATTTTTTTACAATTTTTCTCTCCTGATCTTTCGACGGAAGAACTTTTACTGATCGAATATCAACAGGTGCTGCTTCAATAACTGACCTAGATAAGTTTTTTGTCAAATTACCTTGAGAAATCTCAAAACTCTGATTCGAAGTGCTTTGATCCGGTATATAATTGGAGTCTTTCGCGGTATCATCATCATCATTGCTTTCTTCATCATTGATATCTTGGTCTTCATTATTCTGTCCATTACCATTTCTTCTCTGACCCTCACTATCATTTTCATTATTATTTGGTGTGTTGTGGCCAGTACTTTTACTACAGTCACCTATTCCTGCGTTGTTATCTCGTCTTTTATAATTGTTCCATCTTTTATAACTCTTTCGTTTTTTGTTGTAATTTCGTTCATCATCATCTTGTATTTCTGCATCACTTGTTTTTTTCGCATCATCTCCTTTTTTATAATTCTTTTGTTTATCATTATTACCTCGGTCCTCATTGTCATCGCCTTCTTGCCTTTCGTCTTGTCTTTCTCCATCATCGCATCCTTCATCATCTCGCCTCCTAAAATTATTTCTTTCTCGGTTTTCATCTTGTTTTTTATGGTTGTCTTCTATTTTGTCATCTCGTTTTTTATAATTATTTCGTTTTTTACTGTTATCTTTTTCTTCATCATCTCGTTGTTTATAATACTTTTGTTTATTATTATTACTTCGCTCCTCATTGTCATCGCCTTCTTCCCTCTCGCCTTGTCTTTCTCCATCATCGCATCCTTTTCATCATCTCGTCTCCCAAAATTATTTCTTTCTCGGTTTTCGACTTGTTTTTTATGGTTGTCTTCTATTTTGTCATCTCGTTTTTTATAATTATTTCGTTTTTTATTGTTATATTTTTCTTCATCATCTCGTTGTTTATAATCCTTTTGTTTAATATTATTACTTCGCTCCTCATTGTCATCGTCTTCTTCCCTCTCGCCTTGTCTTTCTCCATCATCGCATCCTTCACCATCTCGTCTCCTAAAATTATTTCTTTCTCGGTTTCCATCTTGTTTTTTATGGTTATCTTCTATTTTGTCATCTCGTTTTTTATAATTATTTCGTTTTTTATTGTTATCTTTTCCTTCATCATCTAGTTGTTTATAATCCTTTTGTTCATTATTATTATTTCGCTCCTCATTGTCATCGCCTTCTTCCCTCTCGCCTTGTCTTTCTCCATCATCGCATCCTTCATCATCTCGTCTCCTACAATTCTTTCTTTCTCCTTTTTTATCTTGTGTTTGATAATTATCTTCCTCGTCATCTTGTTTTTGATAATTATTTCGTTTTTCATTGTTATCTACCTTTTTATCATGTCGGTCTGTATAATTCTTTTGTTTATCATTGTCATCTTGCTCCTCATTGTCATCGCCTTTTTCCCTCTCGTCTTGTTCTGCGCCATTAACGCAGCCTTCATCATCTCGTTCTTTAAAATTATTTCGTTCTGCATTTCCATCTTGTTTTTCTAAATTATCTCGTTGTTCATTGCGAAGTTGTTCGTCATGTCCATCTCGTTCTTTCCGCTCAGTTATGTTGTCATTATTCTGATCGTGAGTATTGTTCTCAGAACTGATGAGACAGTTGCTATCAATTTCGTTCAATTTGGTGACATCTTCGAGTACATTTGCACTACCAAAATCCTTCATCCAAACTTCTCCAACCACATTTATAATATCTGTGCAACCACTTGGTGGTGCACTACTTTCTGCTGAGTTATTGAACAATATAGTTGAAGTTCTTCTATCATCTACTATATCGGATAAGATAAGCTGATGTTCAGGGGGCAGAATTAATTCTGCATTGATAGGCGTCGAGCAACCAGCTTTGTGTATTTCATAGCTATGGCTAGTGAAATCAGATACTCTCTCTCTTGCAATATTATTTACAGTTGATTCATCGGTATTACTAATTACCACCGGTGGCCCAGATTCTAGATATTCTTGCAGATCTTTTAATTCTTGCTTGGAATCTAAAAGAGGATGATGAGGAATAAATTTAGAATTCTGAATATAGTGAAAAATAATTGAAAAATCGTTTTTTTTTTTTCAAATATCAATTGTCCAGGAATTAGTGATGATAAAACTGCTAAAATAATATAAAATTAAAATATACAGTGTCTCAAAATCTCCGACTTTTTTTTTCAGTAGGTACGAGAATGAAACCTGAACACCGGCGAATTAGCTCATAAATTAAGTTCACCTTCAAACTTGAACAGCACTCACCAGATATTTGTATCACAGTTGCGTGATATTTTGATCCTCCTTTGTATTTTACGATACAATCCTTTTCTTCGATAATGTTCACGTGTTTAGACAGCGCGATGTAATATTCATCGTTGTCGAATTCCACAAAAAAAAACATGGTTTCTAAAGCCCAACATGAAGAAAAAAATTGTGAAGAAAAAAACTATTGCAAACTACTGGTCAATTTTCGAATGAATAAAAATGAAATCAATCTATTCGAAATTCAATAGATACGCTAGTAGAGGTTAGGTAGTAACACTGAATATTTATTGATGTCTTACTGGGGAAAATGAAAAATCATCGTTTCAAATATTAGTAACTGTATGAAACTCGTAATAAAATGATGAAAAACAAATGTTCACTTACTGTGGTTACTACCGAGCACATGCGTGCGGTGTTCTTCTGGTAACAACAAACTGCAGAGTCTCCTGGAACGGGGAACCCCCCCCCCCCCCCGAAGGGATATATCACAAGACTTAAGATCACGCGATTGGACATTGACAACCAATTAGAGCTCAGGAAATTTGAATGAGCCCGATTGGAAGCGAGCTGAACTTTGCGGTACGGTCTCGAATAGTTTCAGAATACTCACTAGATATGCGGTTAATGTCTCAGAAACGACTGAGAGGCACATTTTATTATAACTCGCACCTACACATGACCAACACATAAAATGGAAATAAATCAAATCGGTGGGGTGAAGTAGATAAGGTCGAGCATTACGCATATAATTTTACATCTCATACTCACAAGGAGAAGGCAAAGCCTGGATATCGCGATTCGGGTTCTTTCGCGTGCTGAAAGCTGAAGACCTCCGAATTAACGTCCTTTTTGATTTTTGTTCCAATAGACCTTAGTTGCTGAAATATCGCGATTTGAAAATTTGGGAGTTTCGGACGGAGCCAAGCCGGTTTTGGCTCGCGCTTAGAGTACGTTGAGCGTCGACGCTTGATACAAGAGAGGCCCTAGTTAATACGGCAAGACGACGGACTACCACTCTAAAAGTTCACGGATTGCGTCCTATGCTTTTTTTTTTTTGAATTCAATTTTTTTTTTATGTTATAATCTCTCATAAGACTTTGCATGTGCAGGTAAATAAGAAACTTCAAAAATATGTATTATTAGTTCTATTTATATATTATATTCAAATAATTTATCCAATAATGAAGTCACAATTACATAGCAAAATAATATTGTATAACAAATAATTAATCTATTAAGTACAATATTATTTTGCTTTGTAATTGTGACTTGATTATTAGATTAATTATTTGTTATACAATATTATTTTGCTGTGTAATTGTGACTTCATTATTGGATTAATTATTTTAATATAATAGATAAATAGAACTAGTTATACATGTTTTCGAATCTTCTTGTTTACCTGCACATGCTAAGTCTTATGAGAGATTATAAAATGAAAAAAAAAATTGAATTAAAAAAATAAAAAAAAGCATGGGGACACGATCCGTGAACTTTTAGTGTGCCAGTCCGTCGTCTTACCGTATTAGCTACGACCGCTCTTTGCTCAAATGTCAACGCTCAACGTACTCCACGCGCGAGCCGAAACCGGCTTGGCTCCGTCCGAAACTCCCAAATTTTCAAATCGCGATATCTCAGCAACTAAGGCCTGTTGGAACAAAAATCAAAAAGGACGTTAATTCGGAGGTCTTCAGCTTTCACCATGCGAAAGAAGAACCCGATTCGCGACATCCAGGCTTTGCCTTCTCCTTGTCGGTAATACGTGATTTACAAGTTCGGATAGATGGAGGTCCGAAATATATAGCTCGATACATCTGATTTTCATACCGTATGACAATGAGAAACATATAGTTTTACTTCGATATGTTTCCGGTCTGATTTGAGCGCGAAACTACAGCAAAACAACTGTATTCTTACAGTGGTTATACCAAGTAAATACCTATAACGTGTTCATACCGTAGAATGGAAGGGTACTCAGCGTATATGAGAACCCGCTAGGGATACCTAAAAGAAAGCAGAACACGGAACGCATGCTTCCGAAGTATAATTTTATATAATTGAAAAAATTGGCAATTATTTTTGTTACAACCCCATGATCGACTGACGCTGCTGCAGCTGAAAATTTCCGATGAAAAACTTTACGTAAATCAATAATGCCTGGTTTACGCAGCGTCGTAACTTAATTTAATTTAAGGATTGACTAATCAGAAGGCTCGATTCACCTGGCGCGTGGCTGAAGCAGCCTCCTGATTGGTCAATCCTTGAATTAAGTTAAGTTACGACGCTACGTAAACCAGACATAAAAGTAGGTGAAGCTGAGGCTGAAGAGCTAAAAGAGCTGAATTCGTAATTTAATTCTAATTTTCCGAAGAATTGGCTACTGATGCAAAAAAATTTATCTCATTTAATGATAAATAACGGAACATAGAGACGTTCTAAGGTTGCTCTGGTGCTGGATAATATTCATACTGAAATTGACGTCAACTTTCAACGTATAATTATTTTCATGTAGCGGAGCGTGTTTCAAAGTAATATGCGTATTATGATAATTAATTAGTCCTCAAACTATGCGTTTTATAGGAATCATTTGTGTATTATTTGCATGATTTGAGGACACATACGTTCCGAATGTTGTAAATGATAGAAAATTTGTAAAGTACAAGCATTGGTGATGGTTTTCAAATAATTCGCACGTAATATACAATTTCCTCACTATACTTCTAGATGAAAATTATGATTCGGCATCACAGTATTTTTAAACTATATTATATCGTTCAAAATAATCAATACATCTACTAAGGACTCTGATTAATGGTCTCAAACCATACAATATTTGCAAATGTCCTTGAATCATTGCTTTAATATATATATATATATATGAATGGCGGGTTGAGCATTAAGAACGAGTGGTCTCAAACCATGCATTGAATATATATTTGCAAATGTCCCTAAAACATCGCTTTAATTATAGGAGGTGGGTTGAGAATCGAGAATGAGTGGTCTCAAACCATGCATTTAATATATATTTGTAAATGTCCTCGAAACATCGCTGTGATATATTTATAGGTGGTAGTTGAGAACTAGAAATAAGTGGTCTCAAAGTATGCATGTAATGTATTTTCGAAAATGTTCTTAAATCATCGCTTTAATATATGGATACTTTGAGTCCTGTCCTCAAAATATACAAATGTCTCCAAAGTATGCGTGCGCTCGAAAATCTGTCCCCAAAACATACATCTTACATATATATATATATATATATATATATATATATATATATATATATATATATATATATATATATATATATATATATATATATATATATATATATATATATATATATATATATATATATATATATATATATATGTATATATATATATGTATATATATATGTATATATATATATTTATATATATATATATGTCAGATACGGTAATACGCTCGGGTAAAACTCACTATGTTCGTCAGGACCGAGAAGCCCAAGCGTACGTCACGTATCTGATCGGTAAAATAACTAGACTATTAATTAACTCACTGACTGCCGCAGTGACACAGCTTACAAGACGTTCTGTTTATTACGTTAGAAAGATACAATAAAAATAATGGTTTTCGTTGTAATTAACAATAACCCGACGGCAATGGCAGTGGGGTGTATCACGCAGAGCCTTTCTTTTAAAAAAGATACGTGTTGCTACTTTCAATGCTCAAAAAGGAATGCCCCGAGAACCCTCCTTCTCCACTTGACTAAGTCTAGGCCTCTACGTGATACAACGCACTCGTGGTACTTGCACCACCCATTACCACCGGGGTAGATTCTTCTCAGGGGCCTTCTTGGCGCCACGTCCCCGGCTGGCCCCGATCATTTGACACTTGCCACTTAAGGCTCCATAAATATCGGCCGAATACCGAGAGCGCTGTGTCCAACCCTCAATATCCACGGCGACGCGACACGGCCATACTGACTAGCACGCGTCTCGAGTGCCAAATGTCAGTCCATCTAACTTACTTCTGAAACAATCAAACAAACATCGAACGAACACACATTAGTTCACGTTCGGCTTTCCTGACCATACAGGTCTGCCACCATTCTTTGGCAAAATCTCAGTTATCCCTGCACCATGTGTGCAATCACGTGTATCACTCTATCTTTACTCTCGGTACTTCACAGTCGCACTGTAAGTTTCAATGTATCTAACAATTAGTGAATTTCAACAAATTCTACAACCTAGGCACCAATAGCTCTGTGGGCACGCCTCACACATCCTCACAAGTTCTAACCATTGACCTTTCCCGACAATAGCTCTGCAGGCATGCCCTACGCATCCGTACACGTTCTAACCATTGTCCTACACTGATGATAGCTCTGTAGGTATGCCTCACGCACCCATACAAGTTCTAACTATCGTTCCTGTCACTAACCATGGCTCTGCAGGCATGTCTTACACATCCATACATCTTCTAACCATAGCCGTGAACTCGCAATAGCTCTGTAGGCATGCTCTTTGCATCCATACACGTTCTAACTATTACCTCATACTCGCGATAGCTCTGCAGGCATGCCCTTTGCATCCACACACGTTCTAACCATCGCCTCTTCCTACAATAGCTCTGTAGGCATGCCCCTTTGCATCCGTACACATTCTAACCATTGCCTCATACTCACAATAGCTCTGTAGGCATGCCCCTTTGCATCCATACACGTTCTAACCATTGCCTCATACTCACAATAGCTCTGTAGGCATGCCCCTTTGCATCCATACACGTTCTAACCATTGCGACTTGCTGAATCATTCTCAAGTTACATTTAGACTTTGGGTTCGAAGATTCTGGGTGATCAAGTCCAGCGAGCTTCGAGAGCCAAAGTCGCACTCTTGAATCGAAACAACGATAATCAACACAGAGTCCTCTGCTCTCTTCGGATTTCTCTATTAAATCCGGCTCAACCAATCAACAGAGTCCCATGCTCTCTTCGGATTTCTCTATTAAATCCGGCTTGACCAGAACCACATGTTCTCTACGAATTCTCAACAGAATTCGGACACCAACAGAACCAGACAGCGTCGGTTCACCAACTACCTGCCCCAACCCACGTGGGCACAATATCTCGGCAAAACCCCATGTTTGCACTCATGACCACAAATCACTACGATTTCCCAAACCAAATCGCCCAAATCGCAGCGCGATTCTAATTCTCATCTTCTTCGCTCTCCGCGACACAGCTATCCTGACTTGCGTCAGCTCCTGGAGCTGCGATCAGCTTATCATGAGCTACCTTGATACTATTACGGCCTCTCAAACCAGAGCCTACTTTTTTAACCAGATACCTATCGTTCGGTAGCACCGCAACGACTTCCATGGGACCGCGATATTTTGCGTCCAGCTTTGTTTTTATCCTGTCATTATTCCTCACCATTACAAAATCTCCAATTTCGAATGGCTTAACCGGTCTGTTCTTTCTATCGAACCTTTCCTTCTCTTTCACGGCTTTTGCCGTAATATTACCTACAGCCTCTGCCCTCAGCTCACTCAAATCAACACTATCAGTCTTTGCGCTATCATGCTTCACGCGTTCGATTTCAATTGAATTTATTTTCGTACCAAACAAAACTTCCGCGGGACTTTTCCCTATCGTTTTCTGAACAGTCGAGTTAATCGCAAGCTGTACTCTGCCTAACTCATTTTGCCATTTTTTCCCCTGAGCTTTGCTTATAGACAACATATTTCTCATGGTCGACATGACCCTCTCAACTTGACCGTTAGCTCTCGGCGTTCCCGAAGCTATAAGGTGAATCTGAATATTCTTTTCATCGCAAAATTTCTTAAATCGCGAATTCGTAAAGCCTGCGCCTTGATCACAAATAATTCGTCTTGGAACTCCAAACGTAAACGAATGTCTCTCTACCTGATTAATCGCTGTTTCTGTGTCTAAACGATTTATCCAATTCAATGTTACGAATTTCGTGAATCCGTCTATAATTACGAAAACGTATTCTTTTCTGTCAGAGGGACCTGATAATTTCCCGGATATGTCTATGTGAATCGTATGCCATGGAGTATCAACCTTGTCTATCGGATGCAGCTGTGCTTGCGTCGGTCTTGATACCGATTTGCAGGTTTGACATAAGATACAGTTCTCTACAAATTTCTTAACCCGCTTTGACATCTGAGGAAACCAATACAGTTCGTACAATTTATCTAGAGTCTTTTCCCAGCCCAAGTGGCAGATATTTGTGTGTACGTGATGTATGAGCGACCATATCATCAGTCGCGGCACTATAGGTAGTGTGATTTGTTTCGATTTTCTTTCTATTGTCCGCATCAAAATTTTGTCTTTTATTGAGTACGTCTTTGCTTTTTCCGATCCGTCCAGTACTTCGCGGTACAAAGTTTTTATTTCGTCGTCTTTTTGTTGAGCTACAATTAGCCAGTCATCGGTTAACTCGATTATCTTATTCGCGTCGTCTTTTACTATCTTCAGTACATTCTTTTCTGTAACCGGATTTCTCGATAGAAAATCCGCATGTTTCATTCGTTCACCCGCGCGATATTCTATTTCAAATTCAAATGATTGTAAAAATGCCCACCAACGATAAACTCGTGGCGTTAGATCTTTCTTGAGGCTCGCGGCCTTTAGGGAGTTACAATCCGTCACGACTAAGAATTTACGTCCCACCAAGTACTGTCTGAAGTGTTTTATTGCGTTTACAACAGCAAGGGTCTCAAGTTCGTACGAATGGTAACGAGTTTCAGCATCTATGGTACGTTTACTGTAATAAGCGATCGGATGTTTTTCTTTGTCAACTCTCTGAAGCAATACTGCGCCATACCCGAGGGCACTAGCGTCAGTATGCAGTTCGATAGGAAGATTAGGGTCGAATATTCGCAGCAAAGGTTCCGATGTTAAACATTCAACGAGCTTGTTTCTAGCGTCGGTATGTTCGTCAGTCCATGTTATCGTCTTGGTACTACCTGCGGTGAGTTTATAAAGAGGAGCTGCTATCTGTGAAAATCGCGGTATGAATCTACGAAAATATGATGCCAATCCCAACAATTGCCTTACCTGGGTCTGCGTTCGGGGGATGGGCGATTGCACCAGGGCTTCGATTTTTCGAAGGTTGGGCCTCAGCTCTCCATGCGATACAGTGTACCCCAGGTAATCAATCTCGGTTTTCAAAAATTTACACTTCTTCAAATTAAACGAGAATCCATTCTCGGCTAGTTTCGACATTACGATTTTTAATCTCTCCAGAGCCTCTTGCTCAGTTCTGCCAGGTATAAGAACATCATCTAAGTAAACAATCGCGAACGAAAATCTCAATTCTCCCAACGCGTTATTAATGGCTCTCTGATACACAGAGGGTGCATTCATCAACCCAAATGGCATTGTTAAAAACTCAAACTGTCCGTCAGGTGTAATAAACGCAAGCTTCTCGACCGTATTCTTTTCAACGGGTATCTGATGGAACCCAGCCGTCATATCCAATGACGAAAAATAGTATGCACCGGACAAACGATCTAACTGATCTTGAATCAGCGGCAATGGATAACGGTCTGCTACCGTGTTCGAATTCAATTCCCGAAAATCTACACACAATCTATCCGATCCATCCTTTTTCTTAACCAAGATGATTGGACTAGAAAACGGGCTTCTACTTTCCCGAACGATTCCTGCCTCGAGCATTTTATTAACCAAACCTCTTACGGTCTCTCGTTCTACCATGCCTAGCTTGTAAGGCCTTCTCTGCACTATTTTATTCTCGTCCTTTAACCGAATCTCAAAACTTCCAGATGTTACTCGGACCTTCGGAGCCTCAACGCTCATATGCTTCGCATACAGTTTCAACAACTCTACCAGTGGTTCTCTCATCGCAACCGAGTCACAATCAACAGCGTTGATATCCACTTCTACATTACATGAGCCAACAAATTTGTCTACCTTTACAAATTTAACCATGGTTCCGTCCAACGTGACTGAGACACCATTTGCTAACAATTCTTTACCTAGAATCAACTTCGCAGGCAAACTATCGTCCGGTACCACATACAAATCAATTTCAACATTTATGCCATCTAACTCGGCAAACAAAGAGATCTGCTCACGGCAATCTACATAACCATTCCCAATACCTCTCAACCGCTCAGAAATCAATTTCCTTTTACCAGGTAACCTTTCTACCAGACTCTCTGCTGCAAGAGAGCAGTCTGAACCAGAATCAAAAATAAATTTCAACACCTTACCATCAGCCAGTTTCAGAGTATTCTCTGTAGAGGTCAAATTACAAAGCCTCACTACCTTCTCATTCTTCTTGGGGCAGTTAGGGGCAATGTGCCCTTCCTCCCTGCAGCTGTAGCAGGTCACCGGCTTGCTCGGATCCGAACGCCTGTGGTTGTCCGAACCCTTGGACTCTCGTGCCTGCCTGCTCCCTCCTGACCGCGGGGCTGCCCGACAATCGGCCTTCCGATGTCCCCTCTTGCCGCAATTGAAGCACTCGACGTCCGTACGGTGCGACCTACCATCTCGCGGCGCCGAAGTCTTGGTATGAGGACCAGGGGCTCCGGAGGATGCACGCTGACGATGGTGGTCGGTCGTCCGTCCGTCGAGAAATGCCATCGCCTCCTGCAAGCTTTTCGGCGACTCACGCACGAAAATATTTCGGACGAATCTGTTTTCCGCCGAATACGACAATGCTGCCAATTGTGCAGCGATCTCGTCCATATTCTTCCGCTCGCCGAGCCACGCCTTCAACTTTCTCCCTCTCTTCATGAAGTTTTCTAGCGTAAACTCGGCGCCTTCGGACCAGATGGTGTGCAGCTCGGATGCGACGTTTTTGTTTTTAGCGTAAACGCTCAAAAATTCGGCCCGGATCTCAACCCAGCTCTTACCCGAAGGGTCCATACCCGTGAACCATTGCGCCGCCTCGTCCTTGAAGGCTTTAGCCAGATGCTGGACCACTTCCCAGTCATCAGGATTGTAGCGACGAATCCATTCATCGACCACCTTCGCCCAACCAGTCGCATCGGTAGTTTTCGGATCGAATTGCACGAGATTCATCGAGACCCGTTCTCGTCTAGAGAGCAACGCCAAAAGTCGAAGATTCTCCTCCTCTAATTTCGACCTGCGTCTTCTCCGTAGATTTTTTCTGTCTACTGATTCATCAGAATCGTAATCAGATTCCGATATTGAAGGGGATCTCCTTCTCCTTCTACTACGGGATCTCACACTCGCCGTTTCACGATCCGTCACATCGACACTCTTCTCAGCGACTTTCGCCACCACACTTGCGCTCTCAGCGTCTATCGCCACCACGGGCACACTATTCTCACCAATACTTTCCATAGTTATATCAAAACTTATTCACTAACACAATACAACAATAATAACTTCTACTACACGAATCACAGTCGATTAAACGTTCTGTATCCCACTTCTGATGTCAGATACGGTAATACGCTCGGGTAAAACTCACTATGTTCGTCAGGACCGAGAAGCCCAAGCGTACGTCACGTATCTGATCGGTAAAATAACTAGACTATTAATTAACTCACTGACTGCCGCAGTGACACAGCTTACAAGACGTTCTGTTTATTACGTTAGAAAGATACAATAAAAATAATGGTTTTCGTTGTAATTAACAATAACCCGACGGCAATGGCAGTGGGGTGTATCACGCAGAGCCTTTCTTTTAAAAAAGATACGTGTTGCTACTTTCAATGCTCAAAAAGGAATGCCCCGAGAACCCTCCTTCTCCACTTGACTAAGTCTAGGCCTCTACGTGATACAACGCACTCGTGGTACTTGCACCACCCATTACCACCGGGGTAGATTCTTCTCAGGGGCCTTCTTGGCGCCACGTCCCCGGCTGGCCCCGATCATTTGACACTTGCCACTTAAGGCTCCATAAATATCGGCCGAATACCGAGAGCGCTGTGTCCAACCCTCAATATCCACGGCGACGCGACATATATGTATATGGGGCATTCCACGTCAACCCACGAAAACAATAAGAAGGAAAAATCTCCCCACTCCGGCTCTAGGCTTCAAAATTTTGATATCTGACACACGATTTTTCAGAATTTTTTCAGATTTTTAAAATGTGTCGATCAATATGATCGTTTTCAAAAATTGTAGAAAATTCAAATCGATTTGAAAAAATCTGAAATAAAAACTGAGTGCCTTTCAAAGTGAGAACAATCATACAAAAAATCGCGGGCCCAATCCGAGAGGTCAAGGGTAAAAACCAGGTCGAGTTGACGTGGAATGCCCCATGTATATATATAATATAATATATATTTTTTTTTTTGTTTTTTTTTTTTTTTGTTAATTTATTACCAATATTCACACTACCATTTCCTATAAAGTTGTAAAGTTGTGATTCGCGATATCTATACAGATCACGGCTAAAACAAGCTGCAGTATTAGCTTCACAACAAGAACAGCCAGCCGATGTTCATTTAGAAATTAGGCCACACTCGCCGTTTGAAGAAGGGCTAGAAGAAGAGCCGAATTTGGATGAAACCGAAAACAGATCTACCGATTGTATGCGCGGAGAAGAGGTAGCAATCCAAGGCCGTTACATCGTTGATATAACTTACATGCTGGAGCAGCTCCACGATAAGTTCGACAACCATGATCCGCTGTCAATTTGTACGTTCAGAGACATGGTACAAACGAAGTCGCGCCGTCACGGTTTGCAAACCCAAATCTTTTTTCAGTGCCGGGTTTGCAATTTTGAAGACAGTATTTGGACCGATCGCAAGGACGCTGAAGCGATGGATCTCAATCGAAGTGCTGTTGCGGGGACCATCGCCACGGGAATAGGATTCTCACAAATGGAAGAACTCTTCGCCTCTATTAGTGTTCCCTGCATGTCGAAAGCGACATATAGGAAATACGACATGGAAATGATCGCAGCATTTGAGAAGGCAGCACTTACAGAAATGCTGCAGGCTGGTGAAATCGCCAAAAAACAGGCACTTGAAAGAGGAGATTTCATTATGCACGATGGCAAAAAAATTCCGTTTCTTACCGTTGTAGCCGATTGTGGCTGGATGAAACGGTCATATAAAACGGGCAAATATGATTCCCTGTCTGGTGTTGGTGCGATCGTCGATCATCATACACAGAAGGTAATCTTCATTGGCGTCCGTAATAAATTTTGTTACATTTGTGAATGGGCTGCAAAGCACGACGTATTGCCAAGAGATCACGTCTGTTTTAAAAATTGGGGCCGTGACCAGGCATCTACCGGGATGGAGAGCGATGCGTTATTGGAAGGCTTCAAGATGAGTATTGAAACCCACGGAGTCATTTACAAGACGTTGATAGCAGACGGGGATAGTAATGTCTACAAATCGATTGTAGACAACGACCCGTACTCAAAGTACGGCATAATTGTGGAGAAAAAGGAATGCGTCAACCATTTGCTACGAAACCTGGCAAGAAAAATAAGGGACGTGGCTAAGACCAAAGGCCGCAACATCTCCCGCCTGAAGAAGTCAGTAGACGGTAGCGTGCTCAAATTCAGAGAAACGATAGAGAAGGCAATACTGTATCGCCAGGAGGATGTCGGGAGTGATCCCGCACGTATAAAACAGGTTGCTCTTCTCAAGAAAGATGTCCTGAACGTACCGTACCACGTTTTCGGTGACCATCGGACGTGCAATCAGCTGAACGGTTTCTGTCATGAACAGAGTACTGACGAAGGAGTAAACGCCGTTGAGGACCTGAAAAAGGCCGGACTTTTTCAGCAGCTGGAAGATGCTGTCACGTATTTAAGCTTTCATGCGGATAGCTTACTCTACCACGCTACAAATAACATTGCAGAATCGTTCAATGCCATCGTTTGCAAATTGATCGGTGGGAAAAGGATCAACTTTGGTCAGAGGGGATCCTTTCAAGCTAGATGCGCTGGTTCTGTTCTGCAACACAATACGCAGAACATCCTAACAAAGCTACACGAAAGCGAAGGAAAACAGCCGCCGAGCACTACAACTGCTTTAGAAGCCCGGCGCCAGCGTAAAGTACGTGACAATGCGCTAATGAAGAGATCGCGAAAAGAAAGACGAGCACTTCATCGTGAGAAGAACACGAAACACCGAGGCCAGGATAAGAATTACGGCCCTAATGCAGAGAAGCCAGATTTGCCTGAATACGTGTACAGCGAACTCGTGGAGCTACATCAGAGCCGGCTGATGGAAAATCAGAAAAATCGCACTGACATCGAAATCCGCACAAGAGGGCAAGCAGACAGTGCTCTCTGGCAATCCACACGAAAAAAGCTACTGACTGCTTCAAACTTCGGTAGAGTGTGTCGGATGCGTGACACAACATCGTGTTCTGCTACTGTGCAGTCCATACTGTACCCGTCATTAAAGGGTACACCTGCCATGGTCTGGGGTCGGACAAACGAAAACAACGCCATCATGGAGCTACAAAATAAATTAGCAGACGAAGGAAATTCTGTGACTATTAAGCCATGCGGATTGTTCATTGATCCGAACCTTGAATTTCTGGGAGCCAGTCCAGATGGTATCATCAACGATACCACTATCGTTGAAGTCAAATGTCCAAGATCTGCACTAGCTTATCACCCAGAAGATTCGACAAGGCGTCACGGAAATTCCAAAGTATTTTGACAGGAATGATCCGTCGAAGATGAACAAATCCCATCACTATTATTATCAGGTGCAGGGTCAGTTGCACGTAACAGGTGCCGATACCTGTTATTTCGCCGTGTGGTCGCCTTTGGGTCTAAAGTACGTAAAAGTACCACGAGATGATGCATTCTGGGGTGAGCGAATGGAACCTTCCCTAACTCGATTTTATAAAGAGTGCATGCTGCCGGAGATAATAGACAGCCGATTCGTTCGTAGAATGCCAATTCGAGATCCCAAATATGTCCAGCAGGCTAGACAACTTAAGAGCCAGGTTGTCGAAGCATTCAAAATCAGAACTGGAGCCACACCTTACTCATCGTCAGACACAGTACTGGGAAAAGACGATGAGGAATCTTCTCTTTGCCAATCGCAAAGCACAAACAGCGAGAGCGAATTGGAAAACACGAAAACTTGCAACGAAAAAAAAGTTCGGCCTATGAAGCTCATTCGGAATTTTATGAAAGATCCAGATTCTTGGATTATAACATCATCGGACGAGCAAAGCGAGCAGGTTATGCCTCTGAAACTGATCAAACGTACTTCCGAAGACGGAGTGTCTTGGGTAGTGTCATCTTCTGCAGATGAACAGATCGGTTCGTCGAAGGGCAAGGCACGAATTCCACCGCTAAAACTGAAACGCACCTTAGAGTGCGAAAACTCTTGGGTTGTATCATCCCCAGACGAACAAGAGTCTGCACATGAGAGCCAACAATCGCGTTGCGCTACACCCGTCGTGCTGACATGTCAACCGCTAGCACCAAGCGAAGCGGCAAAAAACAGTGATACTGGAATTCCATGGGTCGTTATATCGGACAATTGTGTCGGTCAAAGTCCGACCCAAATAGAAATCGAGATTCTAGAATCAGTGAATCGTAACGTGAAGATTGATGATATTAAAAAAGACATATTATCAACAGAGTCTTTGCTGAATGACACATCAATAGATCATTTTCTATCAGTGATCCGAGAAACATCGCAGTTTTACACGGCAACTTCGCTTTGGCTTACACATCCACGGTTCATTAAGCCTTCGCGAACGTCGCAAGATATCCACATTATCGGTGGCAATGCTTTCAGGCATTGGCGATGTTTTCATTTTGATGGAACTCAGCTACTTGTGTATGACAGCCTAGGCTGTAATGGCTACCAGTCATTGAAATCCGAAGAAAAGAGGTTTGTTTCTCGACGCTACCCGAATGTGAAACCTGAAGACGTCGTGTTTCCAGTGGTTCAGAAACAGCCGGACAATTTCAGCTGTGGAGTATTCGCTGCAGCTTTTGCTACAACGGTAGCGTTAGGAGGAAACCCAATGCATGATGTATACTCCACGGACGTACTGAAATTGAGGAATCATCTCATGAAAATAATACAGACCAAACAATTATCTGCCTTTCCAAGGGCGTAGTTCACAGCGCATCGAAGTAGTTTACGAACTGAAAGATTTCCGATGTAAGTTTCATTCACTCCGAACAAAGAGTAAAACAGTTCGCAGCTCTTCGGGGCGGATCGAACAAGTCACAGTTCGCAGCTCTTCGGAGCGGATCGAACGACAAGTGGCGGTTCGCAGCTCTTCGGAGCGGATCGAACGACGAGTGGCGGTTCGCAGCTCTTCGGAGCGGATCGAACAAGTCACAGTTCGCAGCTCTTCGGAGCGGATCGAACGACGAGTGGCGGTTCGCAGCTCTTCGGAGCGGATCGAACAAGTCACAGTTCGCAGCTCTTCGGAGCGGATCGATCAAGTCACAGTTCGCAGCTCTTCGGAGCGGATCGAACAAGTCACAGTTCGCAGCTCTTCGGAGCGGATCGAACAAGTGGCGGTTCGCAGCTCTTCGGAGCGGATCGAACAAGTCACAGTTCGCAGCTCTTCGGAGCGGATCGAACAAGTCACAGTTCGCAGCTCTTCGGAGCGGATCGAACAAGTCACAGTTCGCAGCTCTTCGGAGCGGATCGAACGATAAGTCGCAGGTTCGCATCTCTTCGCCGAGATTGCCGAAATGTTCGACATAAAGGAAATCTTATGGGAGACTTTGTCAGTTAGCCTCCTCGTGGCGTCTCCTGGAAATACTCGGGATTACTTGAGTAGCTAATAATTGACGTTTACAAATTGTGAAGACAACATGTATACATTCGTAACATCCGTAGTACATTTTGATTTTCTGAATACAACTTTTGGAACATATAAATTCGAAATAAAAACATTCTTTATTATTTGTCATTCGGTCACTTAAACCCTTTTACTTTTAGTCTTTCACTTCTGAGAAGTTAATATCTGCATTTTCTAATTTGCACAAGCGAATTTTTTTTCTATATGGGTCACATCACAAAATACTGAACGATTTTGTACCTGGGGGTCAGCGGACAGAATCACCATTTAACCAGGTAATAGTATACATCGAAAGAGGTAACTCTGATTTTTTTCAAATTTTTCTATTCATAACTTTGGCAACAGTGATGTGCTGAGAGTATTTCACATGAAAATAGTACTTTATTTATTTATTTATTTTTTTACAGGCAGCACAGACCATATTTAGGAAAACTGCCAAACTTTCGGAAACCACTGTTGCCGAAGTTATGAAAATAAAAATTCAAAAAAAATCAGAGTTATCTCTTTCGATGTATACTATTACCTGGTTAAATGGTGATGCCAGTGAGCACATGCTTCGATATTTATTCATAAATATTGATTCTTGTGATATTTGTATTGGAAAAAAGGCTAACATATGGCATACGTGATATTGTCGTAATTAACAAGAACTGGTTTCTCAAGTTTACAGCATGATTTCCTCCTGATGAGCACCGTAACGATATTTACAGGTAACAAATTATAGGATAAACTAGGCTCAACAGCTGAAATCGGCAATATGAAGATTCATGTGGCAGAGTCAGTATAGAACAGAACACATTCATTTTTTTGTATTCCTACGAAAAACCTATTTCTTATATCCTTACATTATTATATTATATTATATCCTTATATCCTTATATTATTATCCATATTTTTTATATCCTTTTGTACTTGTTGTGAAAGCGTGTGTGATTAGGTGAAATAAATAAAAGAGAAATGAAACGTGTATTTGTATAAGACGTTTATTTTATTTAAAATTCAAAAAATATTTGGTTCCGCGGTTCCCCCCCGCATCGGCACCTGAACCGCCCGTGCCACCCTTCCCGCCGCCTCTTTTCCAGCCACCACCCTTGTCACCGCCAGTCTTCTTGACACCTCCTTTTCCCCCGCCCCGTTTCCGTCCGTCACTCTTTCCGTCACCTTCCTGTCGCTTTGCGTCCCGGCTGCTTCCCGGCGATGCGGACCAGTGCCGCCAATTCGACCACCTGTACCTACAACAGATATAGTTTTCAACAATAGTTTAGTTTGCCAATTTTGAGAAAAAAAAAAAAAAACGAACAACGAAAAACCTCTCGAATAATCTACTTTTTGGCATGGAGCGCCATTCTTTATGAATATTTTGGATGTACCATATGCAAGATGATGATCTTAGAATAACAAATAGAAATCTGTATATAGTGAAAACTAGCAGGCGGTACACTTATTCAAATAAAGGTTTGGGACTGAATTTTTTTTTCGCGAACCTTATTATTAAAAATAATGATTTTTCATAGTGTACAGTGCTTTAGTACAACTGCAACTCTTTCTCCCAAAAGAACAAATAAAACATTTTCCGAAGTTTATGCGATGCATCAATCCGACAGAGTCTTAGCGGGGCACATTTGATGGTCAAAATACGAACCTGATCGAATTATTGTCAATCCTGTCGGATCGATTCTCTGCCGTGTATGCGATACTAAATTTGGTCGTAGTCATTTTATACTTACAGTTCGTTGTGGCTGTGGCGTTCGCGCGACACAGTCCGCCCCACTCGCCTGCTTCTCTTCGGTGAAGTCTAATAGATAAAATATAAGGATGAAATTTTTGAAATCGTAACACTTCGTAAATGTTTGCAATAACAACGTAATACTACAATTATAACAGAGGGCAGCCTCATTCGCGGACACATGTATGCCAATTGTATTGATAAAACTGTAATGGCGAATACGGAAAGTCACTAGCGACTGCAAATATGTAGTTACAACTGCTGTAATGATATATTGACTATCAAAGTGATTTAGGTGAATCAAATCGACTACGAATAAGGATAATAACATCAAGATTGTAGAATATTTCATACAAAAAAACTGCGTAAAGGAAAAATATGCATTGTCAGCAATAATTTTTGTCTATGGCGTACTATTATTACGAATTTATATTATTTTATTATTCAATCACATCTATGTATGCGTTGACAACAAGACAAGTTTTGAAAAAAGGAGAACGTTTATGTGGCTAATCGTTTTTGCATATATTAGGTACTGAAAAGTTCGGTAAAAGATTCCGTATTTACTTGACTACTCCCGCCGTCCTCCCTGTCAGTCCCATCCGTCCTTGCCTGTCTTTCTCTGTCTCGCCTGCCTTTCTCTCGCTTGTCCGTCTCTAACTTTTCCTTATCACGCTTGTCTTTCTCCAGCTTTTCCTTATCCCGCTTGTCTTTTTCCAGCTTTTCCTTATCCCGCTTGTCTTTCTCCAGCTTTTCCTTGTCCCGCTTGTCTTTCATCAGCTTTTCTATCTCCTGCTCCCATCTCCCTCGCTTCACTCTCTCCTGCTTCTCTTGCTCTAGTTTTTCCGTTTCCCGCTTCTCTTCTCTAATCTTTCCATTTCCTGCTTCTCTTTCTCTTTCTCCAGTTTGTCCAATTCCAGCTTTTCTTTCTGCAGTTTCGCCATCTCCTGCCTATCTTCGTCCAGCTTTGATCTCTCTTTCTCCAACCTCTTCCTCTCCTTTTCTATTTCCTCTCCAACGATTCTTATCCTCTGAAGCTCTTCTTCAGCCTGCTGCCTAGCCTTCTTTAATAAGGCCAACTCTCCGGCCAGCTCCTCGTTGATTTCAGTTCCTGTCATATTCTAAACGAGACACAAACAATACAGTGAATAATTATGCTATCAAATACAACATCGATAGATGAATTGAATAAATTTTAGATAGATCGTTTCAACGACACTTTTTCCATACATAACACGGGATTTTTGCACCATTCACGTTTTATTGTATTCCTCACTAACTACGGCGGCTGTCTTAATAACTATTGTTGAGTTTTGTTCTGTATAATCTATTTCGATTTATAAAATTTATTTTTTGATAATTTTTTGATATCTTCGATACTTCTTGGCATTCAATGCTTCTCGATATTTTTTTTTTATTTGGGCATCTTTTGAGGCATCAGATTGTAGTAGAAAAATAAATTTCCACCCGAGAAAAAAATTTTCCAAAGCTCCTTATGTTTATTTCAATAGAAATAAAAGATATTTTTCGTCGAAATGAATTTAAAGTTGCGTTATAAAGTAACATCAAAACTTATTTTCAATCAATGTTGACTTGAAAAACAATTTTACGATTATTACACAACAAATTACTTCAATATGTGGATAATCTGTCCTGAGCATCATTGTATTGGAATAATGATTTTGCATATCAATAGAAAAAAAATCAAAATTGTCCAAACGTATATGAGGATTCCTGTGACTTGCAAACGTGACTTTGAATTAATTTTTGAAAAATATCATTTATTATTATTAAAATACAAATCAAGAGCTTGTGAAAATTTGAGAATTTATTTTTATACTATAATTTGATGGCTCAAAAGATGCCTGAATTATTCAAAAAAATGCGAAAAAGTATCCAAGATATCAAAAAAGTAAGAAAATTAATGTGAAAAATCTAAATATATTATTACCAAATTTTTTTACACCTATTTTGAATCCGGAGTCTTATTCTGTAACTCCGCCGTTACTATAGCTATGACTCCAGAATCACTGCATTACAACAATGTCACTCTCTACATTCGAAGAAACCTACTGGCAGTCGCCAATTGTTTTTCATGATTTCGGTGCTAATTTGCAGAACAAAAATCAAGAATAGTTCGGAGGATAGGTGCTGTAGTTGGAGAGGAATAAAGTGAGAAGTAGAAAGTGAAAAAATTTTCAATGGAAAAAGTATCGTCTTAAAGGCACGGGTTCTTGGTCAAAAATCTTTTGTTAGGATATAAACCTATGATTTAGGGGGTGAGTGATTAGAAAAAAAAATTTGGCAAATAACGGATACCCTGATGCCTATAGCAATATTAGGTATTAGTATATAAACAATTGAATGATATTTACACATGATATAGAGTATATATACAGAATAAGAGTAAATATAGATGAAAAAGCATGAGAAGAGTGTAGTCAAGCAAGCGTGAACCCATAAATTTGATACTTACTGTAACGTAGGTTCTGAACGACTGAGGCAGCGATGCAAAATACTAAAGTATATCAACCACGCAGAAAACAAACCTTCTTGCCGCTGCGGCGCCGAGGGCGTGCGCGCGCATGAAAACACGGGCCCGGCGAATTGTCGCCTGGGTCTGTCGAAACGCGTGCGAGAGAAATTTTTATCTATAGTAAATACTCGAGCACGTACGTTATGATGGTTATAACATTGGATTCTGAACAAGCAGACCAAAATCGATATGTATCGCGTTAAAGTATTCAGTATCACGAACAAGGTGACGAAAAAGATTGTCCGCTCATATGAAATTCTTGTGGCGTGAAAAAAGAAACGAAGAAAATTCCGACCATGATGATTCTCAAGTTCAAGGTTTCCTCTGTGAAATGCATTTACTTATTCATTAGTAACGGAGTTATTTATTATTATTATTATTATTATTATTATTATTATTATTATTATTATTATTATTGTTATTATTGTTGTTATTCTTATTATTATTATTATTATTATTATTATTATTATTATTATTATTATTATTATTATTATTATTATTATTATTATTATCATCATTATTATTATTTGAAGTACATTTTTTCGAACGATTTGATAGGTCGTTCGTTGAGATACGTTGATTAGCGACAAAGCTACAGCTATTTGTATAATCATCAGCACGAGGCCGACGAAGATGATGACGTTTTACGCGTATCCCCTTTTGTTTGCCATGGGTTCGATTATGTACGGTTGAAGACATTTTTTACGCAATTTCGTCATAAAATTTATCATCCATACTTCAATTTTTTTATCGACGGCAAATGCTATTTTGTTGTTTATTACAAAAATTGTGCTGAAAAACAAAAAAAATCCGAACGGTAGTAATTGTACTTGATCATTACATTCTCGATTTAAAAATGAATGCTGTAAAAATCTAACAAAGGGGGCGTAAGGGAAGGGAAGGTAAGCTTTCGATTCCTCTCTCTATCCGACGCCGTGGTCTCTGTGCTTCGTACTCTCTCTCTCTCTCTTTCTCTCTCTTACTCTCTCTCGCTCTCTCTACGTACGTCATGCTAGCAGAGCCATGGCGAGATAATGGATCGCGGATAGTATTGCCATTAGGTGCTCTTTAGGTGCTAAATAGGTGCCGAATTAAAAGATTAGGTGCTCTCTTCCTTTTCCGAGAAAAAATCGATTTTTGTTTGGTCTGCTAGCTCGATGTTAAGCCAGCAGAGCACTTTCAGAAAACCACCAAGCATTCATCATTTCCAGAATCCATCCACGGCAAAATTAGGTGCTCTTTAGGTGCTTATAAGGTACCCTACTCAAAATTTTGGTGCTCCATTTTTTTTATCGAAAAAATAGATTTTCAATCTATCGCCCTCGATGTTGGCTCGCCAGAACGCTCCGCTGTGGAAAACTCGCGTCAAGATGATTATTTCGGAATTCTATTTACGCTACAATTAGGTGCTCTTTAGGTGCTTATAAAGTACCCTACTCAAAAATTTGGTGCTCCATGTTTTTTATCGAAAAAATAGATTTTCAATCTATCGCCCTCGATGTTGGCTCGCCAGAACGCTCCGCTGTGGAAAACTCGCGTCAAGATGATTATTTCGGAATTCTATTTACGCTACAATTAGGTGCTCTTTAGGTGCTTATAAGGTACCCTACTCAAAATTTTGGTGCTCCATTTTTTTTTTATCGAAAAAATAGATTTTCAATCTATCGCCCTCGATGTTGGCTCGCCAGAACGCTCCGCTGTGGAAAACTCGCGTCGAGATGATTATTTCGGAATTCTATTTACGCTACAATTAGGTGCTCTCTAGGTGCTTATTAGGTATCCCTAAATTTAGGTGAAGTATTATCTTCACACATTACCAGTTGTAACTTTACAAGAAAGTCGATAATCCGATTAACAATCACACGCCACATATTTATATTTTACCTGATGTACAAAATATGAATGGTCATGCGACAAAAGTAGGTAACTATAATTTTTTCGAAACTTCTATTTCTGGCTGATATGATTGTAAATGCCATTTCACACTATGGGTATTAGCTGAAATAATAAATTTCTAATTAGAAATTGCAGATCATAATTTTGTCGCAATATACCCCTCAATATACATCCTATTCAAGTTATCTCGATTCCGATTGCGGTAAATGTAAAATTATTTTGAATGCAACTATAAAGAATAGATCAATATGTCGTGAACAGGGTTGTAAATTATGCATTACTTTGTTTAATGCAATAGCGTATCCATTAGCCATGAATTTTCATTCCTGAATGGAAAATTTTCTTTATAGTCATTGAATTTTGAAGGTTAATGCCAAATATTTCTATTCGACACCAATTGAATTTTAACTTCTATTGGAAAATACAATAACCATTCAATTCTAGACCTCAACGGATATCTCTATGCAAAAATGAAAAATAGATGGTCAATGCATCACTATTCCATCAAAAACTCACAACTTATCATGACTTAATTTCTATCAAATCTGGTTTCACCGTCGTATAAAATTCACTCAATTCTACAGACAATGTATTGTAAGTAGGTATGGCTTGTTTAATTCGAACATAAATTTATGTATTATGACTATAATTCCTTTAGCTGCGGTTAGGAAATAGCCTTTATACTATATTTATAGTTATACTTATAGACGAACGCTTCGTGAACGATGTCAGATAGAAATTTTTGTAAAGAACCCTTTTTATGTCTGGCGTCAAGCCCGCCCATAACACGGTAGCCGCATAAGACTTGAAAACTATGATTGCCAGTCGAATTAGACGATTTTTTGGCTTTAAACCGAAGTAATTTTGCCGCGGCTGAAAATTTATGGTGGTCAAGGAGGGGGGCTACCCTAATATAAGTATAAATCCAAGTTCGCAGGACAAAATCACTTGTAGGCTTCGAGAAAGAATGCAAAAATCGTCAAAAATGAGCTGAAATTTCTGCACGGTTTGCTTCCGCGGCTGACGCTGCGAGAACCGCTGAAGATAGAGCAAAATTATATAGAACCAATCTTGTAGAACACAATTTATCACAAAAAAGTCTGCGAGTGCATGTGTCCATCGTTAATAGCGTCAGCGTGGGAGGCGCCCGAAAGTACGCTTCGGAAAGTCGTTTCTTTAGTGTTTTCGGCCTTTTAAACAACGCGTGCCTGGGCTATAAAAAATTGAATATCGATACTTCGATGTTAAATAATAAGAATCTGAAAAAATTCATTGCTCATCTTGACACTCGAGAGATAATTACACGCCAAGAAAAAAATGATTCATTGGAAACCGAAATTTTGGCGGCTAGGCGAAAAATGTTACTTTTGAACCCCCTTTTTTAACTTTGACACGCCATAACTTTTAAACTAAGCATCACCAAAAATACAAAAAATATAAAATTTTTCTCGGTCTGTAAATAATTTCTAAGGTATCTAGATGAGCACTGAATTTTTTCAGATTCTTATTATTTAACATCCAAGTATCGATTTTCAATTTTTTATACCCGGGCACGCATTCTCCACGAGCCCGAAAACACGAAAGAAACGACTTTTCGAAGCGTACGTTCGAGCGCCTCTTACGCCGATGCTATTAACAATGGACATATGCCCTCGCAGACTTTTTTGTGGGAAATTTTGTGTTCTACAAGATTAGTCCTATATAGTTTTGCTCTATCTTTAGCGGTTCTCGCAGCGTCCGCCGCGAAAGCAATCCGTGCAGAAATTTCGGCTCATTATTTACGATTCTTGAATTCTTTTTTGAAGCCAGCAAGAGATTTTGTCCCGCAAACTTGGATTTATACTCGGGTTCCCCCCCCCCCCCCCCCCCCGCCCAAAACCATCAGGAATTTTTTCAACCACGGCAAAATTACTTTGATTTAAAAACTCTCAGCGACTAGCCTATGAGCTCGAGCAACAGATTCCCTGGTATAGGTATGTATGACATCGGTAGCACAACTGTTAAAGTGAATAAGGCCACTTCATTGTCAGTTCGCGAAGTTCTTTGTGTTAGCGCACAGGCTACAAAATAGGCGAAAACTTTTACGATGAGCGTCAAAAACCCACTTAAACGGGGTAGACCGCCAATTGTGAACAACGATATAGTAATCAGCATAATTTTGAAATATAAAGCTGATATTCTTAGAGAAGATGGTGGTATTGTATCCAAACTTGATCCAATCTGGACCAATATTGCCAAGGAGCTCAATTATGTGAAAACCGAACGCTCATTATACACTTTCGTTTCGTGCAACAAATTTGATATACGAAATAAGCTAACGGACAAACCCTTAAATGTAAGTGCAGACAACTCGATTGTCGACTGCACGAACAACAGTGCACTTGAGAAAAGTGGCGATTCGCTAGATACATCTCGCGAAGAGGATAAGACTGCGAAATCGTTTGACATCCACGTTCCGAAATCGGATTTTGATAAATTAATTATCACTAAAGTGTACCCTCGTAAGACGTCTAAGAAAGGCCCTCAGATTCGGACATGTACCAAATTTCGCCCAGGTAAGCATACATTTGTGGGTGTAGATGTATAATAAAGGGCGTTTCGTGCAGTGTTGTGAAAATTGTCGGCAAATTTTTGATCTATTACCAATCACTTTTGTGATACGTGTTTAAATTTTCATTTGATCAAGCATTACTTCTGTAATGGCTAATTAAATCAGGTCTAATTACATAATACCAGAGTAATGGTATATTATGATAATCATCACACATCATCAACACAATGGCCGGAGTAAATTTTAATTTCAAATTACCTCAGTAAAACTGTACTTCAAATACACAAATGTTTCTCATATGGGTGATACAATTAATATAAATATTAGAGTGGGCCAAATATCCGCTTTTTTCGAATTTAATTTGGTCTTAGCAAAAATATTAATCTTTGAGGTGAATAAAAATTGTGTGCACAGGGTCAAAATTTTCGGTCAACATCTTAGGCTTATACTGTCAATTATTTGAACATTTTTTTAACCAGGTGAAGATTAGTGTAAAAATTTGGAATTTGGCACAAATATTCCTCATAATATAAGGTATAATTGCAGTGATAAATCAAATTCTTGCATCCATAATTTCTAGAGTTATGATCTATATGAATATCAATTTGGAATTTAAAAAAAAAATTAAAAAAAAAGTTTGTTGAAAAAAAACGTTGTAAGTGCCATTCTCATAAAAATTCGATTTTTAGCTGAAAGGGGTTGTAAATGCTTTTGTAGATAACGTATAAACAGTCCATTGTGTCAATTGTCTCGTGCCGGTGTTTTTTTGTTGTTGTTGTGAAGTCACTTTGCACATTATAAAATGAGAAATAAATTCATAATTAATAATTGATAATTAATAATTAAGAGATAATTACATGCATACATACATACATACATATATACATACATACATAGCTAAGGCGATTTACAAAAAAAAAAAAAATTTCATTTGCTCTCGGAAACAGGTTCAAAAGTTGCGTTTAGGTATAAAAATACGCCTGTTAAAATTTGAGCTTTTAATATTAATATTTAGAGGTGGCGCATCGCAAATTTCTATTTCCCATTTAAATAACACGGGAAATGTTTCAGTGGCACGCTTCAATTTTTATATCGCAAGTACTAATCTACTCAGAATGATTTTGTATAGCCACTTTTGTTCGGAATTGAACGCTCCACAAAAAAGGTCTCTTGGTCTTTTTCGATAAATCTAACTGTTTCCAAGTTGGTTGTTGGCTATCAATGGTAATTAACCAATAATCAACTTGGAAATAGTTAGATTTATCGAAAAATACCAAGAGACCTTTTTTGTAGAGCGTTTAATTCTGAACAAAAGTGGCTATACGGAATCATTCTGAGTAGATTAGTACTTGCGATATAAAAATTGAAGTGTGCCACTAAAATATTTCCCGTGTTATTTAAATGAGAAATAGAAATTTGCGATGCGCCGCCCCTAAATATTAATATTAAAAGCCTCAATTTTAACAGGCGTATTTTTATACCTAAGCGCAACTTTTGAACCTGTTTCCGAAAAAAAAAAAATTTTTTTTTTTTCGAATCGCCCTAATATATATATATATATATATATATATATATATATATATATATATATATATATATATATATATATATATATATATATATATATATATATATATATATATATATATATATTGTAACGTGCCGCGGTATTGGCGGGTTAAGGAATTAGCCAATGCCGACGTCCGCGTGAGTTCTTTGTCTAATAATTGCTTTTAGTTAGTGATTTTGAATATTAGTGATTTTGGGACTCCTCTTTTAAGAATGTTTGTTGGTGGGGAAATAATGGGTCTGCCATTCAAAGCCACCTAGCGTGTTGTGAGTTTTATTAGCTGCTATACGGACACGGGAAAAACCAATGCCGTCTCTAGACTACGGACCCGGGGTAAACTTCCCAAGGCCGCCTTCCCTCCACAGAGCCGGGCGAACCAAGCCTGTCGTGCCTGTTATCCCTATCTTTTTGAATCGCTACCTCAGATCCGGGAATGCGATGATTCCAAGACTGTCTGCCAGATTCGGGATTGCAGCTTGGCCCTCGGACACGGGTAAACCAATGCCGTCCGCACTATGCAATGCGCTCCCTAATCTGTTCCCTAATAATTGGCTTGTTGGCAGTTAATTAGGTCAGACGAAATCTCAAATGAACAGAATCTGGGTTAATCTTAGATTATCTGATTTAATAATACGAATTTACCAGAAAGTTACAAAATAAAGAAAATAAATCAAGTGTTGACAGTGATCCTTAAATCTATTCTTATTCTGTGTTGGCCTTTAAACCTTTGTGTTATTGAATATTAGCTATCTTAGCCTTTTCTGTTCAGTATGTTCGAGCGACACAATACTATTTGATATCTTTGAAATAAGTTTAAAGCGCTTTGCTTTTAAATTATATGCTTTTTCTTCTCTATGATCAAATTGCTATAATTTGTCTAGTCTTTGATTCTATCTCGTTACTATTCCATTGCGTTTCTAATTAAATGTGACTCTATATCTTCTGACTCGAATAAATGAATTTATGTAGGTACTGACTCTGACGCTTCAATACCTTTAGACAAGTGAAGTTAAGTTAGATAAATTAGACAGCAAGTGAGTCGATCAGGTGCTTTACCGTGAATCGCTCCAAGAGAAATTAATAATGAGTCGATCAGGTGCTATACCGTGAATCGCTCCAAGAGAAATTAAATAATGAGTCGATCAGGTGCTATACCGTGAATCGCTGCCGCTGCTGGCAGACGATTCCTTATATTGCGTTTATCCCCTCCATTTTCGCGTCTAACGTAGCTAGGGGATTAGCTTAATCCCTCGACCTATTGTCGTGTGATTGAGCTTGAATTTTTTTTGTATTAACCAGCCAGCCTGAACCGTTACATTGCCCCCTTCCATCAATCGAAACTTCAGGTCATCTGATTTTTTCTTCGGATGCAGTAAGTCTTCGTGTTGATGGACCTTGATGTCGGTTGTCCTTAGGCTTGGATGGTGTTCGTTACCACTTTTTTCTTCTAAATCAGAGCTGTTTTTCTTTTTATAATTTCTTCAGTCCGAGCGGATCAGTCGGATCCCAGTGTTTTACGTAATCCGGTGTTGGTGGTGGTTCAAACGGTCTCAATGTGATCCTTGGTATAGTCGCCTTGTTCGAACCAGGTCTTCGGAGTGCCGCAGGTAAGTCCGGCCTATTTTTATTTATTGACCTTTTTACCCGATTTCTATAGGTCTCCCTTTCTTTCCTTGTTCTTTCAGGTAGCTCAATTCTTTTCAGTACCCATGGTAAGGTTAAATCCACGTTTTTGATTTCACCGACTTCCTTGACGTTTTTTAACCATGGCACCTCTACTTTCTTTTTCAGCATCACATCTTTGATGATAATAGGAAACCGCCATCGCCTCCTCATCTCGTCGAGTTCAGCCAACTCAGCTTCTCTCAACTCTTCGACTTCCTCGTTGGTGAAGTATTTTGATGGATCAGTCACTTTTGGTTTGATTGGCTCCATCTGCATCAACACTTCCAACTTCGGCGTTAAAGAATCCCATCCTGATCTGTATCGCCCAAAACCACGGATGAATCTTCCAGATGCGTACTTCACTTTTCCCTTGTCATCTTCGGCTGTTTGCACCCCTTTATCCTGAACACTGATATAGCCGTACATCTTTGCGAGTCAGAATGTCAACTGATTAGGCATCCAGCTAATTACCTTGACGAGGCCGACCCGTTCCACGAACTTTGTTTTGGTGAGTCTTCTTCTGTTTCTTTTTCCCTACCTAGCATAACTGGCCGATTTCTGTTTACAAGCTAATTATCCTAGTCTTTGGTTTAAATTGCCAACGTTTACCTCTAACTTATATATTACGTTACATAGTGCTTAAACATATTAACATGGAACCTTCCTCGCTCTCTTTGAGTTTCGGGGTTTACCAACACATAAGTTGCATCGGCTATTTTCCTTTCGATTTTATAAGGCCCTTCATATAAAGTAAAGAACTTAGCCATCTTTTTATTGACAGTGTCAGAGACATTTAATGCTCTAACCAATACTAAATCGCCTATTTTGAACTCTGTCATCTTATGCGTTTCGTTAAATCTTTTAGCCCTAGCACTACCTTTTTTCTTAATATTACTTTTAGCTAAAACTAACTTATAGTCATGCGCGACTCGAAATTGATTATGAATAACCCATTGATCCCAAAATCTTTTCGGTCTTTCATTTAGTTGCAATTCACAAGGAGTAAACTGGGTTGTTTCATGATAAACCTCGTTCATGCATGTTTCTATGATTTTTATCCATTTGATCCAGGCAGTGTGTTTATCCGACAAAAATGTTCTAAAGAACCTACCAATTTCACGGTTTACTCTTTCTACAATGTTACCCTGTGGGTGTCTTATTGACGAAAATATCGGAGTTACATTCTCTTCCTGTAATTTGGTTAACCATCTGACGGATGTAAACTGTGTGCCATGATCAAACTGTATCCTTTTAGGTTTTCCGAATTCCGGAATGTACTTCTCAAACACGCAACGGATGGTGGATTTCGCATCAGCAACTTTCAAAGGATATAACTGTACGTATTTGCTAAATGCGTCGATTACCACTAGCAACCATTTGTAGTTACCTTGACTTGCCGGTAACGGTCCAAAAAAATCTATCGATATCAAATCCCCCACACCATTAGGTACGATGTTTTGCATGCTTGCGTAACTATAGCGATTCGGCACCTTACATCGCTGGCACCGGTCGCAGCGGGCTACCTCCTTTCTTACCAATTTACCAAACTTCGGGTAGTAAAAGTTCTCATGCAGCATTTTATAACATTTATGAGCTCCTACGTGCCCGTACACTTCGTGACATTCATTTATTAAGGGTCTAACGAGTTTTTCCGGTAAGAAAGCTCGTAGTTTGCCCCCTATTTCCCGTTGGTATAAAATGTCATCGACAACGGAGAAATGTGCGTTATTCTTTGTTATTCCCCTCTTGACCAAATCTGCGATTCGTAAATCTTCTTTTTGCAGCTTGGCAAGTGACCGGAGTCCCTGCACCAATTCTTCGCTGACTATTTTAGCTAATTCAGCTATCACGTTTTCATGACTTTCTGTTGGTTTTTCATCACCAGCATCATGAGGATATCTACTGAGTAAATCCGCTACTATATTATCACTACCTTTAACATATTCGATCTGGAAATCGTACGTTTGCAAATACAACACCCACCGAGCAAGTCGCGAACTTGTCAACCTACATGATAACACGAAGGTCAACGCTTTATGGTCAGTTCGTATTATGAGTTCTGCACCGACTATAAATGTCCTAAATTTTTCTAAAGAATAGACAATAGCCAATAACTCTTTTTCCGTTGTGAAATAATTTATTTCAGCTCCTTTTAATGTTCTACTTGCAAACCCTATTATCCTATGTTCTAAATTATCCTTGTCAATTTGATAGAGAACTCCACCAATCGCGTAACTACTCGCATCGCACTGCAGGTAATACTTCTTTTTCGGATCCGGGTGGTGGATAATCATCGTTTTACAAAACATTTCTTTTACTTTGTTAAATTGCTCGTCGGTTTCGTCCGTCCAAGACCATTTTACATCTTTCCTAAGTAGTTTTAACAGCGGGTATGTCAGATTAGAATAGCTATTTGAAAATTTACTATAGTAGTTCGTTAGGCCGAGAAAGCCTTTTAACTGTTTCGGGTTCCTAGGAGTTGGGAAATTTTTTATTGATTCTATCTTTTCCGGTTGCGGTTGAATACCATCCCGCGTGATTTTGTGTCCTAAAAAGTCAATTTCTTGTCTAAAGAATCTAGACTTTTGGAAATTAATCGTCATATTATGTTTTTGAAAGGTTTCAAAAAGTTTTTCTAAATGTTTGATGTGATTATTTACTGAATCCGATGAACAAAGAATATCATCTACAAAATTGATAGTGAATTCATCCACACTTTGTAAAACTATATCTAATGCTCTTATGAGGCTTGCTAAGCTGGTACTTAGACCATAAGGAGTGACTTTAAACTGGTAGGTTTTTCCGCCATACATAAACGCGGTGTACTTTCTGGACTCTACATGCAGTGGTACTTGCCAAAAACTCGCCGTCAAGTCGATGCTAGACATGAATTTTGAATTATTGAATTTTTGAAAAAGCACCTCAGTAGACTGAGCACAATCTCGATCCGGAACTATCAACTTATTGATAAAACGAGCATCGAGGACTAACCTTATGTCTCCTGATTTTTTAGCAACAGCCACGATTGGGTTGATATATTCACTGTACGATCTTTCTATAATCCCATATTTTAACATTCTCTCGATTTCTTTATCGACCTTCTCTCTATGCATTATCGGTATCGGGTACGACCTTCGTACGAATGGTCGATCTTCGTAGATTTTAATCTTATGTTCGTAAACCGTGACTTTTCCCGGAATTTTGCTGAAAATAGCTCGATATTTCGTTAATAATTCTATAAACGTCTGTCGATGCTCGTTTTCCAACGATTGACATTCCGCGAGTTTGTCAATGATCTCATCATCGGTTACTTCGTAATTCTCATCATCGCTTTCGACCCTTTTACTTAGCATTTCGTTTGTATCTAGTGTCGCGATTTCGAGTTTATTATTTTTTGAATCTACTATTGTCTGTTTTTCTAACCCGATAGTGTTTTCTTTGTTTTTAGTTTGGATCTTCAAAGTGTTTGACTGCAAATCGATATCCGCTTTCCATCTACCAAGAGTATCTATCCCTATAATGACAGGATGACGAAGTGTAGGAACTACTAGAAACGGAATCTGATCAGTGAACTCTCCTACTTTGATTTTCACAAACATTTGTAATTTTACTTTGACTGGTTTTCCACCGGTAACGCCAACTATTTGGTAATTTACCACTGGTAACTTATCGCAGTTTTCAAATATATCTATTTGTTGTTTGTACCATTCCTCAGATAAACAAGTTATTTGACTACCGGTATCTAACAACGCTGTAATGCTTTGGCTTTCTAAATAAACTTTTATACTTGGACATTGTATATTTTTTGTTTCACTTACTACTTTTTCTTTTATTAGGTAATCTGTGGGGTTTTCAAACGGATTTGATTTTTGAATTTCCTGCTCAATTTCTGCCGCGTTTAATTCAAATGTGCGCTGTGCCGTATTTTCATGCGGCACGCCTAACACAGCGCAGTCGGGTTTTCCGAATTAGGCTCACCCGTTTCTGCTTTATCGGTCTCACAAATCTCTTCGGTGATCGCGTTTATTTGTTTAGTAGTTGTCCAATTTGTACGTCTGTTTAATTCTTGAGAATTAGCCTTTATTCTACTCTCATGGGAATCGTTCCCATTGTTTTCATCTCGCGACATGCTCGGTTTAGTATTGCCAGTGTGTTGACTCGGACTACTACGCCAAGAGTTTTGTTTTTGTTTTTCGTCGGCGTATCGTGTGTGATTTACAAACCGATTTGGATTATGTGTTGTGTGCGAGTGTTTTGGTGCATTCGACCTGCCCCCTGATTGCATTTGGTCAAGAAAAGTCAACAAATTGTCTATGTCTCGGATGCATCTACTTTTCGCAGCCTCTACTACCGATTCATCGAAGTGACGGATCAGATTACTGATAATCTCCGCTTCTGGTAACGCTGGATTTAGCCCGCATGCAGCCGCAAATTTTCTACTGGCATATTCAGACCATCCTACCTTAGTGTCAGGTAGGTAATATCCAAACTCTAAATCCCGACGTACATCTCGTTGCGTTTCCTCGCCCCAGTACCTCGATAAAAATCGTTTTTTAAATTCTTCCCATGAATGAATTACCTCGCGTCGCGCTATCCACCAATCCTTTGCGTCGTTTGTTAAGCTTTGACCTATCAACCTCAGTCCAATGTCATCACCTACATTTAGAAAACTAAAATATTCTTCTAATTCCCTAATAAAATTGACTGGTTTTTCCCAAGCCTTTCCTGAGTATGTCGGTAATTTTAATTGTTTTGTTATTAAACTAGTGTTGTCAAACACAGCAGTTTGACCACCTCTTTGTTGTCGTATTCTTCTTA
This sequence comes from Macrophya alboannulata, assembly GCA_949628255.1. Lineage (NCBI taxonomy): Eukaryota > Metazoa > Arthropoda > Insecta > Hymenoptera > Tenthredinidae > Macrophya > Macrophya alboannulata. The sequence goes on along the minus strand of OX451207.1, from coordinate 35,024,927 downwards.
TGTCAGACTCTAAACCTATTTTCAGACTATCATGTTTATGATTTAACTCGGTAAACATATCCTGACTTGCTTTCTGGTTTTCAACAATTTTACTTTTTAAAACCTCGTAGGTTCCTACTTGTTCGCTACGTAAAATGTTTTCGCATGTCTCGATTTTATTTTTACAGTCTGAAACTTCGTAATTTAATTTGTCTGATACAATTTTTAAATCCGTACCGATTTTGTTTATTTTTGCCTGACTTGTTTCGTTATTTTCTTCTAGCTTTTTATTTATTTTAGACTCAAACTTTGTTTGTGCTTCTATGCTATCTGCCTGCGATCTTAACATGGTTTGTTCCATTTGCTCGAACTTATTATCCATTTTTCTTTCTAGACGTTCAATGGATTCAATTAATCTGGAAATTGGATCTGGATTATCCGTATGGCTACTGTTTGGATTCATCGTGGTTGATTGCAAGGAAGTAACAAAGCTTGTATCCGAAAAACCTGAATCTAATTCACGAAGATTTAAATTGACGACACTGGAACTTTTGGTTTTGTTTACTCTACGAGATTCCTCATCTGACATTTCGTCTGACCGTAAACAAACAACAATCCCAAACCTGGCATACAAGTCTTTGTCAGTCTATTTATAATCTAGAATTTGACTTTATTTTTCCGAAGCTATTGAATTAACGAATTTACTGAATTTACTGAATTTAAAGATTTTAATGATTTTAATGAACTTTTTTATTTCCAAAAAAATTCCTTTTTTGAGGAGCCCCACGTTGGGCGCCAATTGTAACGTGCCGCGGTATTGGCGGGTTAAGGAATTAGCCAATGCCGACGTCCGCGTGAGTTCTTTGTCTAATAATTGCTTTTAGTTAGTGATTTTGAATATTAGTGATTTTGGGACTCCTCTTTTAAGAATGTTTGTTGGTGGGGAAATAATGGGTCTGCCATTCAAAGCCACCTAGCGTGTTGTGAGTTTTATTAGCTGCTATACGGACACGGGAAAAACCAATGCCGTCTCTAGACTACGGACCCGGGGTAAACTTCCCAAGGCCGCCTTCCCTCCACAGAGCCGGGCGAACCAAGCCTGTCGTGCCTGTTATCCCTATCTTTTTGAATCGCTACCTCAGATCCGGGAATGCGATGATTCCAAGACTGTCTGCCAGATTCGGGATTGCAGCTTGGCCCTCGGACACGGGTAAACCAATGCCGTCCGCACTATGCAATGCGCTCCCTAATCTGTTCCCTAATAATTGGCTTGTTGGCAGTTAATTAGGTCAGACGAAATCTCAAATGAACAGAATCTGGGTTAATCTTAGATTATCTGATTTAATAATACGAATTTACCAGAAAGTTACAAAATAAAGAAAATAAATCAAGTGTTGACAGTGATCCTTAAATCTATTCTTATTCTGTGTTGGCCTTTAAACCTTTGTGTTATTGAATATTAGCTATCTTAGCCTTTTCTGTTCAGTATGTTCGAGCGACACAATACTATTTGATATCTTTGAAATAAGTTTAAAGCGCTTTGCTTTTAAATTATATGCTTTTTCTTCTCTATGATCAAATTGCTATAATTTGTCTAGTCTTTGATTCTATCTCGTTACTATTCCATTGCGTTTCTAATTAAATGTGACTCTATATCTTCTGACTCGAATAAATGAATTTATGTAGGTACTGACTCTGACGCTTCAATACCTTTAGACAAGTGAAGTTAAGTTAGATAAATTAGACAGCAAGTGAGTCGATCAGGTGCTTTACCGTGAATCGCTCCAAGAGAAATTAATAATGAGTCGATCAGGTGCTATACCGTGAATCGCTCCAAGAGAAATTAAATAATGAGTCGATCAGGTGCTATACCGTGAATCGCTGCCGCTGCTGGCAGACGATTCCTTATATTGCGTTTATCCCCTCCATTTTCGCGTCTAACGTAGCTAGGGGATTAGCTTAATCCCTCGACCTATTGTCGTGTGATTGAGCTTGAATTTTTTTTGTATTAACCAGCCAGCCTGAACCGTTACAATATATATATATATATATATATATATATTTATGCATACAAAATCAATTTTGCTAAAAAATGTAGCTGTATGTTTGCATATCTATTATGCTACGATTGTAAAGTCTTATCAAACTTCGCAGGTGAGTGGCAAGATCTTCTATCACATAAAATTTGGCAGAAAACACATTCTGAATGTGGATATAATTATAAATATCATTCCGTCTCGCGCGATGGCACATCAGGACATGTGGCTGGTCAGTGTCATTGCGGATCCGAAATAAAATGCTTTTTCCACTCGGATGAAAGCGATGTCATGACAATAAAATGTACGGCTACTAAAGGCGACGGGAAATGTAGTAAAAGACCTTTAAGAGCTCCCATCAGACAAGCTGTGGGAAAAGAGTTGCTTCACAAATCAGCTTTTGTATATCGTGCCGAGAAAGCTAATGAGCTCATGAACGAAGGAGATCCTGAACCACCAATTCTGCCGAAAGCTTCCGTATTAAGGAACGCTAAACACGAATACGCTGCATCCTTCTTCCTGGACCAGGATCCTATCAAGGCGTTACATATAATGCAACTACATTCCATGAAACACGTGATTCATAGTATTGGCCTGTCACCCTTCTATGTAATGTACTCCACCAATCACCAGCATTCCGTTTATAGATCGTACGCCAGGAATGAAAACGCTTGCATAGCGATTGATGCGACAGGTTCCATCATCAAGCCAATGATTCACCCCGATAAGTCCAAATCCAGATCTATTTTTTTATACATTTGTGTCATCAGAAGTGAAATTGGAGGTCAATTGACAGTTGCGCAAATGTTGAGCGAGAGGCATCATACGAACGCGATCAGTTTCTGGCTAAAAGAGTGGGTTGAGAAGCCTGGCCTACCACCTCCTAAAGAAATTGTATGTGATGCATCGAAGGCATTTTTAACCGCTGCCATACGAGCTTTCACCAACTTTTCAACAATTAACGATTACGCGGATGCTTGCAAAGCTGACGTTATGCCAGCTTGCTATATTCGAATTGATGTAGCTCATTTTATAAAAACTTATGCCAATTTTTTAAAGGAATTAAGACCACCGGTAAAAAAATTTTACCTTGCCAGCATCGGTCAGGTAATTCTGTCGTGTGACGTCGAGCGAGTGCGTAAGATCGTGTACGCTATACTTGTGATATCGCGCAGTAATACCGAAGGCAGTATGAGTAATGGCGAAATATCACCCTGCGAAAAGGAAAAGAATTTTCTATCCCAAATTTTATCGCACGAAGAAGAAGGTATAAATTTTGAGACCGATGAAACTCAACCAGAAGAAACTGTTGAGGTTGAACCTGAAGAATTATTCGAATCGAGTAAATGGTTCGAGCGGGCTCAGGATATAAATTTCCGCGTTAGCCAACAGATCGAATCGGAAGATGGTCAGCGGATCAATGCTCATTACTACCCGGCACTAGCGAACCGTCTAATACGAGACTTGAAGTGGCTCCCACTCTGGTCATGTGTTGCACGGAATAAATTTGCCTATGGAAGAATCCCCGCATCCAGCGCTCCGGTAGAGAGCGAATTCAAAAACATAAAAGTGCATCTACTGCAAGGGGAGACTTTGCCGATGCGCGCAGATCAGTTCGTTGCGAAGCATGTAAAGCATATCAACGGAGCTACGAAGCTTGCAGAAGCTGCGGGCACGGCAGTCAGAGTAGTTTTGCCAAAACTTTCAGGACAAGATGATTCTGAATGCTCGATAAATACGTCGAAAAATCACAACGAACCGGAACCCGGACATGATCCAGAACAATCAGCATGTCCGGCCTGTATGAATGGAGATGAACCCACTGGCGCTCATAAATGTCTCGTATGTATAATTAGATTATATTCATGTGAGGTATTTCAAGTCATCTGTTCTTTCCTGTTCTTCCCCTAGAAAAAAATTATTTCCAAATTGTATCTAAAACTGTAGTCTGACCTATTCGTATATCAATCAATTTATCCCCACCACAAAGAATTTCCATACTTATACTGATAATGAGGATCGTATTTCATATTTAAATTTTTACACAGCATCTTATTTTTACCAATAGCAATTAAGTGAGTCTTCTTCTCTAGAGCTTAAAATTTTTTCATACTATAGGGCCGTAAAAATACATGTGTAAAATGCTATAGTGAAATTCGCAAAATTGGAGGTGCTACAGTAATTCTAAAAACAGACCAAACGTTCGAAATGCAGCTGCGCGCTCCTTATAATGGAAACTTTAAACGCGTTTATTTCAAAACTCAATTTTCAAAATTGGTACACATGATTTCTCGACAACCGCTTGGCCGATTAGGTTGGAATTTGGTATTCACCTTTAGTAAACAGTTTTTAAGAAGTGGTACCAGAATTCGTTTGAAAAAATGAAGTTTTCTTTTGTATGTCTCGGAGAAGGGAAAAAAATGTTGGAAAGCTCGATAGTTTATGTTCAGTATGCCGTAGTTTTTCGAAACCGAAAAATTGGTAATTCTGGTACCAGTTCTCATTAATCTTATTCAGACTGGAAATATGTTTGGTTTTTTCCCTCCGACACATACCATGTCTGCAATCCGGTCTACCAGTTATACGGCTGCGTTTTCGCGTACTACTGCGCGGTGAACATAATATCTGCAATGATTGTTTTTTTCGTCCCAAAAAATTAGTAATTATTCTTGAACTTATTACTGAACTCAGTATTAAGTATATCTAAAAAATTTCAATAGCGGAACTCCAACGGTTTCCTTTTTTGAGAATCCCAAAGATTACCTCCAAAATAGCGCTCTAGAGGAAAGTACTCCGTTAAAATTTTTTCCTCTCACAGGTATGCCATGTGGCTGTGCACGCAATGGACTTATGTTCGAGTGCGTTCAGCGAAGACGAAGAAGGATACGGTCAACGTCGCATATGTATCAAATGCAAAAACCAGAAGAATATCTCTGATATCCTTGCCTCGCGTGAAGTCGAAAATTGGGGGGGTCTAGCACAATCAGAAAAAAAGACATCACGGCCGGGAAGATATTTAAAAGGAAAATATGCAGAAGATGAGTTTATTCTCAAAGAGAATATTAGAAAAATCCCGTTTTTAAAGAATGGTGGGGATGTGACTCTGAAATCCGTTGCTCTAGGGAAAGAGAACTTTACCCTTGAAAATACGTGCGCGTTCGACAGCATTTTTCAAATATTTTTAAGTGCTGCATCTGACAACTCCCGTTTTAGAAACTGGATAGAAAATCATGAAAGGGAAGATGATTTCTTTGGAATGGTGCTTGGTGTATTGGAGAAAGGAATACAAGCGTCATCTTATCGTACGAGATGCAAATTGTTATTGCCTATATGCCAAAGAAGTTCGGAAGTAGATCAATCCGTACACCTGAAATGCGAAATAACAATTGCAGATTTATGCCGCAAGCTATTCAAGGAAACACCAAGTTTCCAAGATCAGTTTGTATGCAATAGGTCTTGTTCCTCCAGGTCTACTAATTTGGGTCTTGTAATGATTACCCAATCAGCATTGCTCGACTCATCGTATAATACGAAGATTGAACTTGAAATTCTGTTGCCAGAAAATCAAGAATCTGAAAGAAAATGTTCAACCGACGGCTGTACTGGGACTATTACGAAATCCATGCAAGCACCGGGTATTTCATCATTATTTAATATTTTAAGATTGTCTACTTTCTATTCGTACTAGATGAATATTCGATGCCAACTGATCTAAAATTTTTTATCATCCCATTTTCTTTTCATATGATAATTTTCGATGAATGCAAAATGAACATAGGTATACCTGCAATTTGGTATACTTAATAAGCGTACCAAATTTCAGCATTTTATGCTCAATAGTCTTTTCGTGACAAATCCTCAAAAATCGATGGATTCTTGGTCCAATAAAGTAGGAGTCCCCGTTACAGTACAATTCAAGACGAAGAAAAACTACCTCTTTATGTGGGCATATTTTCTCTATCCGAGGTCACATATATAATCAATTAGAGTTCAGCGATCCTATTTCGTTCATTCGTTAGAAATTTATATCACGAAAACGGATTAGGATGAAAGGTTTAACATTAGTAGGACTTTTTGTTTTCAAGAAAGTATTATATCAAAGCTAAAAAAACAAGGAAAAAATAAAAAATTTCGAGGGTCTGCTACCAAGTCAGTTGGCATGTTGGAATAATAGCCCATATATTATTGGAGGAATTTCCTACACAAATCTATTTTATTGCAGGTGACTTCGTAATTTTTGAAGTAGTACCAGCAGACAACATAGTCGATAATGCCCCGGTTATGCTGCAAAATATCCCTAAAACGCTGCAGCTATCATTCATGAAAGAACAGTTTATGTTAGCCGGTGTTGCGCAATTTAAAAAACCGCGGACTAGAACAAGCGGTAGTGATGGTTTGATAAAAGCTATCGGCCATTACACTGCTTTTTGCCACAGGAACGGAACATGGATTGAGTTTGATGACACGAGAGAGTCATGAAAGCGTCAGCCAAAAAAACGCGAGATCTCGCTACACTTGGTCATTTATGTACGTTAGAGGTTAGAGATATCCGTTAGTAATGAAGTAATAATTATGTTTCCATGAAGTTTATCAACGTGTTTATGTTTGCACCCAATATATTTTATATTTTTGAACCATTGATTTGAAAATAGGTCTTGCCATTTTTACAGAAAACAATAGAGTTGACTGAAAATTATTTACAATGATTCCTGAGACACTAGCCTCAAATTCCTCCGAAATTCGTCGTATCCAAACTGAGCTTGCAACCATTACGTCCGTGAAAAATAATTTGTTAGATCGTAAGGTTCTCATCGATAAAAAAAAATAGAGCACCAAAATTTTGAGTAGGGTTCCTTATAAGCACCTAAAGAGCACCTAATTGTAGCGTAAATAGAATTCCGAAATAATCATCTTGACGCGAGTTTTCCACAGCGGAGCGTTCTGGCGAGCCAACATCGAGGGCGATAGATTAAAAATCTATTTTTTCGATAAAAAAAAATGGAGCACCAAAGTTTTGAGTAGGGTACCTTATGAGCACCTAAAGAGCACCCAATTGTAGCGTAAATAGAATTCCGAAATAATCATCTTGACGCGAGTTTTCCACAGCGGAGCGTTCTGGCGAGCCAACATCGAGGGCGATAGATTGAAAATCTATTTTTTCGATAAAAAAAAATGGAGCACCAAAGTTTTGAGTAGGGTACCTTATAAGCACCTAAAGAGCACCCAATTGTAGCGTAAATAGAATTCCGAAATAATCATCTTGACGCGAGTTTTCCACAGCGGAGCGTTCTGGCGATCCAAGATCGAGGGCGATAGATTGAAAATCTACTTTTTCGATAAAAAAAATGGAGCACCAAGATTTTGAGTAGGGTACCTTATAAGCACCTAAAGAGCACCTAATTGTAGCGTAAATAGAATTCCGAAATAATCATCTTGACGCGAGTTTTCCACAGCGGAGCGTTCTGGCGAGCCAACATCGAGGGCGATAGATTGAAAATCTATTTTTTCGATAAAAAAAAATGGAGCACCAAAGTTTTGAGTAGGGTACCTTATGAGCACCTAAAGAGCACCCAATTGTAGCGTAAATAGAATTCCGAAATAATCATCTTGACGCGAGTTTTCCACAGCGGAGCGTTCTGGCGATCCAACATCGAGGGCGATAGATTGAAAATCTACTTTTTCGATAAAAAAATGGAGCACCAAGATTTTGAGTAGGGTACCTTATAAGCACCTAAAGAGCACCTAATTGTAGCGTAAATAGAATTCCGAAATAATCATCTTGACGCGAGTTTTCCACAGCGGAGCGTTCTGGCGATCCAACATCGAGGGCGATAGATTGAAAATCTACTTTTTCGATAAAAAAAAATGGAGCACCAAAGTTTTGAGTAGGGTACCTTATGGGCACCTAAAGAGCACCCAATTGTAGCGTAAATAGAATTCCGAAATAATCATCTTGACGCGAGTTTTCCACAGCGGAGCGTTCTGGCGATCCAACATCGAGGGCGATAGATTGAAAATCCACTTTTTCGATAAAAAAATGGAGCACCAAGATTTTGAGTAGGGTACCTTATAAGCACCTAAAGAGCACCTAATTGTAGCGTAAATAGAATTCCGAAATAATCATCTTGACGCGAGTTTTCCACAGCGGAGCGTTCTTGCGAGCCAACATCGAGGGCGATAGATTGAAAATCTATTTTTTCGATAAAAAAAATGGAGCACCAAAGTTTTGAGTAGGGTACCTTATAAGCACCTAAAGAGCACCCAATTGTAGCGTAAATAGAATTCCGAAATAATCATCTTGACGCGAGTTTTCCACAGCGGAGCGTTCTGGCGAGCCAACATCGAGGGCGATAGATTGAAAATCTATTTTTTCGATAAAAAAAAATGGAGCACCAAAGTTTTGAGTAGGGTACCTTATGAGCACCTAAAGAGCACCCAATTGTAGCGTAAATAGAATTCCGAAATAATCATCTTGACGCGAGTTTTCCACAGCGGAGCGTTCTGGCGATCCAACATCGAGGGCGATAGATTGAAAATCTACTTTTTCGATAAAAAAAAAATGGAGCACCAAGATTTTGAGTAGGGTACCTTATAAGCACCTAAAGAGCACCTAATTGTAGCGTAAATAGAATTCCGAAATAATCATCTCGACGCGAGTTTTCCACAGCGGAGCGTTCTGGCGAGCCAACATCGAGGGCGATAGATTGAAAATCTATTTTTTCGATAAAAAAAATGGAGCACCAAAGTTTTGAGTAGGGTACCTTATAAGCACCTAAAGAGCACCCAATTGTAGCGTAAATAGAATTCCGAAATAATCATCTTGACGCGAGTTTTCCACAGCGGAGCGTTCTGGCGAGCCAACATCGAGGGCGATAGATTGAAAATCTATTTTTTCGATAAAAAAAAATGGAGCACCAAGATTTTGAGTAGGGTACCTTATGAGCACCTAAAGAGCACCCAATTGTAGCGTAAATAGAATTCCGAAATAATCATCTTGACGCGAGTTTTCCACAGCGGAGCGTTCTGGCGATCCAACATCGAGGGCGATAGATGGAAAATCTATTTTTTCGATAAAAAAAATAGAGCACCAAAATTTTAAGTAGGGTACCTTATAAGCACCTAAAGAGCACCTAATTTTGCCGTGGATGGATTCTGGAAATGATGAATGCTTGGTGGTTTTCTGAAAGTGCTCTGCTGGCTTAACATCGAGCTAGCAGACCAAACAAAAATTGATTTTTTCTCGGAAAAGGAAGAGAGCTCCTAATCTTTTAATTCGGCACCTATTTAGCACCTAAAGAGCACCTAATGGC